>JAUNZM010000067.1:0-110988 GCA_033459285.1 Clamator glandarius
AGAGAAGAGAGAGAGGAAGAGAAGAGAAGAGAAGAGAAAGGAGAGAGAAGAGAAGAGAAGAGAAGAGAAGAGAAGAGAAGAGAAGAGAAGAGAAGAGAAGAGAGAGAAGAGAGAGAAGAGAAGAGAAGAGAAGAGAAGAGAAGAGAGAGAGAAGAGAAGAGAAGAGAAGAGAAGAGAAAGCGAGGCTGTGGGGAGATCTTATAGTGAACTTCCAGTACCTGAAAGGAGCTACAAGAAAGCTGGAGAAAACTACAAGAAAACTGTTCATAAAGGCTTGTGGTGATAGAATGAGGGGGAATGGGTATAAACTGGAGAAGGGCAGATTTAGATCAGACTTTAGGAAGAATTTCTTCACGCTGAGGGTGGGGAGGCCCTGACCCAGGTTTGCCCAGGGAGGTTGTGGCTGCCCCACCCCTGGAGGGGTCCGAGGCCGGGCTGGATGGGACTTGGGTGACCTGATAGAGTGGGATGTCTCTGCCCATAGATGATCTTTAATGTCCCTTCCAACCCTGACTGTTCCATGATTCTGCAAGTGACCCAGGCACGACCCTGCACAGAATCCCAGCCACAGCCCGTCTGGCAGAGATTCCGGCTCACGATTGGCCTGGATTCCCCATTGCTCGGCTCCCTGGAAGCCTCCGCGCTCCTCATCCTCGGCTCCTCAGCACTGGAGCCCCACGAGGACGGAAGAATGCCTTTTCTTGTTTCCCTCTCCCCAAGACGCTGGGCTCCGGCCAAGGAGCCTTGCTCATGAGTAAGAAGCCAGAAATCCCGCCCACGAAACAGAGAGGATATTTGTTGCAGGATCCTTGGCACGGGGTCCGGTGAATCATTTATTCCACTGCTTCTTCCCGTAAGAGCAACCGAGCGTGCGGTCCGGGCGGGACGCGGCTGCTCGCTGCCTGCCCGGCCACCGACGCTCCTGACAGCGGGATGCGCAACCCAACATCCCATCCAGCAGCCGGCGAGAAGCCTTTGAAAAGGGCAGCAAAGCCCTGTTCACATCAAGCCCGCTGAGCTCTCAGGCTCTTGGCAGCGCTGGCAACGGCCACATCCCATTATCCCTCCTCTTCCCGCTTTCCTCCTGACCCCTTGTTGACACAACAAATAATCCAGCCTTGTTCTGCTCAAATCCCTCACCGCACAGCCCTGCTCCACAAGGTTTTGAATGCCCACAGGGAGAGCTGCCTCCCTCCTTCCAGCAGCCAAAACGCATGGGATGCTCTGCAACCAAAGTCCCCACGATCCCCGTTGGGAGTGGGTTGAGTCAGAGGCAGAGAAGCAGCCCCTCGCCCTCCACACAGCCCAAAACCCTCCCACACCCCACAAAGAACAACCAGGGTTCCGTGTGGGGATGCTGGTGACTACTGGGAGGGAGCTGGGTGGGGCAGCGGGCACCGGGAGGGCTTTTGCAGGGAGAGCAAAACCCTTTTTCTGGGGAAAAATCCACCGCGGGGAGGGGCAGGGTAGCGGTGTTCCGAGGACACAAACAATCTGTTCATGCTGTTATGGCAATTGCTTCAGGCTCCTGGCAAGTGGCCACGGAGTCCTTGAACTCCCGACCACGCTGTGAGAGGCGAGAGGCAGGAGTCGTGCCAATCGTCCGCGAACCCCGTAACCCGGCGAGCTCCTCTCCACCAAAACCAGCTGCCCCCAGACCTCACAGTCCCACATTCACCTTGCAGACCCTTCCCTCTCTGTGTCCCACTCGTCACCCCAGCCCTTCGCTTTCCTCCCTCTGGTGCTCACCCCAAAATCCATCACCCACCGTATGCCCTTCCCTCTGTCCGGCCCCGCTCACGAGCATCCAGGGACCGACCCAGTGCCCCGAGGGTCAGCGGACTTCGCCTCCCTGCTCTTCAGCCTCTCGTTTGTTCAGCTGCTAAAGCAAATGGGTGAAAGAGCTGGGAACGTGGGAATTTCATGGGGCAGTTGGTCCTGAGCTCAGCTCAGTGAGAGCTGCAACCTCCCTGGTGCCAGGAAGGGGGATCCCCAAAGGGACGCTTGGAATCATAGAATCAGAGAATCACCAGGTTGGAAGAGATCCACCAGATCATCGAGTCCAACCATTCCCATCAATCACTAACCCGTGTCCCTCAGCACCTCGTCCACTCGTCCCTTAAACCCCTCCAGGGAAGGGGACTCAACCCCCTCCCTGGGCAGCCTCTGACACTGACCAATCACCCTTGCCAGGAAAGATTTTTTCCTGCTGTCCATCCTGAGCCTCCCCTGGTGGAGCTTGAGGCCATTCCCTCTCGTCCTGTCCCCTGTCCCTTGGGAGAAGAGCCCAGCTCCCTCCTCTCCACAACCTCCTCTCAGGGAGTTGCAGAGAGCAATGAGGTCTCCCCTCAGCCTCCTCTTCTCCAGGCTGAACCCCCCCAGCTCTCTCAGCCGCTCCTCTTCTTCTCCAGCCCCTTCCCCAGCTCCGCTCTCTTCTCTGCACTCGCTCCAGAGCCTCAACATCCTTCTTGTGCTGAGGGGCCCAGAACTGAACATAGGATTCTAGTATTTTTGACACCAAACACCCCCGATATCCCCACCGTGCCCTCCTCCATCCCCTCTGTGATTTCTCCATCCATCCCCACCACACCTGACGTCCCCACCACATCCTCCTCCATCCATTCCCTTGCCCATCCCTGCCCCACTCCCTGCTGCCCACACTGGGCTTTTCTTAATTGCTGCTGTGACCTAACAAACCTCATTAACTTCAAAAGGGAGGAAAGGAAAAAAGACGAAACACCTTTGACTTCCCGTGGATCTGGGACAAGTGTCGTCAGGACCGGGACTTTCAGATCCAGCACCCCGTGCGGCGCAGGTGACGGGTGCCCGTGTCCTCCTGCTGCCCCAGCCCCTCTGCTCAGGGACAGCCCCGTTCCTCCCAGCGCCGTCAGGGCTGGGGTTTTGCATTTTCACACCTTGAGGAGCAGCCACCGGGCAGGAAGGATGCTGACGTTTCTGAAACCCACGTTTATAGCTCTGGGTCTTGGTGGGTTTTTTTGATTTACACTGAGTTTTACTTCCCTGATGCTTTTTTTAAAGCTTTCTTCCCTCTTTTTCCGACCTCCAAACGGTGCTTGTTTTGGCACCCACAAGCCCCCCAGCTATAGATCCAAGCCCTTGTCAAGGCTGTTAAACCCAAAAGGAGAGAAAAGCCTGGAAACCCAACGTGCAAACCCAACAGTTGGGTGATCCCTGCTGGCTTCAGCCTCCCGAGACAGGGATGGAGCCCTTGGTGCTGCTTCGCAGGTGGCACGGGGCTCCGAGGAGGCTGGTGGAACTTCCCCTCTGCCGCGTGTCCCCACTGCCACCAAGTAACCCCCACGGGCGGCTCTGCCCAGGGCACAGATCTCTTATCAGCCCAAGGGGACATAAACCAGAGGACTGGGCGAGGCGCCCAACCCATGGCATCGCCCAGCCCGTGCCCCACAACCCACCCCGGAGACCCGGCGTGCCCGCCCCGGTGTCCCGTGTGGTGTCAGATGAGGCCGCCCCACCCTGGCAAACCCTTCCCCTCGCCTATAAGAAGCGCGGGCGCCGGTGCCCGTCCCCAGCGCCGGTGCCACCACGTAGCCATGGAGAGCTCCCCGCAGTCCGTCAGCATCAACATGCAGCACTACGGCAAGAACCCGGCCGGTGCCCCGGCCACCGCCTTCGGCCCCACGGTCACCACCTACGTCCAGCAGGACTCTGTCCCCAGCCCTCCAGACTTTGTGCTGTGGTCCTTCTTCAACACCTTGTTCTGCAACGTCTTCTGCCTGGGCTTCATCGCGCTTTCCTACTCCATCAAGGTAAGGGAGATGTCGCTCCCATCCCACCACCCTGCTGCCATGCCAGGGCTCCCTAATCCCATCTCTTCCTCTGCCACCTTATCCCACCCCATCTCACCCCGTCCCACCTTGTTCCACCCCACTGAATCCCACCCTAGCAAATCCCATTGTATTCCACTCCATCTCAACCTGCTCCATCTTGTTCCACCGGACCAAATCCCAACCTGTTGCATCCAATTCCACCTTGTCCAGTCTTGTTCCACCCTGTCCCGTCCCGCCCCATCCCTACCTCTCTCCTCTTCCTTCCACCCACAAGACATCCCCCCACTCCCACCTGCCACGTCCAAGGTCCCCGGCAAAGCCACCACCTGAGGGCCACCCACCTTCCTTCAGTGCTTCTCCTCCTACGGACTCGAGAGAGCCGAAAACGTCTCCTGCCGTGGTGACAAGACAGGCAGTCGGGTCCCAGGTCCCTCCCGCAACGTCCCCACAGCCACAGCGAGACCCCACCCCTACCTGAGATAAGGAAGAGCTGCTCCCTGCTCACGTCTTCTTTGTTATCTTGAAAGCAAATAATTTTTAACGAGCACTTTGATAACCATAGAGAAGCGCAGGTTGGCCTCTGCCGGCACCACCGCAAACGCCTTGCCGGGCGCTCCCACCCAGACCCCCCTCTTCCGCCCCGGCCCCAAGAGCGCTGGGCAAGCGGAGCCAAGCGTAATTGCTTTTAATAAGCCATTAGGAAAGCACTTTCAGGTTGCCGTGAGCTCCATTTCCACCGCGTTGGGGTGGGTTTTTGGCAGTGCGTCAGGCTCTGGCGATGCCCTCTGCCCGGTGGCAACTGGATGTTCCCTTGGGCCATCGCCACCGATCCCCCAAGCTCCCCTCGAGTGCCTCAAGTTCCCTTTGAGTCTCCCACATCCCTCTTTGAAGCCTCCAATTCCCTTTCGATTCCCCCAAGCCCTACTTGAGTGTCTCAAGCCCCTTTGAGTCCTACAAGTCCCCCTTGATCCCCCCACATCCCTCTTTGAGTCACTCAAGACCCTCTTGAGTGCCTCAAGTTCCTTTTGAGTCCCCCAAGTCCCCCACATTCCCCTTTGAGCCACTCAAGACCCCCTTGAGTGCCTCAAGTTCCTTTTGAGTCCCTCAACCCCCCCTGAGCCCCTATGGCCCCTCGGGCTCTCACCGTTTCCACACCCGTCACATCTCCCTCTCCCAATCCACAGGCCAGAGACAGGAAAATCGCTCAGGACCCGGCAGGTGCTGTTGGCTTCGGGAAGACAGCCAGGTGTCTGAACATCGCAGCGGCCTGCCTGGGCGTCATCGTCATCATCATCGGCATCGTGCTGGTGGTCATCGCCAGCAGGACCTTCGTGGTGACCATGCCGCCCAACTGAGGCGCCAAGGCCTTGGGTTTCCTTCCTTCGCCACTCCGCTCATCCCAGACACACACGCTTCGCTGGTGACGGAGACATATGGCGCCTGTGGGACCTTGTTCCTCGCTCCTACCAACCGTGGGGGTGTCCTCGGGGAGCCCCCCGGTGCCTCCTAACTGGGATCACCCTCTTCAGCACGAGCGCATGGCGGACCTTACAGAAAATAAAGCTGCTTCTTCACCGTTCTCCTCGGAAACGTCCTACTTTGGGGTTCTGGGAGGTGTTTTGGCCCCGAGCATCCTCATCTTGGGGGGCCAGGGCTGCCCTGTGACTTGAGTGTTGGGGGGGGACAGGGGTGATGAGGAAGAGCAGTGGGAAAGGGCTTGGAAAAGTGGTGCTGTGATGGTGCTGTCGGTCAAACAGAAACACCCTCCAGGTCCAATTTCTATGCCCCCTCTGCCCCCCCAGGCAGGGACGGCCACGAAGAGGATCCAGGGGAGATGGAGAGAGGGGATGATGGAGAGAGGGGGTGATGGAGAGAGGGACGATGGAGAGAGGGACGATGGAGAGAGGGGGTGATGGAGAGAGGGATGATGGAGAGAGGGACGATGGAGAGAGGGGGTGATGGAGAGAGGGACGATGGAGAGAGGGACGATGGAGAGAGGGGGTGATGGAGAGAGGGGGTGATGGAGAGAGGGACGATGGAGAGAGGGAAGACGGGGGAGAATGGACAGGGAATGCTGGAGAGGGGGTGATGGTATAGGGGGTCCCACAGCTTGGATGGCAGCGCCCCCACTGAGCATGGGGGTGATGAGGAGGAGGGATGGAGGGGATACGAAGCAGGAAGGTGAAGGGGAGGTGGGAGATGGGGGTAATGGAGGCGGATGATGGGGGGCAATGGAGGAGTATGAAGGGGAGGGGTCAATGTGTGGGGATGGTGGGGGTGATGGGGAGAGGGTGATGGATGTTGTTGATGAGGGTGATGATGAGGGGTGGTGGAGGAGTATGAAGGGAGAAGGGTTGATGGATGGGGTGACGGGGAGGGGGTGATGGATGTGGGTGGTGAGGGTGATAGGGGGAGATGGAGGAGTATGGAGGGGAGGGGGTTGATGTGCAGGGGTGGGGAGGGTGATGGATGGGGGTGATGGGGGCAGTGGACGGGGGAGATGAAGGGGTCCCTGCCCGGGATGGGGGGGTCCCTGCCCGGGATGGGGGGGACCCTGCCCTGGATGGGGGTGTCCCTGCCCTGGATGGGGGGGTCCCTGCCCGGGATGGGGGTGTCCCTGCCCGGGATGGGGGGTTCCCTGCTCCGAGCCCCTGGCCCCGCCCGCGGGGAGGGCTCTGTCCGTCTGTCCGTCCTCGCTGGTTTCGTTTCTCCGCTCTCTCGGGGCGATGAAGCCGCGGCGGGGGGAGGTGTCGATCCCGCTGCAGCCCCCCGGGCAGGACCCGGCCGGGACCCCCGACCAGCGCCCCCAGGACTATGTCACCTGGTCCTTCTTCAACGTCCTGGCTGGTCACCTCGCCTACCTGGGCTGCCTCTGCCTCCCCGCGCTGCTCCTCTCCATCAAGGTGAGGGGTGGGCTGGGACCCCCCCGGGACCCGGACCCTGACCCACCCTAGGACCCCCCCAACTCAAGACCCCCAACTCGGGACCCCAACCTCCCCTGGGACCTCATACTGGACTCCCCCAACCCGGGACCCCCTCTCACCCCTCCCTCCCCTCCAGGGACACCCCTCTCCACACCAGCAACCCCAGCTCGGGACCCCCCTACTCGGCTCGGACCTCCTACCCCCCCCTTCGACCCCCTTCCACTCAGGACCCCCCTGATCCAGCCCCCACGACCCCATCCCTGCGCTCAGACCCCCTGACCCAGACCCCTTCCGGTCTGGTCCCCCCCAGTCAGCCCAACCCGGAACCCCCTAAAGATCTGGACACCCCCTCCTCCCCATTCCCCTGACCCAGCTTCTCCCCACAGACCCAGGGCCCCCCAGTCCTGTCCCCCTGACCCAGCCCGACCAGGAACCCCCCAGTCTGAACCCCCCAATCCAGCCCACACCCCCAACTCATGACCCAGCCTGACCTCAGACTCCACGTCTGCTCTCCCCCATCCTGGACCCCCCAATTGGGTCCCCCCAAACCCAGCCACCCCCCAATCCTGCCCTCCCAGAGCTGTGTGGCTTCACCTGCTGCCCGGGCCAATGCGTCTCTGGGGTGCCACCGCCGTCTTGCGCGGAGCCCGACCCAGCCCCCCGTCTCTGAGCCCCCCGTTTGCCCCCACAGGCGCGTGACTGCAACTTGCTGGGGGACCTGGAGGGCGCCCGGCGGCACGGTTTCCGCGCCAAGGTGTTGAACATCATCTGCACCGTGCTGATGGTCATCGCCGTGGTCTTCACTGTCACCTTGGCCGTCATCCTTGTCATCTCTTCCCAGTGACCGCGGCGCGGCCGCCAGCCTGGGGGATGCTTCTCCTCCTCCCGCGATGTCCCCTTGGCCCCGTCCCCTCACTGCCTGCACCCTGGGGTGTCCCAGCGGGGGAACCAACTGCCCTTCCCCACGTCTAACCCACCTGCGCCGCGTATCCGTGTCGCTGCCACCACGAATAAAGCTTGTCCTGCCAAAGCCCCTTGCCTCTTGCTTTATTCCCAGCGGGGAAGAAGAAGAGGGTCCTTGTGCATCTTGGGGACAGCCTCCCTCTCCTGCTCCCCGGTGCCGCTGCCAGCCCAGACCACCAAGAACACATCCTAGAGGTTTAAGCATGGCAGAAGCAAAGAAGCCCCAAATCTGTGTCCTCCTGTGGCCACAGACGTGCCCCGTCCCACCGCACAGCCCCATCTCCCTCCAGAGAACCCCACAGAGCTTCCCCACAACCTGCTCTTCTGCTTTTTAGCATTAAGTTCCCATTTAACGCAGCCAAAACGTGCTGCGAATAAGGGGACCTCCCAGCCGTGACCCGCTCAAGGCATCCTGGCACCTGGGATCCAGTTATCAGCCCCTCGAGGTGACCGTCGCGTGTTTCCAGAGCCATCCCGTGGCTCCATCCTGCTGGTCCTCAAACCGGCTCCCGCTGGAGCCCTTTGTGCTCCTCATCGCGGGAGGAAGGCTGGATATAAAGAGCCTGCGGGCTCATGACACCAGCTGCCAGCCAAGCCTCCCTGATAACCGCAGCGCTCCGAGGGCTGTAATTTCCCGGGTTTATATATAGAGGAGGGGAGGTCGCGCCAGGGACAGGGACCATATAAAGGGTCGGGTGGCCTCGCTGCCCAGCCGCGCTGCTGGAGCCGGGGGGCCGTGGGGCGCCCCTGTCCGTGGCCATGGACACCTCCTACCCGCGGGAGGATTTCTTACCCACGCCAGCCCACAAGCGGGACGCTTCTTCCAGCGCCCGCGGGTCCCTGCTGCCCCGCGACCACCTCGTCTGGTCCATCTTCAACACCATCTACATGAACTTCTGCTGCCTGGGCTTCGTGGCGCTCGCCTTCTCCGTCAAGGTACAGGCAGCGAGCGGGGCGGAGACGCTTGGGTGCCAAGCAGGGATGGGAGACTGAAGGTTTGGGGTCCCCTGGGAGCCTTCTCCATGCCGACGCCGTGGATCCCTGAGGAGGCACGGAGCATCTGGAAGGGAGGCATCCTCCGGAGGAGGCACGGAGCCTCCCTGTCCCAGGAGGGCTGGGATGGGAGATAAGAGCCCAACACCTCCGACAAGCTGGTTGCAGGCGATGCCATAGCCCAGCAGAGCCCCCCCAGTTTTCCTGCTGCCCTGTGAGTGCCCCCCAGCCTCATCACCCAGGGCTGGCAGCACCTGGGGATCGAGAGCTGGCTGCTCCCTCGAAGATGCCACGGGTCGCGGCGTCCCTGGCCTCTCCACGCACCTGAGCCAGGGTGGGGAGACAGGGAAAGGCAGGGCTGGAGCCAGTGAGGCTCCTAAACAAGTAGAAGGGGCAGCGACAGCAGGGCTGGTGGGAGCACACGGAGCCAGCGGCAGCCTGGGATGGCAGGATGGACGGGGGTCTTGGCCGGTGGGGTGGCACTGCCCGGAGCGGCAGATCGCGGGCTCCGAGCCACATTCCAGGCTGGGAGGAGGCCCGGAGCTGCAGGCACAGCTGGGCACCGCTGCCCCGTCTCTCCGCTGTTGCAGGCGCGGGACCGCAAAGTGGCTGGGGACGTGGAAGCCGCTCGGCGCTTCAGCTCCAAAGCCCGGTGCTACAACGCCCTGGCCACGGCGGGCAGCGTGCTGCTGCCCCTGCTGCTGGTCGCCCTCGTCGTCACCGGCGTCGTCCACCTCTCCAAGCTCGCCCACGAGTCCGTCGGATTCTTTACCTACCAGTTCAGCGACGACGAGGACAAGTGATCTGTGAGCCACGTGGAAGATCCTTCACGTCGCCGCCGGCCCCCTCCGAGGGGCCACTGGTCCAGCGTAACCCGGCCACCACCCAGCTCTGTGCCCAAGGCCACGTCCACCAGCTCTCGCGTCCACCAGGCAGCGCGGGCCGGGGATACGCAGCCCCCCTCCCCACATCGCTCTCCCCGGCCCCACGGGACCCGACTCTGGCTCCCAGCTCGGTCCCCCCTGCTCCCCGAGCAGAGCCCAGCGTCCCCCCAGCATCCCTGATTACTATTTAAATCATTAAACCGTGTTACACACTGCAAGCCCTCCGTGTGCGCCTGTGCAGGGCAGCGGGGTGCTGATGGGACACCATAAATGCAGCTTTTCCGCTTTCCTCTCGCTCTTGGCAGCCAGCGGAAGGAATAATCTCCACGATCCTTAGAACCCCCTGGCCTGAAACAGCCCCAGGCGAGCCGAGACCTGCAAACTCATGGCAGCAAAGCAGAAATCTCCCAACACAGCTCCGGGGGAGGAGGGAGGGGATAAGCATGGGACGCTGCTCCGCGCACTCTCCCCCATCCCACATCAGCAACTGGACTGAAAGGATCCTTTTTTGGGGGATAAACCCCTTTCAGTGCCACTGGGACCTGGCTTGGAGCTGGGCTTTAATCCCAGCCCCCCCAAATCCCAGGGCTGTGATGGGGGGCGAGCGGACGGAGGGGTCCGTTTGTCCTGCCCTGCAGCCAGAACTGCTGCTAATTAGGGGTTGGGTGACTTTTGACGAGGCCTGAGGGACAGCCAGCGTAATTATAAGGCGGAGGAGGCACTTTGCCTCCGTCCCTAAGCGCTCCCACATGCTGACTGCAGCAAGGAGCAGCCACAGCGCTTTTTATAAACACCGCGGGCTTGGCTGAGATTCCTGGGGTTTGGAGAGGGGCTCCTGAGCGGGGAATGCTGTGGGGGGAGAGCAGGGCTGGGACCCCCAAAGCCCCTGAGCGGGGGATGCTGTGGGGGGAGAGCAGGGCTGGGACCCCCAAAGCGCCTGAGCGGGGGATGCTGTGGGGGGAGAGCAGGGCTGGGACCCCCAAAGCGCCTGAGCTAGGGGAGCAGTGCTGGGACCCCCAAAGCCCCTGAGCGGGGGATGCTGTGGGGGGAGAGCAGGGCTGGGACCCCCAAAGGCCCTGAGCGGGGAATGCTGTGGGGGGAGAGCAGGGCTGGGACCCCCAAAGCCCCTGAGCGGGGGATGCTGTGGGGGGAGAGCAGGGCTGGGACCCCCAAAGCGCCTGAGCGGGGGGAGCAGTGCTGGGACCCCCAAAGCCCCTGAGCGGAGGATGCTGTGGGGGGAGAGCAGGGCTGGGACCCCCAAAGCCCCTGAGCGGGGGATGCTGTGGGGGGAGAGCAGGGCTGGGACCCCCAAAGCGCCTGAGCGGGGGATACTGTGGGGGGAGAGCAGGGCTGGGACCCCCAAAGCCCCCTCTTTGCTGGGAGGAGGGAGGGATGAGGGGTCTGACTCATAGCATCATGGACCTCCCACTGGATCAGGGGCTCCTAGCCCCATCCAACCTGGCCTGGAACCCCTCCAGGGATGGGGCAGCCCCCACTGCCTTCTCTTCTCCCCAACTCCCTCAGCCTGTCCCCGCACACGAGGTGCTCCAGCCCTCACATCATCTCTGCGGTCTCCTCCAAACTCCCTCGAACAGATCCACGTCCTCCCTGAGTCTCCAAAGCCCTTTGAGCCCCTGGAGCGATGCAGGGAGCTGGGAGAAGGGGAGGATCAGGACCCAGGGGTCAGCACACGGGTGGGATGGACCAAACGTGGATTTATCAGCTGGAGGCATCTTTATAAATGGGGATGTTGTAAGCATAAACAAGGCACTGGTGTCTAGAAAGCTCATTTGAAGCAGTCTGTTTCAGGGCTGAATTCTTTCCCCTGCTAAATGAGCGATGTTGGAGGTTCAGTGTCGCCCAGCACTGAGAGGGATGCTCAGCATCGCTGGGAGAGCCGCTGCCACCCCAGCCACGGTGACAGCTTGGAGTCCCCCATCCCTCCCCAGCGCCACAAAGAGACAGCGCAGTCCCACGGGGCACAGGGTTTATGGTCCAGCCCCACCTTCCTCCTCAGTTGTTTCTGCTCCTCGATCGGTTTAGTGTCCATCGTGTAAAACCCAGACCAGCCAAGGATTAACCCGCACTGGTGGGTGATCTCTGGATCCAGCCGGCCGCCACGGGGAGGGAGATGCTCTGCCCTGCAACACAAACCAACCTGTGAGAAGGACGGGAACAGCTTCTCCCCAGATGGACTTGTTGATCTTGGAGCCCTTTTCGGACCTTAACGACTCTAAATTCTCCCAGACCCAGGTGGTGCCTCGGTACCTTCGCGCAGAAGAACCCGCTGCCCTGACTCCTCCAGCACCGCTTCCAGGGGAGACGCCGGAGGGCTCAGTGGAGACTCGGTCACTTTGATCCTGATCTCCTCTTTGGTGATGGTGAACTCCAGTTTGTTGCCGAAGTAGGAGACGCCGGTGATTTTCAGCTTGTTGATGTCATGGGGAAAGGCAGGGCTGAAGCAGAGGCCGGTCTTGGTGATCCTGGAAAGGCAGGAGCTCGTCAGCAGAGGAATAAAGGCTCCGGCAGGGGACAGGGCACCGGAGGGAGCGGAGGGACCCACGGACCCCAGGCAGGAATTGCCGCTGCGATCCAGGTGCAGGCTTGGGGCCAAACCCCCGGCACGGGAGGAGCCCGGGAGGTGGCTGGAGCTGAGAGGGTCTGGGTGCAAGTCCAGCTTCAGGCAAAGCACCTCGCAGCAAGCGTCCGCTCTCGCCTGCCACGGCTCTGGGAGCGACACCGCGCTGCTGGGAGCTCGCCTCGCACCTGCTGGAGACGCTGGTGGAAGCGCTGCCCCGTTAAACCATGAGCCCGACCGCTAGCGCTGCCCGTCTCCCCCGTAATTTCCCATCTCAGCAGAGACGTGTCTGCACAGCTCGGGTTCCGTGCTCCCTCTCGGCTGTGGCCACAGCGGCTCGGGCGAGGTGACATTCAAAAACCCACATCAGCCCCACTCCTGTCTGGAGGGCTCCAAACTCAGCACTGGGAGAGCTCCAGAAGTTAAAAACCACGCAAACAGCCTGAATCCTTGCTCCAAGCGCTCACCCAAAGCCAAATACTACTCTTTAGCAAAGTTTAGCTTTGGATTAAAAATGATAAAGATCACTGTTATCTCCTACTCAAATCTTGACACCTGAGAGCCCTTGACTATCACCTCCCGCCTGCCGAGGGGCTCAAGAAGCCCACGAGGCTTCCGAGGATGGGATTCCACCAAGCCTCTGTCCTGGGGTGCTGCCTGTCCGTGGCTTCCACGCCAAGGCTTACACTGAGTCGGGAAGAGAAATGAACGTCTTTGCCTTGTCAAATACCCAGGTAGAGCTGAGCCGATAAAATGAGTCGGCTTCTGATTTGCATCCTGAACATCATCGTTTTTTCCTTAAAGCAACTGGAAAAACCTCCTCCTCAGAATATTTGCGAGAACCTGCGGCTACACTCATTGACAGTTGGTCTTTCTGGGTCACCCGCTTTTGTGGGCGGTTGAGGGGGTTCAGGGGGCTGGAGAGGACTCAAAAGAGACTCAAGAGACTGGAGAGGCGACGCACCAGCCAGGGCAGGGCAAGGTCCTCCAGAGCTGCACAAACATCATCTCGACATCTGCGGAAAGCTGGCGGGAGCCCCAGAGCCTGCGGCTCGAGCCGGCACCGAGAGGGGCCCAGCCCGGCACACACGGAGCGTCTGAGGACCGAGAGGTTCCGCAAAAACTGAGATTACGGGTTCCAGCTGGGAGGACGGCAGCTCACACCCAGCTCCACCAAGAGACTGGTGGGTTTCTCAGCAGCGCCTGGCCACACACGCAGAGCGAGAGCCCGTCGTTAGCGCTAGAAGGTTTCGCTGGGAATCAAAAGGCTCCTCGGTTTGATCCCTCCTCAATTAAACTAAGAATATGCTCCGGAGGCTCAAACCACCAGGCTGCTTCAGATTCAGGAGGCAGCTTTCAAATTATAGGAACGGTTAATGGTTTTTCTAAGCTATTTTAGCACAAGTTTTTCTAAGCTATTTGCAATGAAGCAAGTTCCTTTCTTTTTCACGAGGGAAAACACACTGCTCCTGCTAAAGGATCCAAACAACCCGAATGTGCTTCAGAATTAAATAAGACAGAGCGTAGGTCTCACCTGAACCCTGTGTAGCCGAAGAGGACGGCTTGCAGGAATCCACCCATGCCAGTCAAGAAGTTCACAGCTCCTGACCCATCTGAGTTCTCCACCCAGACCTGTCCCAGCAAGCGAAAGAAAAACCACCCGACAGGTGCATCGGGACTTTTCACACAGGTACAGGGTAAGCATCACCATCTCCATTCCCTTTCCCACCCCTGGCAAGCAGAAGAGCTGCGGCTTTGCCTTTCCTGGCATGAAGCAGATGCCTCCTTATTGCTTTTTGGAAGCAGCAGAGAAGAGACAGGGTGTGCCACCACCTCCCTCGATAACAGCAATAACCCAATAATGTGGTGTCCAGAAGCACAGTCAGCACGGGCACCGGTCCAAGTGATATGTCAGCATGATAACCCCTACTCGGGAACACGTAAGGTGGAAAACAAGAGGTCTTTGGCACAGGGAAGAAGCCACGCCACTAACCTTGAAGGGCTCTGTGATGTTGCCGAAACACTTGTTCAATTGGCCCTGGGCTCTCTGCACCTCCTTTAGCTCCAGCCAGCCCACTGCAAACATGCTCTGCAGGAGAGAAAAGCAGCTTTACACCACCTCCTGTCTACCCCAAAGCTGACAGTGCAGCAAATCGAACGATCACAGAATCGTGGTTTGGGTTGGAAGGGACCTCACAGCCCATCCAGTCCCACACCTCCCACTGGATCAGGGGCTCCCAGCCCCATCCAACCTGGCCTTGAGCCCCTCCAGGGATGGGGCAGCCACCCCTGCTCTGGGCACCCTGGGCCAGGGTCTCCCCACCCTCACAGAAAAACATTTCTGCCTAAGATCTCATCTCAATCTCCCCTCTTGCAGCTGAAAACCCTTCCACTCATCCCATCCCTGCCTTCCCTGATCCAGAGTCCCTCCCCAGCTTTCCTGGAGCCCCTTTCAGCCCTGGAAGCTGCTCTAAGGTCTCCTCGCAGCCTTCTCTCCTCCAGGCTGGACAACCCCAGCTCCTCACATGGAAGGTGCTCCAGCCCTCGTATCATCGCCAGAGCAGGAATCTTCAGGGCTTGTCTCTGGCTCCATGCGACCTGCCCTCACTCCCTGAGATTTTAAAGCAGGTCTGGTTGAGCTGCTGGGGCCGGCAGGGACCAGCTCAGGTGGAAACACCCTCCTCGTGGATGAATCCCACGTTAGATGCTGCCCCTCTCCTTACCCAGGTCATGGCTGGCCCGTGCCGCTCAGTGACGGGCTCGTACATCTCCAGGTCGTTTCTCCGGACCTCGGGGCTCATGGGGAGCATCAGGGGGTATCCGAGCAGGACAACGTCAGCCTGTTTCACGGGTTCTCCTGCGGGAAGGGTCAGACCCCCCCACACAGAACCAGAAATTGAGGACGTGATGGGATGTCACCTAAACTTCAGGTGCAAAGGAACAGGTGCCACGTCCCCGTGCACCCACCTTGCCCCTAACTGGGAGAAAGGGAGCACGGAACGGGGCATGCGCTTCCCCTGGAGGCAGCCCCTCGCTTCCCGAAGGCAAGGATTGCAGGGAAGCGGCGTGTGGCACAGCCTTGGAAAGACAGAGCTCCCCGGCAGCAGTGGGTTCACAGCAACCGTGTCATAGGAGTCATAGAATCGCTGAGGCTGGAAGAGCCCTCTAAGCTCACCCAGTCCATCCACCAGCCCAGTCCTGCCTAAATCGTGTCCCAGAGCTCCATCTCTACGTGCTTTTTTAACATCTCCAGGGACGGGGGCTCCACACCTGCCAGCCTCTGCTGGGACTTTACCACTGACAGTAAGGAAACGTTTCCTAATATCGCATCTAAACCGCCCCTGGCACAATTTGAGGCAATTTCCTCTTGTTTTATTGCTTGTTCCTTGAGAGAAGATATCCACCCCTGCCTGGCTCCACCCTCCTTTCCAGGAACTGCAGAGAGCGATGACGTCTCCCCTCAGCCTCCTCTTCTCCAGGTTAAACAACCCCAGGTCCCTCAGCCGCCCCTCACAACTCCCGTTCTCCAGCCCTTTCCCCAGCTCTGTTCCCTCCTCTGGACACGCTCCAGACCCTCAATGTCCTTCTCGGAGTGAAGAGCCCAAACCGAACCCAGGATTCGAGGTGCAGCCTCACCACCGCTGAGCCCAGGGGGGGAAATCCCTTCCCTGCTCCTGCTGGCCACACTATTCCTGATCCAAGCCAGGATGCTGTTGGCTCATCTGCAGCCCCATACTAAAAGTCTCTCCTCACTCTGTGTTCCTAAATTTCCTAATTTCATGAGCTCACTAATGAGAAAAGTTCCTCCAAGAGGCAGAAAACACCTCTACGAGTTGGACTCTCCACACCGGCATCACAAACACCCCGCTGGGAGAGCATCACTAGAGATTTTGCCTCTGGCCAAGCAATCCAGCTGCTGCTCCCGTCTTTAAACCGGGGTGTCTGCATCTTGCAGGCTGTCTGAGAGCGAGCAGCGTTCAGCTCAAAGGTCTGTCGCTGCCCCTCCGCTCACCTGGGCTGTACCCGTCGTACTCGGGGTGATATTTCCTCTCCCCATCAAAGGGCACTTTGACTTTCTCCGCACAGTCCACCCACTGCTCTGGCACGGGGATGAAGAAGTCCCGAGCAACATCAGCCGCAAATTTTAAGCTGAAAAGCAGCAAGAAACCACAGTTTCTGTCAGGCCTGGTGGCCTCTGACCCCATCGGAAAGAGAACAAGAAGAAAGGGAACAGAGAGTAATAACTGAGCCACAACTGCAAAGAAACGGCTACTCTGAGTCACCTTGGGGAAACCACTTCTATGGCCAGAGCTGGGAATCTGTGCCTCCAGCTGGCTCACTGCACGGGCACCTCAAACTGCAGGGGAGAAGCCCTCCTGAGAAGTGAAATCCCTCTTGGTCTTGTGTGGAGTGAACGTGCCCTGCTGCCCATCCCAGCATGAGGTGGTGGGTGGGCTCCAAGTGGTTTTTAAGCATCACGTCTCTGCTCCCTTTCCCATCCCTGAACCAGGTCTGATGAAGCACCACGGGACTCCCTCCTTCTCCCCGCCGATGGTAAAGGGACCAGCTGGGATTGAGAGGAGAGGTGGATCCCACGCCGGAGCCCCGCTGCCTCCTACCCCTGCTGGGCAGAAGAGAAGAGCGAGAGGGGCCAGAGCTCCAACAAGGCACGTGTGTTACCTCCGCTGCGCCACGGCGTTGGTGTAAACAGAGTTATCCACACGGGAATGATACTCGTCGGGGGGCATGACACCTGGAGGAGGAGGAAGGGGACACTTCGCACCACAGCACAGCCACGGCTTTGTGCCATGGGAGGTGGCACGGGAAAGGGAATCCCTCCCGGTGCGGCCGCGCCTGCCCCGGTGAGATGCTGCCTCTCTGCTTCTGGTGGGATCCCACCGCGATCTCGCTGAGATGGAGAACACAGCGGTACCTGCTGTGAGGGGGAAACAACTGGGGTTACGGTGTTGGCTGGTGGGCAGCAGCCACCCCAGCCTGAGGGCACCTCCCTCACTTCTCCAGCAAGGTGACATTCGGGTCACCCATCCTCCTGAGTCATTCAGCCGAGTCATTAAACCTTTCCCTAGCTCAGCCCCTCTGCTGTTTTCATGCCTCCTCAGGAGGAGAGATGGCTGCTTCCCAAGAGAAATATGAGATTAGATATTTAAATTTATGACTCCTCTAGGGCTGCTGCACAGGATCTTTCACACCAAGAGCCTGCAAGGACCCCAGGGGCTCTTCCAGCCCTGATTGTCCCAGCTGCATCAAGAACCCTGCGCCCTGACCCAGACCTTCACTGGTTCACCACAGAAGGAGACGTTAGAGGGGCTGAGAGACAAAACCACTAATGCTCCGGCACTGGAAGGGGGCTGAGCATCTCGTCTCACGTCTTGATGGACACAAACACGCTGTGAGATACTCCAGAGGATAGGAGTGTGCAGAGCGCAGGCTCTCCCATGCAGGGCTGGCTGGAGGGGCTCCGAGCCCCTGAGCAATCACAGAAGTACCTTTGATGTGGTAGCACTGCTCCTCCTCGCTCCACACCATCCTGCTGCACCAGTACTGAGCCACGGAACCCACCAGCCTCCAGCCTCCATCCTCCCTGAACAGCTTCTGGTCCTGCAGGGAGCCAAAGCCAGGGAAAAACGGGGATGCGAGGGAGGCTCAGCCAGGTCTGAACTCAGCAGGAGGACAGGAGCTCTAAGGAGATGGAAGTAGGAGCAGAAAAGGTTAGAAAACTGGCCTGGATTGAGCCAAGAGGATGCTGAGCCGCCCCCTAGGAGAGAGGACAGAGGAGGCAGGGCTGGAGAAAGGACCCTGGTGTGCTACCAGCAGTTCCGAGAGGAGCGGGCGATCCAGAGCTTCTCTGGGAAGGGACAGTGACAGTCAGAAGAGGACCTGCAGGCCGTGCCACCGCGCCATCCAGGCAGCACGCGCTCCCATTACCTGCGTGGTGTGATAATACTGCTCAAAGGCCATCAAGATGTCCCCGTTGATGTGGATTTCTTGAGCTCCATAGATCTCCTCGGGGCAAACCTCCCGGCCCGTGGCTGCGCTCTCCCATGGGAACTTAGCACCCTGCCAGGAGAAGGCATCCAGGAGACGAGCATCCTGAGATGCTCTCCTACCTCAGCCCACACCCTGTGGACCACGTCCAGCTCGCAGCCCCAGGGAGAGAGCAGCCCAGCTGCCCTCAGACCAGCATCTCCATCACCTGGTAGCCTTGCTCCCGCGCGTTCCGTAAGGCTCCTTCCAGCGTGCGGATCCGGTACTCCAGGATGGCACGGGCAGCTTCAGGATAAAACAGCAGGATGTTTGGAAACATCCAGGTGTCCTGGAAACATCCAAGCAAGGCAGGATGGTGGGATTGGCCCGGTGGAGCACTCAAACGCTCCCACCAGTTTCACCCTTCAGGTCCACCCCATCCCAAGTTCTCCGACCATGACTTTCTACTCCTTAAAAGTGCCATCCCGTGGGATCATTAGATGGTATAAGTCCACAGGGGACTGTGCTCATGCCCACTGCTCTCTGGTATCTCACCAGGGTGATCTCAGCAAAACGTCCCGTTACACAGGAGGCAGGAATCCTTCAAAGCCAGAGGCTCTGGAGAGGTTCAGACCCACCCACACCACCAGGAGGAAAGCACACAGAGTCCACAGCACCGAGAAGCCTGTGTCCACCAAAAGATCAGGCTGGGTTAAGCCTAGGAGCCTCAACACCATCCAGTCATACAGTCACTATTGAGCTGCAGAGCTGTGCACCCATCGGCGTGGTGGCCACCAGGGCAGAGGGGAACTTCTGGCTGAGGCAAAGCCACCCTTCCCGGACAGCTCATTGAGTACACACCAAACCCACATTCAAAAGCTCGGTGTGCTCATGGCAGAAAACACCCTTGCTTTTCAGTGGTTCAGGCACAAAAGCGCTTCGAACACCAGCGGCGCTGGGAGGAGCAGGGCAGGCTGTAACCTGCCTCCTTTTGAAAGGCTGAAAGTTGGTGGCCGTGCTCTAAGCTGGTCACTGAGGCTCCTTTGGCTGAGAAACCAGCTCTTCTGGCCCCAGACACCAGCCTGGGAAAGGGGCTGCCCTGCGGCGGGGTCTCTCCCAGCCCCTTCACAGAGTCACTAGGTTGGAAAAAACCCAGAATCATCCAGTTCAACCATTCCCATCAATCAGTAACCCATGTCCCTCAGCACCTCATCCATCTGTCTTTCAAACCCCTCCAGGGAAGGCGACTCGACCCCCTCCCTGGGCAGCCTCTGACGCTGCCCAATCACCCTCTCCATGAAACTTTTTTTTCTGATATCCAGCCTGAAGCTTGAGGCCATTCCCCTGTGCCTTGGGAGAAGAGCCCAGCTCCCTCCTCTCCACAACCTACTCTCAGGGAGTTGGAGAGAGCAATGAGGTCTCCTCTCAGCCTCCTCTTCCCCAGACTAAACAATCCCGATCCCTTGTGCAGGGATAGGATGAGGGGAACGGTCTAAAGCTGACAGAGGGGAGATGGAGATGAGATCTCAGGCAGAAATGTTTTGCTGTGAGGCTGGGGAGGCCCTGGCCCAGGTTGCCCAGAGCAGGGGTGGCTGCCCCATCCCTGGAGGGGTTCCAGGCCAGGTTGGATGGGGCTTGGAGCCCCTGATCCCATGGGAGGTGTGGGACTGGATGGGCTTTGAGGTCCTTTCCAACCCAAACCATTCCATGACGCTGTCCAAGAAGGGGCTGGTGCCAAGCTACCTCTGCTGGGGGTGAGCAGGAGCTGGTGTCCCAGAGCCCCCTGCCCAGCCTCCTCCATCCCCATCGCTGTTCAAAGCCCCCAGGCTGGCAGCCAGCGCCACCCGCACCCACCTGGTCCCAGAAGACGTGTCCCCAGTAGTCCTCGCCCTGCGTGCCGTTGGCCAAGCCGCCAGGGCTGATGCCGTGGAAGAGGAATCCCGGGCTGCCCTGGGGCGGGATGGCGCTCAGCAGGTAGTAGAGGCACCCGTAGAGCGCCTGCCTCAGGGGCAGGGGCCCCTCCAGGTCCACGCAGCAGCCGTGCCACAGCTGGGCCCACGCGCGGGCGTGCGAGGAGTGCAGGGAGCCGGCGGCGATGAGGGAAAGTCCTTGGATGTAGCTCCTCTTTGCCTCCTCCTCGCTCTCGGCCACGGCCGTCAGGAACTCCCAGCATCGCTCCCGCTCCTCCCCACGCAACGTCAGGGCTGGCGGCACGGGAGTCCAGAGCATGTGGACCGTGGGACGGGGACCCCCTTCCACCTCGGGAACCAGCGTCTGCCCGTAGACGTAGCTGTGGGACACGGGGAGAGGGAGAGCGGGGCTGGCAGGGCTCCCCGCGTGCCCACCCGCACCGAGGGGCCTCGCCAGCAGCCGAGCACCAGGCTCCTGCTCCCACCCAGCACGAAATCGCAGAATCATTAAGGTGGAAAAGCCCTCTCAGCTCATCCAGTCCCACCGTCACCCCGACACCACTGTGCCAACCGAACCATGTCCCCAGGCGCCACGGCCGCGTGGTTTTTGAACCCTCCTAGGGACAAAGACTCCACCACAGCCCTGGGCGGCCCCTGCCAGGGCTTCTCCGCTCTATCAGTAAAGGAATCGTTCCTCATATCTACTCCAAACCTCCCCTGGTGCAACCTGAGGCCATTTCCCCTCGTCCCATCGTGTGAACAGGGCAGCTTGCAGCTCCCCGTGCAGGATGCACCCAGGACGGCGTCTCCCCTGTGACCCCGACTCACTGCGCTCCCTGGAACGCGGCTCCCTGGTGCAGGTCCAAATCCTGGCTCTTTGGCACAAAAGGAGTCTGGAGCTGGACGGTGACGGGCTGGGTGGCGCGAGCCGATCGCCGGATGGTGATGCTGAAGGCCATCAGGTTGACAAGGGCATGGTGAGCGTAGATCTGCTGGGTGGCCGTGCAGTCAGCGATCCGGAGCTCGTGGATGAAGGTTCCTGTAAACCCAAGAGCAACTGTTCCCCCTCGTCCGATCCCTGCGCTCCCTGCTCAAGAGCCCCTCACCACCTTCCCTCGAGCCCCTTTCAGTAACGGAAGAATGATTCGTGCTGTAAAGCATTTTATGAGGCTTCATGATTCAACAGTGTTTGCCGAGCCCAGCTCCAGCACGGAGAGAGCTCCAGCCTGAAATCGCTCTTATTCTCACAAGAAAGGGGGATTTTCCACTTGTTCCAGCACAACTTGAGAAGTGCAACACGCCATGGGCGAGTGGAGAATGGGACAGGTGCAGGGGATAGGACAAGGAGAGCAGTTTTAGTGTGAAAAAGGAGATTAAGGTGAGATCTTGGGGAGAAATGTTTTGCTGTGAGGGTGGGAGGCTCTGGCCCAGGTTGCCCAGAGCAGGGGTGGCTGCCCCATCCCTGGAGGGGTTCAAGGCCAGGTTGGATGGGGCTTGGAGCCCCTGATCCCGTGGGAGGTGTCCAGGCCTATGGCAGGGGTGGACCTGGATGGGCTTTGAGGTCCCTTCCAACCCAAAATATTCCATGACTCTATGAAAGATTCCACCTTGTGGAAAACAGACAAAGAGACTTCTAACTCCTAGAAGAGGGCCACCAGTGGTCAGAGGGAAGGCACAACGCGTGCACCAGACGGAGCTCTGGAAGGAGGCAGCAGAACCGCGAGGCTCCTGCCCACGCCGGCTCTTTACCGGTGCGGGTGTTCAAGGTGAAGGTCTCAGCCAGGTCACCCACTCCGGGCATCGCCATCCTCACATTGACGGGGCTGGGGACGTCGGCGCGGTGCGTGTCACCCACGGCCCCATTGTAGACGCCGCTAACGTGGAGGATGTCCCGGTAGACGCGGGTGCCCAGGTAGGCGTTGGTCACCGTAGCCAGGAGCCGCGGGTCGGGGGGCAGGGAGCTGCAGGTGAACACGGCGGGATCCTCATCGCACATTCTCACCAGCCGCAGCTGCAGAACAACAACGGCACTGGGTACAAGGGTTGAAGGGACAAGGTCGGGGCAGCCGAGCGCGCTCCTCCTGGACGCCAGCTGAGTCAGGGGCTGCGGACGGCTCCTCTCTCCATAACCTGCAACACCTTGGACATCAGCAAAGCCGGCTGCTCGCTGCCTGTGGCCTCACTACCTTCCTAGGGTCTCCGTTTCTTTTACATCCCCTTCCGATCACCACCAGCACCTCTGCCAGCAGCTTTCCACCACCCCAGCTTTCCTCCCGGTGCCTGGGCTGGATCTGCTCTCCCCGGGCTCATTTCTTCCCTTACAGCTTCCCTGGTTCCTGCTTTGCTCCTGTCACCTCCCAGCCAAGCCCGGTGCTCCTCCAGCTAACCTAAACCTCACCAACTCATCCGCTTTGCAGCTTCTCCAATTTTCCTCCCTTTTCCTCTTCTGCTCCCCCCTCTATGACAGGGCCTCACCAGTTTCTCCCAGTACAACACAGCCACCTTCTTCTTCTGCCCTCCCCTCCCTCCCATCGCTGCTTGCAACCCTATCAAACACCCTCTGGGGCCTCAGTGTCTCCCCACAGAACAGTTTGGGTTGGAAGGGACTTCAAAGCCCATTCAGTCCCACGGAGGACATCTCCCACTGGATCAGGGGCTCCAAGCCCCATCCAACCTGGCCTTGGACATCTCCCGACTCCCCATCTCCCAGCTCCCTGTGTCCCTGCGCTCCCCTTGCAGTTGCATCTCTGGCTCAGCTTCGGTTACTGCTTGCTGGGGTAGGAGCGTTTTCATTCATCTGAAGTATATAAAATGATGTATTTATATAAGTGCATATCCAAAAATACATATTAAATATCTCCATCTCTAACCAGCACCTTGCAAACTGAGCCTCAGCCGGCGCCCGGCCGCGCTGAGCACCAGGATCACGGAGGAAGGCGAGGCAGGGAGAGGCTGTCTGAGCGGAGCTGGAGAGCAGCACGAGAGCAGCGCCCAGCCGGGCTGGCGCTCCCAGAATCCCTCCCGATGTCTCCGAGACGGCTCGGGTTCCCCGGGCCAGGATGGAATCGTGAGGAAATTCCTCCTCTTGCCTTCAGGAAAGTCAAACCCCGGGGAGCAGGGGTGCAGGCAGGGGATCAGCTCCTGCCTGGGGCTGAGCGGCAGCGCTGGCCGCACCACGGAGGCTCCCGCGCAGGGAAGGACGGAAGTTGCCCAACAAAGAAAGAAGGAAGGAAATCACTTTTTTTCCCCCCTCCTTGAAAAAATAACAACATTAAAAAAACCCAACCTCGCCCAGCGGGTGTTTGCCAGGCAGAGCTCATTGCCCGCAGCCAGAGTGCCGGCATCCCAGGGCCGCCCCGCGCTCCGGGAAAGAGGAACTGGGAGAGAAAAACGCGTTACTGGTGATTTATCACCCAAAGCTGCCCAGGAAAGGCAGAAGGGCTGTGGTGGAACTGCAGCTTCGCCTGTGCGTGGCTCCAAAGTGGGACTCACGGATGGGTCACTGCCGCGCTCCCACCCTGCTCCTCACCTGCTTTCGGAGGGAGCAGATCCAGGCTTCAGCTCCAGCTCGCTCCTCCTGGCCTCCTCCCCGTGCCCTCTGCTCCCACCGCCACGCACTGGTCTGAGCACAGCGCGGGTGCCGTCACGCACCCTGCCCCGGCTCCCGCAGTCACGGCCGCCTCCGGCCCCCAGCGTCAACCATCACTTCCCAACCCCAGCTGGGGATGGAGCCGTGTTTTCCCAGGCTGTCCTCAAACAGAGCCAGGCTCTCCATGCTTCCCTGAGCCAAGATCCACCAGCACCAGAGCCACAGAGCCTCAGGCACAGCTCCGGGTGCTCCAAAGGGATCCGTGACACCCCAAGCCAGCCGGCAGCCACCGTGCCGTATGCGTCCCTCAACTGTGAAAATGCTCCAAGTATCCTTTTCCCTGCAGAGCATTTGGAGCCGGCACAGCTCCCGCTGCCTTGTGAGCAAGGAAAGAGCAGATCTCAACTGCCAAATGCAAGGGCCAGAATTCCCTTCAGCAAAGGGAGACGGCAGCCCCGCACGTCCCATCCAACACGGATGTTTTTACAAACTCCAGCCCAACTTGGAATCCTGGAATGGTTTGGGTTGGAAGGGACCTCAAAGATCATCTAATTCCAACACCTTCCACTGGATCAGAGGCTCCAAGCCCCATCCAACCTGGCCTTGGGCACCTCCAGGGATGGGGCAGCCACCCCTGCTCCGAGCAACACTCAATCAGACCCCATCCACGCACAGTCCGTGACCAACGCTCTCCCTGAGGTGACACCACCACGCAAGGAGGAGCCTCTGCAAACGCCAAACCACAAAGGATGAATAAGAAACTATCAGCACAGAAAGAACGAGCAAGGTCCTGCTCACTGCAATCCAATGGAGGTGGCCAAGCATCACGTCTACAACAGTTTAAAACCAAAGCCCACTGTGGTTTTGGAGCCTTAGAAAACATAAAAAGCCTGAGAGAAGGAGTCGTCTGCTCTCCGTGGCAGAGAGGTCTCATCGGGCTGGATGGGGACATGGGTTTTGACCTCGGAGTTGAGGGGAGTTGGTGTTGCTGTGGGGGACACTCCGCAAAGACAACCTGCATGGGAAGAAAAACAATTAAGTAGGGAGCCTTGTAAGGGTTGCCGGGCGCCGAGGGGCGGTAGCAGAGGTGACAGCTGAGCAGCTGCAGCAGTGCAGAGTGACAGCAGTGTCACCCTGCCAGCCATGTGGGGCCTCCAGCGCGGCTCCCGGCTCCTGGCCACTGCGCTGCGCGTCCCCCGAGCCCCTCGCGCCCCCGTCACCTCCAAACCACCCGAACATCCCCTCTCTGCCGCTGTGAGTAGCTTGGGGGCTGGGAAAAAGGGGGAGCCACTGGGTTAGAGGGCATTACAGCCACATTATTTGTGTTGGGATAGCAAGAGGGGAGGGGGGAGGAGGAAAGACCCTCCTGAGCTGTGCAGATCCACAGGGGGCTCCTGCTTTCATGTTATTTTAATCCTCTCACTGCTTTCTGGGGTTCTGGGTACCTGAGGGTCCCCTGCAGCCCAGGGAGGTACCCCATGGGCTGAAGACCTCAAGGAGGAGGTGGGAGCCCCTCCAGGCAACCCCACCAGCACAGGGACAGAGCTGGGCACATGCATTCCATGGGACACTCACCCCAAAAGATGCAGCCCTGGGCTGAGGACGAGCTCTGCTGCCCCACAGAGCCAGGGCACATAGCTCCCTCCACCATCCCCTCCTCTAGGAATGATCATCACTCAACCTGCAGCCACTCCAACTGCCGAGACCCTCCTGAGCTGGCTGGGGTGAGCTTGGAAAGGGGTGTTCTTCACCAGAAATCCCGACTGGGGTTCCTCCTCACCCCTTGCTTGCAGAGTTCACCTCCAAGGTCTGGAACAAAGACCTTCATGGGCCCAGAGACTCTTTCTAGCCAAATTAAAAAGGAATAAAAGGTGGCAGTGCAAGGGGTTAAACACTGCCCTGGTGCACCAGGAACATAAGAAGCTGCTGCTGGTTGTAATTCACACCTCAAAGTCATCTGAAAGTCAGGCATGGAGCCTTTTGGGAACACCACATGCCTTGCTGCTGCCTGAAGGTCACCAGCTGCTCTGGTTTCCCTGCAGGGATCATAGCAGGGATCCACAGAGCGATGGAAATGTAGCCACAGAGCACCCAGCTTGTGCTGCTGTCCTTAGAAAGAGCTCTGCTCACCCGCCTCTCCCTCCCACAGCCCCAAGGTGCAGCTATCGACAGCGCAGGGGGCCGGGAAGGGCAAGGAATGTGGATGGAGCACTCGATTCGCTGTGCCAGGCGCAGCACGGGTGCACGACGATCCCAGGAACTTGCATCCAGCAGGGCTGTCGTGCAGCCATCCCGCTAATCCTGTTTCTTCTGCTGGCAGGAGCAAGTCATCGCCTTCGGCGTGATGTCTGCCTGCTTCCTGCTGCCCCCAGCCTGGATCCTGGCACACGTGGAGCACTACAAGAGCAGATCGGAGTGAGAAGCAGCACACGGACCTTCCGCAGCCCGCTGGGAGATGAAGTACGAGTGTGGATAGAAGCACAGAACAGACCTTCACTGGGAAGGAGCGCTCCGAGTTTGGTCATTAAAATCCACATTAGCATTCAGCATAATGACTGTGGCTTTTGCTTCCAGCATGTCCCTAGGGAAGGGATCTACAATCCATCCAGAATGCCCAGCAATCCCGCTGTGTTCCTCCACGAGCTTGCAGCAGAAAAGCACTTTTGCCACTCAAGCTTTTACCTCGCACAGTTGCCGCAAAGCAGGGGGCAGACATGGAGGAAGCACTCAGGGCACTGGCAGGGAAGCAAATTCAAGTTAAATTCCTAGAGAGAAAAATCCTCAAAGGTCCTAAGAGACATTTCAAATGCATAACTGTCTGGGCGCTGTATGTCTCACTCCTCTTCCCACGAGGAGAGCCTCACCACCCCTAAACACACACATTCCCTTAGCGCCCCTCTGCTCTGCTGTGGTGAGACGCCAGCTGCAGCCCTGCGTCCAGTGCTGGAGCCCTCAGGAAGGACGTGGAGCTGTTAGAGCGAGTCCAGAGGAGGCCATGGAGATGATCCGAGGGATTGGAGAACTTCCCATACAAGGACAGGCTGAAAGAGTTGGGGTTGTTTAGCCTGGAGAAGAGAAGCCTGCGGGGAGACCTTGGAGCAGCTTCCAAGGCTGAAAGGGGCTCCAGGAAAGCCGGGGAGGGTCTCTGGATCAGGGAGGGCAGGGATAGGATGGGTTTGGAGTTGAAAGAAGGGACATTGAGATGAGATCTTAAGCAGAAATGTTTTGCTGTGAGGGTGGGGAGGCCCTGGCCCAGGTTGCCCAGAGCAGGGGTGGCTGCCCCATCCCTAGAGGGGTTCAAGGACAGGTTTGGAGCCCCTGATCCAGTGGGAGGCGTCCCTGCCCCTGGCAGGGGTGGAACTGGATGGGCTTTGAGGTCCCTTCCAACCCAACCCATTTTGTGATTCCATGTCTGTTGGTTCTGGGGAAGCAGACAGTGCTTGCTCCCCACAGGAAGGTTTGGAGGCAAGTGTTTCCCGGTTTCCTCTCTCCCAGCTCAGAGGCTGAAGGTCTCTACACGCCAGAACGCTGCTCAGGAATGCGCGGGCGAGGGAGTGCTCCTAGCAGCACAAAGGCTGCCACAACCTCAGGACCAGCCCTCGGTTCCACTCCGACAGCGATGCCGCAGAGAGCTCGATGCTCTCTAAGGCACCAGCTTTGTGCTTGGCTGGTGTTGTGTTTGCTCCCGACACTGCTGGGGAGACCGCCCTTCCTGAGCCCTTTTCCTCTCCTGGGCTGTGAAAGGACAGAAGCATTTACCTTTCATCTCCACCATACATTCTTCTGAAGGTAGGGAAAGGCACATCAGGACACGCTCTGGAAGATTTAACATGGATCAGGGCAAGTCAAACTGCACCACTAAGGAAGAGAAAGTGACATGGCTAAACGCGTACTCTGACAGCCGAGCGAACAGGGCAGCACTAAACGTTGGGGCAGACAGGGAAGTGGAAGGCATCGTAGAGGAAACAAGGAGGTTTTGGCCAGAAGTGACCAGAGACAGAAGGGTGGAAGGAGACTGGGTGGAGGGTTCAGCAGTTTAAGTTTTAAAGAGCTCAGGTCTCCCTTGCCGAGAGATCCCAGCATCCTCACAGCTGCCCAGCACCACCCCACACTCTCCCTGTTCCATTTCTAGCATTCAACCCACAGGTCTGAAGCAGCAAAGCAGAAGCAGCATGCAAAGAATCACAATTGTAGCTCTACAGATCATGAGTGAGACCAGAGAACTGCACCGATAATCGAAGCTCCTGAGTCACACAGCAATCCCACTGGCACTGCTGAGCAGGAATGGAGCACGGACCCACAGGCAGTAGCGTCTAGAAAAGCCACTCACATCCCAGATTTGAGCAGGGCCCCACACAATTTAAAGTTCCTACCACAAACCTTAGCATAGTTCATTATTACTGCCTCGTAATTAGGGTTATGCATCCCAATGGATACTCGGAGGCAGCCATTTAGATCTGCATTTGTCTCAGATCCAGCACGCGCACAATTATCTGCCATCCCACAAAAGTACCGGCAGGGCAAAGGGATTTCCCTGCTGGCAGCTCTTAGAGCAGCATCACCAGGAGCAGCAGGATCGCAGCTCCCCACGGAGCTGGACAATAACACTCATGGCAAGGCAGACGTCAAGCAGAGCACACGCCGATCCCGCTCACGGCTAACAGGCTGCTGGCACCCGCGTAGTGCTTGGACAGACAGGGCTGAGGGGAAACGCAAAAGGAAGCACATTTTTAATGGATTGGAGGCTCAGCTGCAGGCTGTGACGGCGACAAACATGGAACTACTGGAAAGGGAAGGCAGAGAAGTTTATTCCAGCAATGCTGCTGCACCTCACTTCAGCACAATGTGTTCCTAAGAGAAAGCCACCCCAAACGCATCCGAATCCCATCCATCAAGCGGCAATCCTGGAAAAATGGAGTAAACACTCTCTCCTGCTGCAGACGCAGAGCAAGGGCACTGGAGAACGAGGCAAAGGGAGGGAGGGGATTTTGGGAACGCTGCCTTTGGAGGGAGGCTGCTGGGAAAGGCCAAGCGCTCCACAGGCCAGCAGCACGCAGGGATCAGGCACCTCCTCGGCACGTTGTCACAGCCGCCTCTGCTGGCCCTTCACCAGCAAACGCTGCCCGCGCCGCACCCTCCCACAGCCGCTCCATAGCGAGACCGATATCGCAGCCACCGCAAGGCCCCCGTCCTCCTCTCACGAGCGCAGGAACATAACTCTCGTGTCAGTGCCACCAGCATCGGCGCAGAGGGAAGTCTTGACTCCAAGCACCAAAAGGTCGCACACAAAAAGCCGCTCGCCCCTCTGGACGAGCACCAGGAAGCAGCTCCCCCCCACCTCTGCCCACCCACCCCCCAGAGTCCAGCACAGAGCCAGCGGCTGGAGCGCCGCCGGCCTCCGCGGCAGCAGGAGTTGCTCGCCAGGGGCGGCACAAGGTCCTCTATGTCAGGATGTCATGGGCTTGGTGCTCCACCAGCATCTCCATGCTCCTCACATCCGTGCACCAGAACTCCAGGCGGTCCTTCATCCCCTTGATCTGCAAGGCAAGCCCAGAGCGACTCCAGTGCCGCAGCTCCTGGAAACGCTGATATCCACCCTTACAAAGAGATCCCAAACCCCACACATCCCAGAAAGGTGCCGCTTCACATCTTTTACCACCAAAACAGCAGCAATGGAAGTTAAACAGAAGTGCACAAAAGGAATTATTTGCAGTCAGTATTCCAGTATGGATTTCTTAAAGGTAAAGGCACCTATAGAATATCCTAAAATGTTGGTAGGATGAACTGGTGAAGCTCAGCATCTCATCTTTTCCACCCCAAAATCCTCTCTTCCCAGGACAATTTGGCCTACAACCCAGAAACTCCAAGATTCCCTTTCATGCATTCAGGTTTGCAGACACCAGCCTCGTGGCTGACAGCCACAGTGCTCCGGTTGATGGAGGCTGGCATGGCTCTGGGAAGCTTCATCAACACCCTGTTCCACCTCCCAGCAGGTTTCTAACTGCTCACTGCGAAATACAGACACAAAATGCACCACACACCCCCAGCAAGAGCTGCAAGTGGCAACGTCCGAGGATGAGGAAGGGCTGATAAGCTTCCTCAAAGCATCTTCAGGGAGACAAGTGCTCAGACAACAACCCTTCACAGGTCTCATTTAACTTTCGGGCCACCTCACACAAGAGAAAAGCTTCAAGCTGGCTGTTACCTGCTGTAAATCCAGCACGCGTGGCTGCACCCACGTCATGTGCACTCGCTTATCGACTTCATCGATGCTGCCCTTTACCAGGCCCACTGAGAGCGCCTTCATCACCAGCAGCTCCACCTGCAGCAAGAAAACAATGCATGGAAGTGATGAACATCGCCCAGCTTCCTCCCCGAGGTAAACAAAGCATTTTGTTACCATACACGACCACGGAAGGAGCAGCCACAGCCTCTCACACCCTCTTTCAGGCTGTAACGCTGCCTGAAGACTCAATGTCTAAATACACAGGCAGATTTCTCCTCCCTAAGAGCTGATTTTAATTTGATATCCCAGGAACTACCAGTTAACTTGAAGATGTCAACATGGATTTACCACGGGCAAGACAAGCTTGAGCAATGATTGCCATTTTAAAGTAACTCACTCTGTGGTCAAAGGGAGCTCTTAACTCCCCTGCTCCTTTTATTTCGCGAAGTGCTCTGCAAGATCTTCTACCACATCCTTGTTGACAAGCTAGCGAGCTACGGAACAGACAGAAGGACCACAAGAGGAGTGGAAAATCAGCTCATCTACTGAGCTCCAGCGGTAGTGGTTAGTGGCTTGGAGCTGAACTTCGCAGCTGGTCACAAACAGCGCTCCTGAGGGGCTGGTAGTGTTTAATTATCTCAAATCATCTTTAAGCCAGCTGGATGATAATTTCACAGATGACACCAAACTGACAGGGAGAGATCAAAACTGTAGCCTTGCAGGGGGCCAGGATCAAGAGGCTAAGAACTTGGCAGCGTAGGGAAACACTGTTTGTCCAGCCCAGGTAAGAGGCAGCTGAGGACACCTCCTCTCAGCCTTCTCTCTCCTGGAATTTGGCAGTTCAGAAGAGGTGCTGCTTTCGCAAGGATGCAGGGTTGAAGGCCAAGAGACTACAGGCAGGATTTGCTTCAGCCTGGATTCCATCTGGATAACGGAGGGAAATTCTTCACCGTGAGAAAAACTACAGACCAGCAATGCTTCCACTTGCTGGAAATACTCCAGTCAGCTCAGCAGGGCCCCGTGTAACCCATCCCAAGGCCAGTATTCCAGAGCAGGTGGAAACAGATGAGCTATTGGGTTCTCTTCCAACTTCAGAACGTGGCTAAGCATTTTCAAAAGTCTCCCTACCATGACAGAGTAGCAGTGAGCAGTTAACTCCTTGAGAAATGAAGACTTTAAACACAGAGGAACAGGGGAAACATTCCTGCTTGGAGTTCACCTCTGCAAGTGGGTCTATCTAGGCGTTTTGGGGCCTTCACAACTTATACATCAACACATTTTTCTGGCTCCAAACTCACCTCGTTTACAGTGACTTTGGCACTCTTGGCAATCTCTTCAAAGGTGAGCTGTCTGTGGTTGGCCGGCCGGGTGAAAGTCATCTGAAATCAGGCAAACAAACCAAACAAAATCAACCCCACACAGTTCGAGTTCTCCCCACAGAAAGAGGGGAGATTGAGATGAGATCTTAGGCAGAAATGTTTTGCTGTGAGGCTGGGGAGGCCCTGGCCCAGGCTGCCCAGAGCAGGGGTGGCTGCCCCATCCCTGGAGGGGTTCCAGGCCAGGTTGGATGGAGCTTGGAGCCCCTGATCCAATGGGAGGTGTCCTGCCCATGGCAGGGGTGGGACTGGATGGGCTTTGAGGTCCCTTCCAACCCAAACCATTCTAAGATTCGAAAGAAGGCCCTGCTCCTGCATGGGGGTTGAACTGCATGACCCCTAAAGGTCCCTCCCCAGTCCAAACCATTCCGTGACTCTGAAACGTTCAAGCAACAGGAAAGAAAATTTAAATGTTTGTGGTTTCCTATCAAGGCCAGAGTTTTCTTACCTGAGGAAACCAAGTTTTTAACTGTGCTTTAGAAATTTGCGTTACACCAGAACATCCTGTAAGGGTTATTGTTTCAGCCCACGCCCTCAAGACAGGGCTTGCTCTGCTATTCCTCCCCCCCTGGAAGGACAAACTCACAGCATTTCCTCAGGCTTCTTCCAAGCAGCCTGTGCCGTCTGGCACCACCTGGAGGCAAAATCTGCAGGTGGCGACTGACACCCACAGGTTTCAGCGAGCAGAGGGGACGAGCGCACCCAGAGATCAGGATGTTTAATGGTGCTGTTGGAACAGTCCCTCTCCATTACCACAGCCAACACATCATCACTCGGGGCTCACCTCCATCAGGCACAATAGCTGGATCTTCTGCAGCAGAAGCGCTTCGTTTGCAGCCAGATCCAGCTGTGAGAAGATCAAACGGAACAGATAAGTCCATGATCGCTTTTGTTTTTCCCCAGCGAAGAGCAGCAGTCTGCACACAGGACTGAGCCACCTTTCTTTCCAATGGAGGAGGCATCACAACCCTCCTGCAACACTTAATGGATCCATAAAACAATCCATAACAACAATTAAACACAGGCAGGCAATACTTTATCAAACACCACAGCTTTTCCCCAAACTTCCCAGAACACAAAGGGGGGACACTATCCCACACTGGAAGCAGTTCAGCACTGGAGTGAATGGTATGATGGACACTAAAACAGGGGTTATCTCCCTGCACAGTGTCATTGTTTGCTTTCCCTTCGGATTTCTCTTTACTGCTTTCCATCAACCACAGGAAAACAAAAGAAACCAGATGTTATGTATCACGATAAAACAAACATTTCCTGTGCTCCAACTGCAGTTACACCAACATGCCAGAGCCAGCAGTTCCTAAGGCAAAGGCCCACGGAACCTGGATCCTCCGTAAATCCGGAGCCTGGGCCTTACGCAACACAGCGACTCTGCTCACCTGCTGACCCCATGCTGACTTCAGAGACTGGAATGTCTCCACGTTGCCGCTGTTGAAGGCGTAGAGGGTGTCGATCAGCCACTGCTGCTCCGTGTTCCTCAGGGACTCCAGGACCGGGTGCATCAGCTGCAGAAACCGGGCAAGGCAGCATTAATGAAGCAAAATCAAGTCCTGATACTCCGCAAGCAAACGCAGCATTGACTTACCAGCTCTCCAAAGTTATAAACACCCTCTCCCAGGAGCCCGGCCAGTCCCAGGGTAAAGGCTCTCTCCTGCTGCTCTGAGACTGAAATAAATACATTAAAAATACCCCCAAAACACAGGAAAAAAAAAAAAAAAAACCAACAAAAATAGTTTGGATGAAGCAGCAGCCTAAGCCCCATCAAACTCTGCCTCATCCTCTTCTCCCTGCCCATATTAAATCATCCCCAGCCCTCTTCTCAGCCTGAAATTCAGATGTCCGCAGAGACAGCAGCGGCACAAAGGGGCCAAGTTGTGTGTCTGTAGTGAAGATTGTTGGGAACTGGAACAAACCATCCCTTCTGGTGGGGGCACTGCTCCCTCCCACCACCTACACGTAGCTTAGGAGCTGAACGCAACTCAGCAATTCCCCTCAGAGGCTTCTCCTCTTCCTAGCTGGATCCTGGCCCAGATCCCAAACAACATGGGGAACGCCTGTGCTGGGCAAAGGAGGAGTTACCCGGTAGATCTTTCACATCGATGCATCCCAGAAACCGCAGGGCATCTTTATAGTAGGAGGCGTGGTTCCCAATCGTCTGGTAGTACTTGCTGGAGAGGTCGTAGAAGCGGCTGTGGACCGAAGTCACCCCAGGGAGGTTGTTCAGCATCTCCTCGACCTCCTCAATGGTCTCCTAGAGGAGCATGAAACTCATCTGTGGCAGGTAGAGGCACAGCTCTAACACACCTGCGCTCCAAGCCTTCCTGCTCACCACTGGGAAGGTGGAAGCGGTAACACTTGCTCTGCAGGGAAGCGGATGAGACCACAGCCAAAGCCACCACTGCACTAAATCCAGAGTAACAGCAAAACAGTGGGGCTGGGCTGGCTGTTGGACTGGAGGAGCTGGGAGGGCTTTTCCAACATCAATGGTTCTACGATTCTTCCTTCACAATGTAGTTAAGGGGAAAAAAAGCCCCAGAGACAACCCTGTAGCCATACTTACACAGGACCCCAAAAACCATCGGACCACACACTCACTCTAAAAAACAAAGCCACATTGCATGAAAAAACCCTGAATTTTGAGATCCAGCTCTAACACAAGCCAAGACATGAAAAGCCGTCCTGGTTCAGACACCATAAGCAGCACTGATACTGAATTCCAGAGCTCCTCCAAGCAGGCAACTGGAATATATCCAGGTATTTCCCCCCTCTCCTCTGGGAACATCAAAGGCTGCAGTGATTGGCTGTGGGCCGCAAACAGCACCAGCCCCACATAAGCTGCGCATCAAAGCCTGAGCATCAGAGCCTCAATGAGGCTCCAGAGACTCGGCCGTGAGTACCACACACGTTTTCACAGCCTGCGGGATGTACAGCAGAACCACAGTTCTTCCTGGGAACCCCAGGAGCTGCTGGTTCATCATCACATCATCCCAGACTGAGGTACAAGTACATCCACTCTGTGGTAACTGCTGAGCAGGTCACGGTGCCCCAAAGGATCCGAACGCCCAGCACAGCCTCACCTTGGTGACCTGCAGGTCCCCGATGTTCAGCTTGAGCGCCCCGATGGCCGTTTTGCACAGGATGACGGCTTCGTCGCTGCTCTTGACCTGCAGTTACAGACACACGCGTCGAGCAACCGTTGCCATGCAGCCAGGCGGGCTCACAGAGCCTGGAATTGATGGCTGCAGCCCATTTAATGTGTTCCTGCACTGAGCTGTTCATTGGGAAAAGGGGGAGGCATCCTGCAGCACAGGTTTACACCCACTCATGGACCCGCCTCCTGAGTTAGAAGTGCAGGGACAGCACGAGGAGAACAGTTTTCAATTTAAATAAGGGAGACTGAAATGAAATCTGACAGAGAAATGATGGTGGGGAGGCCCTGGCCGCTCAGAGCAGGGGTGGCTGCCCCATCCCTGGAGGGGTTCAAGGCCAGGTTGGATGGGGCTGGGAGCCCCTGATCTCATGGGAGGTGTGGGACTGGATGGGCTTTGAGGGCCCTTCCAACCCAAACCATTCCAGGATTCTATGATATGTGCTCATGTTCAAAACGATTCCTATAGGCAGCCTATCGAAAAAGGCAACTTCAAACATACCTTTTCTCGAGTCTTTTCCAGAAAAGTAAGGGCCACGTTGGGATCTGGAAAGGAAAAAAAAATAGCAGCAATGTCAGAAATTCCTATGGAGCCAAATCTCAGACTAGAGACAAATCCCATGGCAGGGGGTGGAACTGGATGGGCTGGATGGGAATCCCTTCCAGGATTCTCTGAAAGCCTGAACTGGAGACAGTTCATCTGAAGAAGTAAACTTAGAAATCTCCCCATGTGGCAATTAAAAGAGTCAAGAGTCACCACAGGACACAAACAATAGGTTTGCTGTATTTACTCTATTAGCCCTAGCTTTGCCCCAACCCCTTCTGAACGGATCCAGCTTTCTGCCTCTGGCTGGTTCCCCATGTAGCAGCAGAGCTGCCACTCTACATCGTGGTTGTTATTGAAGCTCCAAGTCGCTGTTTCCTGTTCCGATACCCCAACAGGACCAGAGGAGGACACTGCAGATCAGTCTGTCGCCATTCCCCAGGCCCCAATTAAAAGCGCTAATTAATGGTAAGGCCACATACCCGTCATCTGCCTGACGACGTGCAGGATGATCTCCACCAGCGACAGGGGGTTCACCCTGCAACAGAACCCTCCGTCAGAACAGCCCGAGGCCCCGACGGGGCCCAGGCCCCCCCAAAAACGCCCTCACCTGTGCTCAAACTCGCTGATGAAGTTCTCATAAAGCTGCAGGCACAGAGACAGCCACAGTCAGGGCATGGCAGAGTCCAGTTCAACCGCCACACGCATTGCACGCTACCGCAGTCCCAGAGTCGTGGCCATCCCACACAGACACGTCTACGCGTCTACAGGATCCTGGACCCCAAATCCCTCATTTTAGGTAATCCCATCCCTGCAGATTCCTTCCAGCTCAAGCCAGGGATTTGAGACGCTCAGAAGCGGGGTGGTACCACACCAAAACACCCACTGCCAAACCCCTCAGAGCGTCCCTAAACACCTGATGGCCCAGGCCAAGCTTGTAGATGGAAACCCACGTTACAAAAGGGAGAGAAAAAATCATCCCCTGCACCTTCTCCTAAAGCCACCTCAGTGAAAGAAATTAATTGGGGGTTGCCAATAAGGATGCATTTGATTTCAGGAGGATCCTCATGCACCAACCAAGCCCCACACGCCCACAGCAAGTGAGTTGTAGCTCCCTCATCCCTGGAGGTGTTCAGGGCCAGGTTGGATGGGGCTTGGAGCCCCATAATCCAGTGGGATGGGGTGGAACTGGGTGGGTTTTGAGGTCCCTGCCTCCCCCTCCACAACCCTGCAGAAAAAAATCACAGGCTGCTTGTTTTTCATTGGTACAAAACCACCATTGCCTGTCCTCACAACGGGAAGAGCCAAGGATGTCATCCCAATAAGTCTTTCCTTGCCCCAGGGAGCCCCTCCTCACCTTGATGAGACCCTCTTTGCCCCAGTGAGCCCCTCCTCACCTTGATGAGCCCATCGCCCTGGGCAAAGCAGGGGTCCTGGACGAAGTCCAACACCTGCAGGGTCAGCTGGTGCCAGAGCCTAAAGACACAAGAAGGGCATGGGGTGAGCTCACGCTTTGCACCTCTGCTCTCGACGTGCCCCACATCCCACACTCGTGGCCTCAACCTAGAGATGAGCCAGAAAGGAAAACCAGCAGCAAAGACACCCCAGAGCACTAAGGTAAAGTAAACTTAGTAAAAACAGCTCAGGAATCAGCTCCGTGTTTTCTGAAGCTGCCAGACAAACGATTGCCAGCTACTGATGGGACACAGGAGCTGCCACTCCCACACTGTGAGCTCAGAGCCACCTGTTCCAGGGGATGGGACAGGCCAGCACTCACTCAGCCACGCATAGTCTGGGGTGCCTGGCCCACAGCAGCACCTGGGGACACTGGAGAGAGGCAGTAGGGAGCCAGGCCAGCCCCACCGAGGGGCAGCGAGACCACAACCACCGGGAACACCGGGAGAGGTGGCCAAGGCCTGTGGGGCAGGAAGACACCAAGAGCACAGGGGAAAAGCAGCTGGGAGCGGGACACAACCGCTGGGGAGCAGCAGGACCAGAAGAGCCGGGTACAGCGAGGCGGCTCCGCAGCGGCACCTGGGGAGACCTGTCCGGTAGCCGGGCTGGCCACATCTAAAGCAGCGAGGCTGCAACCGCCGGGGGCACCGGGGAGAGGCGCCCGGGAGCGGGGCAGGTCCCGCAGCAGCGCCCGGGGACCCCGGGGAGAGGCGGCCGGGAGCGAGGCCCGGCCCCGCGGGGTGCAGCGTCGCAGAGCCCGCGCACCAACATCCCGTCCCGCCTCACTTCTTGTTATAGAGCTCCTCCAGGCGGTGCCAGATGGCGGCCTGGCCCGGCCCCGCGCTCTGGCTCTGCTGCAGGAACCCCGGCACGTCCTTCATGGCGGCGGCGGCGGCGGCTGCACGGGCCCTACCGGCCGGAAGTGCGCACTCACTTCCGGCGCCGCGCGCGGGGCACTATGGGTACAACACCGCCGGGAGGCGCCGCGCAAAGCACTGTGGGTATAGGAGTTCCTGGCTTGCCGCGCAGAGCACTGTGGGTCCAGTATTTCCTGACGTGCCGCGCAGAGCTCTGTGGGTATAGTAGTTCCCGGCGTGCCGCGCAGAGCACTGTGGGTACCGTAATGCCGTGAGGCGCCGCCCCCTCATACCGCGCGGTAACCGTGGCAACGCGGAGCCGCCTACCGGCCCGGCCCGCCCCCCCCCCGCACACAAAATGCTCGAAACGACCCCAAACGCTGTTGGGGCGGGGGTGGGGGCGCGGCGGGGGTGGGTGCATCGGGGGGAGGCGCAGCTACTCGGGGCGTTACGGTAGCGCCGCGGCGGGGAGCGAGACCGGGGCCGGCATGGAGCGCGGCGCGGGGCAGCGGCTGCTGGCGGCGGGTGGGGCCGGGGCGGGAGGGGGGTCTGTGTTGGGCTGAGGAGGTGGGAAAGGGGCCTAGGGGGCAGGATCACACCCTGTGCGGGGCCTGAGGGGCGGGAGGGGGCGCTGAGGGGCAGAATCGGATCCTGTGCGGGGGCTGAAGGGGGCTAAGGAGTAGGAGGGGGTCTCGAGGGGTGGGAGAGCGGCCTGAGAGGGGATGAGGGGCAGGAGCAGGTCCTGAGGTGGAACTGAGAAGCAGGAGGTGGGGCTGAGCGGCAGGATCGGACTCTAAGCGGGGTCTGAGGGACAGGAGCAGGTCCTAAGGGGCAGCTTTGGACCCTAAGAAGGGGCTGAGGGGTGGGAGAGGGTCCTGAGGGGGGATGAGGGGCAGGAGCAGGGGGATGAGGGGCTGAGGGGCAGGAGAGGGCTCCAAGGAGCAGCAGTGTGTCCTGAGGGGGACTGAGCAGCAGGATTGGACTCTAAGCGGGGTCTGAGAAATAGGAGCAGGTCCTGAGGGGCAGCTTTGGACCCTAAGCAGGGGCTGAGGGGTGGGAGAGGGTCCTGAGGGGGGATGAGAGGCAAGAATGGTCCCTGATGGGCAGCATTGGACCCTTAGTGGGAGCTGAGAGTCACAAGAGGGCCCTGAGAGGGGAGCTAAACGTCAGGAGGGGTTGCTGAGGGGTAGAAGGGGATCCTGAGGGTGGAGGGAGGGGCAGGAGAGACCCCACCACCGCGTTGCTGTCCCCCAGTTCTCCCCACACACCCCCATTCCCTGCTCTCTGCTTTCCCACAGCATGGAGGAGCCTGTGGGAGCGCGGCCCCAGGCCTGGTGGCTGCAGCAGGGTCTCAGAGATCCCAGCATGGCTCTCCCCTCGCCCTGCAGACGGAGAAGGAAAGGCCGGCTCTGGAGCAGGGAGGTACGGCTGCCTCACGTCGTGTGCCCCTCGGTGCCCAACAGGCCTCCACATTGCCAGAGGGAAGGAACCCGTGACTGCAATGAACGCACAGGATGGAGGATGTCACCTCTCCTGTCTGAACAGGCGGATGGGTTGCAGTCTTCATGGTCTGGGAGCTCAAGGAGCAGGGAAATCACCAGAGGAATCAGTGTTGTGTTGGCCAGGTTGAGCTTAGTTCCTGGGAACCTGGTGGGGCAAGGATAGAGCCATGTTCTTGCAGGACTGGGTCAGCACTTACAGCTCAGTAATTGCTCCTTGCCAAGTGCTGATATCCAGAGCTCCTTTGGCTCCCCACATTCATAGAATCATGGAATGATTTGGGTTGGAAGAGACCTCAAAGCCCATCCAGTTCCACCCCTGCCTTGGGCAGGGACACCTTCCACTGGATTGGGGGCTCCAAGCCCCATCCAACCTGGCCTGGAACACCTCCAGGAGTTCCTCGGAGCACTCTCAGCAGGATTGAGTGCTAGCACTGAGCGAGGAGAGCTCTCTGTGGAATCCATGGGGTGGGCTCTTCCCCACAAGCAGCTTCCAGCCAAAGCCACTGTCCATACTCGACCTCTCCTGCTTTCTCCCCATTCCCAGCAGGAGCCAGGGATCCCGGTCCTTCTCGCTGTCCACTGCTGCCAGAGCCATTCTGGAAACGGGCCATTGGGGAGGAGATGGTGGGAAGCAGAAGCTCACCCTGCGGGATGTGGCAGAGTTAATTCAGAAGAAGGAGTGTCGCCGAGTGGTGGTGATGGCTGGCGCAGGGATCAGCACGCCTAGTGGCATCCCGGATTTCAGGTAACACCTCCCTCTTTCTGTTTGTGCTTTCTCAGTGCTGGGAGGGCTTGGATTTTCAGCTCGGACAACACCGGTGTCTGCAGCCAGAGAGCACCAGGGGCCCAGCTCTCTGCTCCATCCTGCGTGTGGGGCGGAGGCCTCTCACCTTGCATTCCGACTCCAGCCCCGCTCCCCTCTCTTCGCAGGTCCCCGGGGAGCGGCCTCTACAGCAACCTGGAGCAGTATGACATCCCCTACCCTGAGGCCATCTTTGAACTGGCCTATTTCTTCGCCAACCCCAAGCCCTTCTTCACTTTGGCCAAGGAGCTCTACCCCGGCAACTACAGACCCAACTACACCCACTACTTCCTGAGGCTCCTGCACGAGAAGGGGCAGCTCCTGCGCCTCTACACCCAGAACATAGACGGGCTGGAGAGGGGTGAGTTCCCTTTCCCTGTCCCTCAGGCACAGAGCGCCTGGAAGAGACAAGGGCAAGGAGAATGGGAGGCAGGACTGGGGAAATCATGAAATTAATTGGATTGGAGGGGACCTCAAAGCCCATCCAGTCCCACCCTTGCCACAGGCAGGGACACCTCCTATGGGATCAGGGGCTCCAAGCCCCATCCATCCTGTCCTTGAACCCCTCCAGGGATGGGGCAGCCACCCCTGCTCTGGGCAACCTGGGCCAGGGCCTCCCCACCCTCACAGCAAAACCATTCTTCCTAAGATCTCATCTCCATCTCCCCTCTTTCAGCTTCAAACCGTTCCCTCGTCCTATCCCTGCACTCCCTGAGAAAGAGCCCTCCCCAGCTTTCCTGGGGGCCAGGGAACATGGAGTTCCTGGTCCAATCGCCTCCTGCTGAGCTGCTCCTCTCCCATGCGCTGTGTTCCAGTTGCTGGGATCCCTCCCGATAAACTGGTGGAAGCCCACGGCACCTTTGCCACTGCCACGTGTACCGTCTGCCGAAGGAACTTCCCAGGAGAGAAATTCCGGGTGAGTTGTCGCAGCTGGGCACGGAGACACAACTCGGTGTGCATAGGAGAACCTGCTTGTTAGGACAAACACTGTGGCCTATGGCTTTTCCTTCGAAGAGACTAGATCTGGGGCTGGATGCTCCTCCAAGGAGCTGTCGGGGTTCTGTCCCTGCTTGTGCAGTCCTGTAATGAGCAGTGTTGGTGCTCTTGCTGCAGGGGAATTCGTGGCAGAGAGTGTCCGTCGCTGCCCCGTAACGAGTGGTATTGGTGCTCTTGCTCCAGGGGGACGTCATGGCAGACAAGGTCCCTCGCTGCTCTGTCTGCTCCGGGCTCGTCAAGCCGGACATCGTGTTCTTCGGCGAGGAGCTCCCGCAGCGCTTCTGGCTCCACCTGACTGACTTCCCCATGGCAGACCTGCTCTTCGTCATCGGCACGTCCCTGGAGGTCTGGGACCAAGGGAAAACCCCACTCACATGATAAAAGCACACAGAGAACGGCGCCTGAGGGGAATTGGGAGGAGAGGTGGGGCTTAGAGGAGCTGAGGTGGGTTGTGGGGGCACAATTTGACGTGGCAGAGTAAGAAGTGGGGTGCCTACAGTCAGAGAGCCCCTCCAACACCTGGTGTGCTCCTGATGAAGGTGTCCTCCTGTCCCAAGAGGGGTTTTGTGGCTTCCTTCAGGAAGGCCACTAGATCCCTGGTGACATCCACGCCGTTCTCGCAGCTGGGAACCTCATCCCGCGGTGGGAGAACTTTTCCAGCTACGGCAGTTCTGCACACAGCGCGTTCCCCCCGCAGCGGGGTGACGGGCGCTCTGTGTCCCTCGGGGTCGCGTTCCTTTAGGTGGAGCCGTTTGCCAGCCTGGCAGGAGCCGTCCGCAGCTCCATCCCCCGCGTCCTGATCAACCGAGACCTCGTGGGCCCCTTCGCCTGGCACCAGCGCTCCAAGGACGTGGCCCAGCTGGGGGACGTTGTCAGCGGCGTCGAAAAGCTGGTGGAGCTGCTGGGTTGGGCTGCAGAGATGGAAGCGCTCATCCAGAGGGACAAAGAAAAGGTGAGAAGGGGCTCAGAGCCCCATCTTCCTCCCTCAGCCTCTTCATTCCATGCACTGGAGTTATTCCAGGGGGAGCAGGTCTGTGCGTGCAGCCTGTGCTCGGGAAAAAGGGCCACAGGGAAGGGCAAAAAGGTTAAAGGAGTGCAGTGACAGGCTGAGAGGGAACGGGTTTGTGCTGAAAGAGGGGAGATAGAGATGAGATCTTAGGCAGAAATGTTTTGCTGTGAGGGTGGGGAGGCCCTGGCCCAGGCTGCCCAGAGCAGGGGGGGCTGCCCCATCCCTGGAGGGATTCAAGGCCAGGTTGGATGGAGCTTGGAGCCCCTGATCCAGTGGGAGGTGTCCCTGCCCCTGGCAGGGGTGGAACTGGATGGGCTGTGAGGTCCCTCCCAACCAAAATGGTTCTGTAATTCTATGAAAGGCCAGGCTCTGCTGTTCCAGAGCAAAGGTGCCATAGAACTGATGCACCGTGCTGCTGAGCACTCCAGGGATGCAGAAGGGAAGGACATGGATATGGATACGGCAGCCTCAGAGGAAACAGAGAGCAGGGAAAAGGCTGAGTATTGGGCTGAGACAGGGCACTTCAGGGCTTCCTCTTAGCAGCAACCCACTCGGTTACTGCAGGGCTTTGTCCTAATTTCCTCTGGTTGGATCCTAAACCAGAAAAGGCCCTCCAGAGACAGGCAGGATTTCCTGGATCTGGAGGTGAACAGCCAGAAAATTCCCTGTACCTGCATCCCACTAACCCAGTGCAGTCCTGTCACCTGTATCCCACTAACCCAGTGCAGTCCCGTACGCAGCAGAGAAATCTCCCTCACCTTCACGTAGCTCCTCAGCATTCAGGCTGTCCTTGCTTTCCCCAGCTCATGGGTAGGAAGGAATGGGAATAATCAGCCTCGGGGGGGTTGTTGATTGGTCACTAACACCAGTTTATGTCCATCCATGGGTGGACGTTGGCGCTGGACACAGATGATGCGAACGTGTCAGAGCTGGAGAACCCATGCGGGATGGTGGGACATCAGCGTCCATCACTGCAGGGCTGGGAGGTTTCCAACACCCTGGCAAACGCCTTGTTCTCTTTCTGTTCCCAGCTGGATGCGAAAGGCCGGTAGTGGAGCTGGCTCCCAGTGGCTGGAGAGCAACGGGCACCTGGAGGAGGAGCCGGTGTGATGCCAAACATGGATCAAGGCAGGGAGCTGTGGAAGAGGCCAACAGCTCTGCAGCAGCAAATCCATGTGGGACTGGAACGCTGGGGAGAGGCTCATCCTGGAAGCAGAGCAGAGGCTGGCACCCACAAGGGACAGGAGGACAAAGGGATCGGTGCCCATATGCCAAGCTGGAAACTGGTTCTGCTTCTGCTCACAGAGTCTTTCTTACTGGAGAGCTGCTGCCGGAGCCCCTGAGCACCCTTCCCTCCTTGTGCAGGTGCGTTGGACAAGCTGTGCACGCGCAGCTGCCACTTGGACCCCTCTCCTGGAGCCCTGGAGGGTCTGGATGGCAAGGAGCTAGACTGGAAACGCTGCACAGGTCAGGCCTTAGGGCAGGACAGCCTCCAGTGAGTTTTCCAGCTCTCCCACCAACGCCTCTCCCAGCTCCTCCTCAGCCACTGCTCCTGATCCCGATCCTTCGGCTGTTTTGGACTCGGAGTGATTTTTCCTCAGGTGAAATTACTGCTGATTGAGGGGTGAAAGCTGTCCTGGGAGCTGTCCTTCAGGAACCCTTCAGGGGGAAACTGCCCCCTATTCTCGTTCAGGAACCCCTGGCAGGGGGAAACTGCACCTCATTCCCATTCTAGAACACCAGCTTGAGCTGCTGGAAGGTTTTTCAATCAGTCCAGTGCTAATTATTTAAAATTATTTACTAATAAAGATCTCTAACACTTTCACTGACATCCGCCAAGGGTTTTCTCTGAGCTCCACATGTTGGAGCGCTCTCCATGCGTCCCCCCTCCTCCTGTCACCTTTGATTTTACTCAATTTTCCCTTCCCCCAGTGCTGTTCTTCCCACGGAGCTGGCCTGGAGCAGCCGCATGGCTCAGCTCGGCAGGGACATCTTGTCCTACCCGAGATGAGCCCCAGCGGATGGAATCGGTCCTCGGAAAGCCCAGGCTGTCTCCTCGCTCGCCCCAAGCCATCACGTGTGAGGAATCACCGCCACGCGCCCCATGTCGGGTTGTCTTTATTCTAGCATCGCTTGCATTCCTACTCGCGACGGGACAGCTGGAACACTGCTACAGGAGACGAACCGGACGATTTCCTTTAAAACAATCTTCTTTAAAAAGAAAAAAAACAGAACCAAAGCCAGATCTAAGCCACAGCGAAGGGTGGGAGCGACGCCAGCGCCTGGTGTGAGAGGCTGCGGGGAGGGCAGGGGTGGAAGCAGCAGGCAGAGCGCAGGCTCTGCCCTTTGGAAGACGCAGAGCTGGGGCACAGCTAGAGGCAGAAGCTGAACTCTGTGGGCACAGGGACATTGAGACCTACACATTTCCCTCCCTTGGCCCACGGGAATGCCAGAAGCTCCCCACAAAGGCTCCGTTCCCAGCACACAGCTTCCTCTGTCTCAGACACGCTCCCAGGTCTGTGTGCTCCTGGGTCCGCGCAGCCATCGCGCTCGCAGCCGTGCAGAGCACAGGTACAGCTGCCTCCTGCCGCACCAACACCGCTCCCAAAGCCGCCGTGAACGACCGCTCACCGTCTCCTGTGGCCCCAGCTTCCCACCGGCATTGCCGGGAGCTGCTTCCCCACGCAGCCGGGCACAGCAGCTGCACACGCGTGAGATGCTCTGCAGGCTGGGGATGGTGCGACAGAGATCCTCCCATCCCCCCTTCTGCTCAAACATCACCTATTTAAAATCAAAATCCTACTGGGAAGTCCTGGAAGCAACGTGGAGTGTGAAATCCTCAAGGCTGCTGAGAGGTGACCAAGGTGGAGCCAGGCTGTGAAGACGCTCTGGAAGGAGAGGTGGCTATGGAGCTGGGAAGGAGGCAGGAGGTGATCCTTGTGGCCTGTGAGGGGTCCAGGCTGATCCAGATCCCGCAGGGAGGGTTCTGGCCCAGTACGAGCCTCTGGGCGCAGCGCCAGTTCCGGAGGGAGAGCGGACGGAGGCTCCCCAGCTCTCCAAGGCCGGGGCAAGAGGTCGGGATCAGTCCAGGCCCAGGTCAGAGTCGGAGGATGACCGCTCGTCAGCCATGTCGCGGATGGCGTTCTCCATGGGGGCCAGGTTGCCGCTCGGCGTGATGCCCATGGGCTGGATCACCTGCTCTCTGCAGCCAGGGAGGAACAGGGAAGGAAACACGAGGTTGTAGGGATGCGGGGCTTGAGGGAGCCACCCCGAGGCAGCCACAAACCACCCCGGCCACCACCAAGAACCCCATTTTAGAAGCGGGGGCAGCAGCAGCCTCAACGCCTCCGGCACTCTGAGGCAATGGCTGGAACCACCATCTTTTTTCATGTTCCCTGGAATAGGCTCAGGTTTAAGGCCCTGTTCTCAGTGTTCAGGAATTCCAGAGGAAAACCAGTGCCAGCATCAGCGTTCCTCTCCCTAACACACGATGGGAATCCCTGCAGGAACCACACTGCCCTTCTCCCTCCCCACTGCATGTTCAAATCCACTGGCAAAGCCTGTGCTGCTCCAGGGAAATCCTTCCCTACGTGTCTACCCCACTCTCTCTCACATCCCTTAGTCAGCGGTGGCCTCAGGAACGTGCTCAAGGAAAGGTCTGAACTGGAAGCGCTCACATTGACAGGGACAAACACAGGTTTCCAGTACCTGGACAACTTGTCAAACATGTTGACTAACTTCATAGCCTCGTATTCCTTCTGCTCTTCTGTCATCCCTTCCATGGGGTTGGGAAGTTTCTCCTCAACGCGTCCTGTCACAGGGTTAATGCTGCAAAAAGAACAGAGGGATATGAAGCAGAGGAGGGAGAAAACGGCATTTAAAACCCTCCTGTGTCTCCGCAGAGCAGAGGAACGCGATGATAGGGCTGGTGGTCGGTGCTGCTTGTCTCATTGGTCCCAAGTTCTACCACAGTGGGACGTGGTGCTTCCAAACTCCCACACATCTGATGCACCCATCCCTCCCTTCCCTCTGCCGTGGGCAGCATCCCCATCCTGCCAATCCCACAGGCAACTTCTCGGGGAAGGTGTAGCAAGAGCAGCGCAGATTTCTTTACTTGGGCTTTGCCTCCTTGTACTCCTCAGTGTCCGTGTCCTCATCTTCCGAGTACTCCCCCTCTTCCCGGCCACCAGCCATGAGGCCTCGCGCTGCCAAGAGCCCAGCCGCGTTCCCATAGCCCGTGTATTTCACAAAGCGCGACACTGCCGGAGAGGAGAGAGAGACCGCCCTGTGCTTCCCCTCCGTCTGCTCCCACGTGTCCAACAGCGACATCGGGGCGAGGCCACGGAGGCCCGGAATGCCGATGCCTCTTTGACCTCTGTGGCAGGGAGCGAGGCCCTGGCACTACAGGCCAGGAAGGGCAGGGACAACAACCCGGGAGGGGGTCTGCACACAGGCCAGGCTGCCTGCGGGGCGATGGGGTGTCCCAGCAGAGCTTTCCACTCTCTTCTGACAGCAGAGACAGCAACTCCTTCCCACAGACCACCTGGATGCTCTCTGCTTTTCCCTTCTCAGTGTATCCAGCCCAAGGGGAGGCAGGAATTCCTGCTGGCTGCCAGGGGTCACCCACCCCATGCTCTCCAGGCTGGCTGGAGGCCACACTCCAGGATTGCCCGTCCCTCAGGTGCACAGGGAGCCCCTGCAGCTCACCACTCTCCTTGCAGAGCACAAAGAGGAACTCTGCCGCGCAGTGCTTCACGTCAGTGTCAATGTGAGTCATCAAGCGCACCAGCTTGTTGCGCAGCGAGTTCCCCACCTCCGGCCGATTCCTGACGTCCCGGAGCGGTGGCAGCACCTACAGGGCCACAGTGAGGGCGGTCAGTGGAGCTGGAACAGCAGCAGCAGGTCAGAACATGGAGAAGTGGCCCACAAATCAGCTAAAACAGGACTAGGAATAGGAAGGAGTTGCCCAGAGCAGTGGTGGCTGCCCCATCCCTGGAGGTGCCCAAGGCCAGGCTGGATGGGGCTTGGAGCCCCTGATCCAGCAGGAGGTGTCTCTGCCCATGGCAGGGGTGGGACTGGATGGGCTTTGAGGTCCCTTCCTACCCAAACCATTCCATGATTCTACGATTCTACAAAAACCAATAAATCCACAAAGCATGTGGAAAACCACGTTGGGCGCCACCAGCCTCACCTGCCGCATGTCAGAACCCAGCAGGGACAGAGGGGGTCTGCCTGGAGGTTTGCTGTGCTCCCGTGCCCTCCGTGCAGCACCATCCCACTCCTGCCGGGCCCACCGCGTACCTTGGCCTTCAGGAACTTCCTCGTCTGGCGGTGGACACGGGCACTCTCCGTCAGCAGGTTCAGCACAGGGGTCAAACTCTCCTTCAGCTTGTGTCCCTGCAGGAGCACCACAAACAAACACCTCATTAGTCACTCCAAGTATGACCAGTTTGGCTCCTGCTGGAGAAGAGGAGTGCAGACAGGGAAACAGGAACACCACCCAGCCCCTGCTACAGGAATTCCAGCGCTTCAGCACTCCAAATGGTTTTCCAAGCCCCATTCTGAGCCACAACAGTGCTAGAAAGAGTTGTGTGGGGTATCCGGAGTGGAGAAGCACAGTGGTAAGATTTGGAGGCCCTTTGGAGTAACTCCAGAGACTGAAATGCGCAGCCAGCTTGGCAATAATGCAAGGATCCCAGTGGATCGCTGCTGAGTTGAGCAGAACTCCACTCACCCAGTGAGCCTGAAAAACAAGTGGTGACGACATCACACAGCAGCCTCTCAACTCACCCTGTCGAGGCGTCGCTCCAGGAAATCCAGGAGGATGCTGACTGCATCCATGTTGACCCCCATGTACTCAAGCGAGCCCGGCCGGACTTTTGGGGTCAGGAGGACGTCCAGACACTTCAGGGGCAGGTTGCCCAGGAGGTTCACTGTGTGACTAAAGGTATAAAAGAGACAAGAACACAGCGTCAGGGATCTCTGCTCACAGAGGTTCTTCTGCCACCCAGAAATGAAGGTTCATTAACAGCATGCGGAGGCCAAGGAGATGATCCAAGGTCTGGAGCACCCGCTATATGAGGCCAAGCTGAGAGAGCTGGAGTTGTCCAGCCTGGAGAGGAGGAGGCTGCAGGGAAAAGGCTTTTTAGTCCCTTCCAGCCCAAACCATTCCATGATTCTATGAACTTCCAGGAGCGCGAGGACCCTGAGATCCAAGCTGCTCTTGGGCTGCATCCCAAGCTTCTCACACCACTAAAAGAGAAATTAAACTGCTTTTTGGGTGCCTGAACTGTTTTCTGGGAGTCTGAAGAGTCTTCAGTGACAACCAAGAAACCAAGGATATTGGGGTTTCCCAGGGGACAGGACAATGTCCCTGCCCAAAGCTGACACCTTGTGGCCACCAAAGCTCAGCAGTGTCACACCGGCAATTTCTCATCAAGAGACGCACAGTTAATTAAGGACTCTCTAATTAAAGCACCAAACATCTGCTCTGGCAAGCGGCGCACTGATGTGGGTGGCACAGCTGCAAAGACCCGATATCGATATTGAAGATTGATATTGAAGATTAATATTGAAGATCAATATTGCAGGGTATTGCATGGTACCCTTGGGCTCAGGCAGGCTCAGAGCCAACCCTTCCTCCTGTGGATCAGGCCATGGCAGCCGTGCAAGTGACACGATTGTGCCAGGGCAGGGCCATTCCGGAGCTCCAGAAGCACCAGGGCCAAACCAGAACCCGGCTTGCCAGCAACAACCTTGGCAACCACCAAACCCAGTGCCGAGGCTGGGCAGGATCTGCCCTGGGGAGACTCGTTTCTGCTGGGGCTTTTGACCCCATCACCCAACAGAGACCTGTGGAACTCCTCCGTCCGGTCCTCTCCGTCAGCAGAGATCATCAGGCAGTGGCGCAGGAGGGCACCCAGGTGCCGGTACAGCGCGGCGTCTTCCTGGTCCCCAAAGAGAGAGCGAAAGCCTCCATCAGCAAAGGGGACCCATGCACCCCAGAGCCCGCTGTCCAGGCAGCACCCAGCCCGTCCCACCCTCCAGTGGCTGTTCCAGTGGAAGCAGCCTCCCCATTCCCATCTGGAAGTCAATCCACAGCCTTCCTGCCACCTGATACCTTCCCCTCACTCCACAACACCAAGTTGGAGGCTGGAAGAACCAGCCCATGGATCAGCTGGAGATGTTCTCCATCCCACCACCCTTTGGCCTTGTACAGGTGAAGCAGCAACAGGCCACGCTCGGAAGCGAGTTACCTTCCAGTATGGAAAGGGGCTCCAGGAAAGCTGGGGAGGGGCTCATGGTCAGGGGGAGCAGGGATAGGACGAGGGAACAGTTTGAAGCTGAAAGTGGGGAGATTGAGATGAGATCTCAGGCAGAAATGTTTTGCTGTGAGGGTGGGGAGGCCCTGGCCCAGGTTGCCCAGAGATGTTGTGGCTGCCCCATCCCTGGAGGGGTTCCAGGCCAGGTTGGATGGGACTTGGAACCCCTGATCCAGCGGGAGGTGTCCCTGCCCATGGCAGGGGTGGAACTGGATGGACTTTGAGGTCCCTTCCAATCCAAACCATTACAGGATTCTAGGATTACCTGGGGGCTCTGCTTTCCTACTTGCACAATGAATCACATTGTTAGAAGGGAAAATATAAAATTTTTAAACTTAATTGCTCTAAAAGCCTTAAGGTTTAAGAGTGCACTGGATAGAGGCAGCGCTCTGGGAAGGAAGGTCGGGACAGAGAAGTTTCCGATCCCCTTATGTGTACCCAGGGCTGCAGGAGGGCCAGTACGGAACACCAGGGACCGGAGGAACAGCCAGCAGTCAAAGCACAGCCTGGAGATACACGGATGCCACACCTTGGGACACCTCACCTCATCCACCTCCCTCTTGCTGGAATCAAAGGTGATGTTGAAGAGCACTTTCAGGATCTCCATGGCTCGCTCCGTCTCCTGCCGAGGCAAAGGCGGGGGAGGTCCCTCCTCCGTGGCAACTTCGTAGGGGTCCATCCACTTCACGCCCAGGGTCAGCTCCAGGGTGTCCGTCATCAGGCTGATGCCCCGGAGCTCCTGGGCAAGCTGCTGCCGGACGTCCACCCTCAGCGCCGTCAGCAGGAAGAGCAGCCGCAGGTCGAAGAACTTGACCTCGTGAGGAAGGCTCCCCTCGTTGTACAGTTTGATGCGCTTGGCCAGCCCCACCACCAGCCGGGCTTCGGACGTCAGCTCCTGCGCCCTGGGGCTGCTGAAAACGATGTTGCAGAGGCATTTGAGAGATTCCAGGATGACATCCAAGTCTGGCACTTCCCGGATAAGCTCCTCCGAGTAGTCAATGCCGGCGTGCCTAGAGAGGGTCTTCAATCCTTCCTTGGTGGCGAACGGGTCGAGGCAGTGTTTGTCCCGGGAGAGGATGCGGATGCTCTCCAGACACGTCACCTGGCAGGACGGCTGGAGCTCCCTCTCCAAGAACCTGATCAGCAGCTGGGCCATTTTCTGTGCGGTTGGAAACAAGGAACACTCGTGAGGAAGCACATCAGAGAACTTCCCACCAGCCTGTCCTGCTCTGCACATGGCAGGGGGGTTGGAACTGGATGGGCTTTAAGGTCCTTTCTAACCCAAACCATTCCATGACTCTGCGATGAAGTATTCCCACAATCACATCCCTGGGAAATGAGAAAGTACAAGGCATTTCCCTGCTCCTTCCATACGAGGAGACAGAGATACGGGAGCTATGGGCACAGCCATAAGTATCCCAAGCCTCTGGCTGGCCAGGGTTAGAATCATAGAAGAGTTTGGGTTGGAAGGGACCTTAAAGATCTTCTAGTTCCAACCCTCTGCCATGGGCAGGGACACACACTCCCTTCGGAGACTCGCCCACTGCTGTGGTCCTTGCCCAGCAGACTCAAATACCAAGGATCCCACTGCTACATCCCGCAAGAGACTGAACCCAACGGAACCCAAGGGGCTGCTGATGCTGGAAGGACACTGACCTTTATCCTCAAGCACCTACTGCTGGTGGGAAAGCCAGAGCCAGATGCTCCAAGTGCACATTAATGGAAACGGTCGCATTTCTTCCCTGCAGGACCTGCCACCATCAAGCTCCACTGGATGTGAGCACAGCACAGCAGCAAATTTACACACCCCACGAGAGGAAAAGAGCAAAGAGGATGCCTACCTTCCGCTCTTCCTGCTCTTCATCGTCAAAGGTGAAGCACTGAGATTTCTGGAGGTGCAAAACGAAATCAATCAGAACAAGTAGCAGGTTAAAAATCTATAAATCTTGTCCCCCAGCCAGAGAAGGGGTGCTCGGCTAGGAAGCAGCAGGTCCAAAAACACGCTGCAAACAAGCCCTCTCCTCAGAACCATGCGCAGGCTGCGACACCACGGCAGGAGAAACCAGTGGCTCAGTGCTCTTTGTGGGCTCCTGTCACCTCACTCCTGGATTTTTGCCATCCCTGTGCTCTTGCTTTAGCTGTCCTGGCCGTCCAAAAGTGTCCATGGATGGAATAGCAAAGTAGAACACATCCCCCAAAACTGCATACGGTACTGTCAGCCTTCACAGTGACAAACAATGCAAGGGAATTGCTCGGCTTCTCTGTGGTTTCATAATCTATTTGAATTGCTCCATTTCTTTCAGACAGGCTAGCCAACACCTGACGTTCCCACACGCTCCCTGTGCTCCAGAGGCTCCAGCTGGAGGAATCCCACCCAAATCCCTATGGGTTGGTGCCTCAGGCCCGCTCCACATCCAGCTCCACTTGTACCCCAAGTCCCTCCAGCACCACGGCCGCTGCGGGTGCTGTTAACCCTGCGGGTCAGCTCCACCAGGGACCTGCTCCTCCTTCGCTCGGATCTCCCTGGTGCAGATCTGACTGCCGCCAGGTGCCACATGCTCTCCCTCATCCAGAATATCCACAGGTTTCCCTCCGGATTCCCACCCACTCCTGAATGGTGCAGAATGAGTCATGGGGAGCCGCAGGGCTCGGGAGAAAACCTCAGGAGGGAATCCCCCTGACAACCAGAGCCCATTCCAAAAGGGATTTACCCCACAGATAATCTCTTGCCACTTTAAGGCTTGAAATGCTTTCAGCTTTGCTTCCCAACCACTCCTTTTCGATATTCCATATTGCTTCTTACTGTCAGCTTCCAGACCTGGCACTGGTATCGGATTCCAGCAGCCCATCCCTGGCCGCCTCTAACAGTCTTTTACTTGCAAATCACAACAACCGTTCCACCTGCAGCTCAGGTTGGTAACCTCCAAGCTTTCCTTAATGGCAAAGCTCCTCCTACAACTGCACACAGAGGCTTATTCCCCTGCCAGGTTTTTACTTGGGATCTGGATGACGATAACTATAATAATGATGATGATAACAATGATAATGATGAAGATTAATTATACTAATAGAAATTCCTTCTCTACGCTTTCCTTCCAGCACACAAAGGAACCGAGACAGAGCAAGGCTGCATCCCAGCAAAACCCCAAGCAATAAAGCATCTGCACAACCAAGCAGACTGTAGTGTTACGGCAGCAGCACGCGGGCAGACGTGTTCCGAAGAGCCAGAATGGATGGCACAGGAATTCCCCAGCGCAGCCGACCTGCTTCCAGGCTGGCAAAGAGCCTCCACCGCCAGCAGGCACAGGCGCGGTGTTGACTCACCTCCCGGTTGTAGATCTGAAGCACCTTGAGAACCGTGTCCTGCTCGCCGCTTTCCACACTGGCGACCACGCTCCTCAGCTCCATTACTGCAGCAGCTCGGCTCCAGCTGGAGGTGATGCCAGGAGGAGAGGGATTCCAGGGCGGCCGGATTCCAGCGATGCGAAAGGCCCTCAACACACAGCGAGCTGAGAGAGAGAAAGGGGTGGGGAAAGGCAAACAGCACAAAATCCCCCGTGAGGTTGCTCACGCCGCTGACGCCGCTGCATCCATAGAAGCCGAACAGATGGACAACCCCAGTAAAACCAGCATCCAGGTTCCTCTCTCTCTCCCGCTAATCCTCTTCTTCCTCTCTTTGCTTTTCCATGTTTAATATCTGCCCTCCTGGCAGAGCACTCGGAGAAAGCATCCCCCCCCTCCCCAGCCAGGGATTAGCACGGAGCAGATGACAACCGCTCCCCAAAATAGCTCCCTGCCTCCTCCTCCTCCCCGGCTGCCCTGATTCCTGCTGCTGCACGGAGGCAAATAAACACATCCAGGAACATTCCCGGGAGTGAAAAAGGCTGGAGAGGAAAGCAGATGGGGAGGAAAGCATCCTCCTGGCTGGAGGCAGAGCTACCTTTCCAGTTGGAGAAGAGGAGGTGACGAGGGGTCTGATCCGGCTGGTCTTGGTCTGGGTGGTCAGCACATTGGATCGCGGCATAGGGATGGACAGACAGACAGACAGACGGACACCACGGCTCGGAGCTCAGCACCGCTGTGGGAGAGAACGCGCTCCTTGGAAAGCCGTACACAGCCGACACTTGGGGGACGGGGCTGTTTCAGACACAGGGGCACGTTTCACAGCCACGTGGGAGAACAACTCCCAGTGGTGGAAAATCCAGGAGAACCGAGTTGTGTCCATGAGCGAGAGCATCCCTGCGGAACAGCTGAGCCGGGACAAGAGCCGGGCCCCGTTTGGGGGTTAAAGGGAACCCCCTCCTGCCCCACACAGCCCAGGGGAGCTGGGAAGCACGTTGGGAGGAGCCGGGAAATGGGCCTGAGAAAAGCAGGGAAGTGGCATCGGGAAGAATTGGGAAGTGGGATCAGGAAGAGCTGAGAAGCAGGTTTGAGAGGGAGTCCAGAAGTGGTTTGGGAAGAGCTGGGAAGCTGGGATAGGAAGAGAGCTAGGAAGCAGGGATGGGAAGAGCTGGGAAGCAGGGTTGGGAAGAGAGTTAGGAAGCAGGGACAGGAAGAGCTGGGAATTGGGTTGGGAAGAGAGCTAGGAAGCAGGGATGGGAAGAGCTGGGAAGAGCTGGGAATTGGGTTGGGAAGAGAGCCAGGAAGCAGGGATGGGAAGAGTTGGGAAGAGCCGGGAAGCAGGTCGGGAAGAGAGCTAGGAAACGGGGATGGAAAGAGCTGGGAATTGGGTTGGGAAGAGAGCTAGGAAGCAGGGATGGGAAGAGCTGGGAAGAGCCGGGAAGCAGGTCGGGAAGAGAGCTAGGAAACAGGGATGGGAAGAGCTGGGAATTGGGTTGGGAAGAGAGCTAGGAAGCAGGGATGGGAAGAGCTGGGAAGAGCCGGGAAGCAGGTCGGGAAGAGAGCTAGGAAACAGGGATGGGAAGAGCTGGGAATTGGGTTGGGAAGAGAGCTAGGAAGCAGGGATGGGAAGAGCTGGGAAGAGCCGGGAAGCAGGTCGGGAAGAGAGCTAGGAAACAGGGATGGGAAGAGCTGGGAATTGGGTTGGGAAGAGAGCTAGGAAGCAGGGATGGGAAGAGCTGGGAAGAGCCGGGAAGCAGGTCGGGAAGAGAGCTAGGAAACAGGGATGGGAAGAGCTGGGAATTGGGTTGGGAAGAGAGCTAGGAAGCAGGGATGGGAAGAGCTGGGAAGAGCCGGGAAGCAGGTCGGGAAGAGAGCTAGGAAACAGGGATGGGAAGAGCTGGGAATTGGGTTGGGAAGAGAGCTAGGAAGCAGGGATGGGAAGAGCTGGGAAGAGCCGGGAAGCAGGTCGGTAAGAGAGCTAGGAAACAGGGATGGGAAGAGCTGGGAATTGGGTTGGGAAGAGAGCTAGGAAGCAGGGATGGGAAGAGCTGGGAAGAGCCGGGAAGCAGGTCGGTAAGAGAGCTAGGAAGCGGGGATGGGAAGAGCTGGGAATTGGGTTGGGAAGAGAGCCAGGAAGCAGGGATGGGAAGAGCTGGGAAGTGGGGTCAGCAATAGCTAGGAAGCGGGGATGGGAAGAGCCGGGAAGCGTGTCGGGAAGCAGGGCAAGGAGGAGCCCGTTACCGTCGGCCCCGAGCCGGCCCCGCGCCGCCCGGCGGAACGGGAAGGGGCGGTGGCTCCGCGGCTCCGCCCGGCGAGAGGGGTGAGGGGGGAACCGGGGCCACCGGGATGGGGCCTCGGAGCGTGGGGACGGGGGCCCCTAAGTGAGGGGTGAGGGGGCCCTGACGCCTGGGGCTGGAGGACCCCAAACTCAGGGGTGAGGGGGACCCCAAAGAGAGAGACTGGGGGACCCCAAACTCAGGGGATGGGATCCCCCAAAGTGAGAGACTGGGGGACCCCAAAGTCAGAGGTCAGAGTTGCCAAAGTGAGGGGTAAGAGGGGCCCTAAAGTGACAGGCGAGGGGGACCCGAAAGGGAGGGGTGAAAGGGTCCCAAAAAGCGAGGGGTGAAAGGGACCCTAAAGTGACAAGTGACAGGGACCCAAAAGTGAGAGGCTGGGGTCCCCGAAGTGTGAGGCTGGGGGTCCCCAAAGTGTGAGTCTGGGGGTGCCCAAAGTGAGGGGTTGGGGTCCCCAAAGTGAGAGGCTGGGGTCCCCAAAGTGTGGGGCTGGGGGTCCCCAAAGTGAGGGGTGAGGAGCTGTTCCCCAAGGTGGGGAGTGAGGAGAACCCCAAAATGAGAGACTAGGAGGCCCCAAAGTGAGGAGCCAGGGTTCCCAAAGTGAGGGGCTGGGGACACTAAAGTGACAGGTGAGGGGGCCCCAAAGTGAGGGGTTGGGGATCCCCAAAGTGAGGGGACAGGGTTCCTAAAGGGAAGGGCTGGAGACCCTAAAATGACAAGTGAGGGGGACTCTAAAGTGAGGGGTGAGAGTCTCCAAAGTGAGGGATAGGGGTCCCCAAAGTGAGGAGTGAAAGGGACCCCAAAGTGAGGGACTGGGGTCCTCAAAGGGTGGGGTTGGAGGACCTCAGAGTGAGGGGCTGTGGACCCTAAAGTGACAGGAGAGGGGGATCCAAAACTGAGGGGCTGGGGTCCCTAAAATGTGGGGCTTGTGGGTCCCCAAAGGGTGGATCTGGCCATCGTGGCAAGGAGGACACCAACCAGGCGAGGTGGACTCCGCACTGTGAGCAGGGACACGGGTCCCATCCAGGTAAAACTCTGTCTGCTGTCTTTGTCCAGGCCAGAGTCCGAGCGCCATGGAGGATCTGCTGGATGTGGAGAACAAGCGGATGGCAGACAGCCTTGCCACCAAGGTCACCCGGCTGAAGGCGGTGAGTGGCCGGCACCGCGGCGAGGAAACCACTGGCTGTGCTTATCCAGCCTGTTCGCACAGGGGGGATGCGGGAGAGATGGTGCAGAGGGGTTCCCACACATTCCCGACTCCTGGTTGTGGTGATCCGGTAGGTGCCGGTCACTCGTGGAACACCAGGGACGGCTGCAGGGATTTCCACCTCCCTTTGGTGGTTCGGTGACCTCGCCTCATGGGAACGGTGTGGTTTTGTGGCATTCAGGGAAGGAGTTTTGCGTGCAGAAAGGAAGAAAAAGGCTGCATGGAGGAGTGGTGTGATGTGCTGCTCCTTGGATAAAAGGTGCAATAAAGGGGCAGGGGGATTGGCTGTGAGAATTGGTCCCTGTGTAAGTGTCGTGTGTAATTGCCCTCAGTCTGGGCAATCCCAACCACAGACGCAGGATGGGTGGAGAATGGATTAGGACCAGCCCTGAGGAAAAGGACTTGGGGTGCTGGTGGGTGAGAAGCTGGACATGAACCAGCAAAATGCACTCAGAAGCCAACCGTGTCCTGGGCTGCATCCATGCGTTCCGAAGGTGCATTCCCAGTTTTAGCAGCAGTAGGGCACGTGCAGGGCTTTAAGTTCGTTAACACTCATTTCCTCAATGTGCAGCTGGCTCTGGATATCGACAAGGATGCTGAGGAGCAGAACCGGTACTTGGATGGCATGGTGAGGCGCTGGTGGGATGGGAAGAGTCGTTCCTGGTCAGAAGAGCTGGGTAGATCCCTGCGGGTGGTTTAGGAATGAGGGAATGGGACTTGGCCATTTCCAGCACAGGGATGTGAGGAGGAGATCCCATAACCCCAGGGCTCGGAGAGCCCCTTCTGCGTGTGCCGGGTGATGTAGAGCCAGCGTGTGGAAGCCAGAGGAAAGGGAATTGTGTGGAAACAGGCTGAGCCAGAGATGGGAGCTCAGCTTGGAAGCACAATAACAATGTGTGCGGACAGCAATGGGAACTGCACGGGTTCCACGGAGCAGCCTGGCAGCAAGACCTGTACCATATTTTAGGAATGGGAAGCAGCTCTGGTTGCATTTGGAACAGGCCTTCCCTGTCCTTTCTGTGTCTCTGCTTTGAGCAGGGCAGGAACAGCGCTGCTCCTGGAGCCTGAGGGATGAGGAGGACCTGAGGGAGATGGGATGGGTGCAGAGACAGGCAGCAACTGCGTCACTCCAGGTGCAAATGTGCTGTAGCCAGGAGATTCTGCATGGATACCCTCGTCCATGTATAATGCCTCCGTTTTCACTTTCTTCCCCTTCCAGGATTCGGATTTCCTGAGTGTGACGGGCCTGCTGAGCGGCAGTGTGAAGCGTTTCTCCACCATGGCACGCTCCGGCAGGGATAACCGCAAGTTGCTCTGCTGGGTTTCCATGGGACTGGTCATTGTTTTCTTCATCCTCTATTTCCTGGTGTCTAAAGCAGGGACCTGAGCCCAGCGCTCCGCAGGCTTTCCCACCAAAGCCGGGACGGCTGCCGGACTCACTGGGCGCCTCTTTTGCTCCACGCGTGGGGCAGGCTGGAATGTGCCGCGCACTTGCCAAACCAATTTCCCTTCAGCCGGCATTCCGCTGTTCCACGCTCCGACGTCTCTAGATCTTGAGTGTACTTCATTCCAGGCGGATTTCCACATCCAACATGATTTCAATGTTGTTAAATACCTGCACCTATATCTGTCACCTCGTCACCTGCATCTCGCTTGGCGCTCGGCTCCTGCTGGGCTGTGAGTGGTGATCGGTGTCACATTAGTGCTCCCAGGTTTAATAAACCTGCCAAACGCTGGGAGCTTCCCCTTGGAATTCCTAATTTCTATTAGAAATGCCCTCATCCTTGGGCTGTCCCAGGTCCAGCTCCATAAACAACTTGTGGTGTCTGTGCCAAACTGCTAAGTCAAACCGGATTAGGGGTCTTTTCTCTCGCGTTTGTTCTGGATGCTGATTTATGGGATTCAGAAGCAGGAATGTGACATACATCCCAGTGTGGCCACTCAGCTCATGCCAGGCCCCAACCTCCCCTGATATCCTGGTGTCCCTGGGCTGGAATGCAATCCTGCTGCTTTGGAACGGGATCGGCAGTGCGTCCGGATCCTGGTGCGCTCCGGCTGGGGCCGTGAGGAGCGGGAGGGAGCAGGGCTCCGTGTAAATTCTGGCTTGGTTGTCTCCGTTGCCCTTCTGGGCGAATCTGGTTTGATTTACGAACCTGTGGGGTCTCCCAGCCCCTTCCCCCGCGCTCCCAAGTGGCTCCGTTGGGCCGTGGATCTGGCACAAGGGAAAGGCCCGGCTGCATTTGGTTATTTTGGCCCCTGGTGTTGAAGCGGTTGGGAGGGTGCGTATGGAGGAGAAGCTCCCGGGCAGCACTGCGGGGGCATTCAAAGGGCCACACGCATTGCCGGAGCGATCCCAGGATCAATGCCAGGGTGTGGGATCGATCACAGGATCAGTCCCAGGATCAATGCCGGGGTGATGGGATCGATCACAGGATCAGTCCCAGGATCAATGCCGGGGTGATGGGATCGATCACAGGATCAGTCCCAGGATCAATGCCGGGGTGATGGGATCGATCACAGGATCAATCACAAGATAACATGGATCAGTCGCAGAGTCAGGGGATCACGTGGATCATGGGATCTCAGGATCGGCCGTGGGATCGATCTCAGCTTCACGTGGGTCACATGATGGAGCAGAAGAGATCACGGGATCAATCACGGGATCAGGGGATCGATCGCAGGGTCTCCGGATCACGGGGTCGGTCACGGGATCCTCGCACGTCAATCAGCGTGGCCGTTAATTGCCGGGGGACGGTGGCCCCGGCGTCCGGTTACCCCAGCAACGGCGGGCGCCGTGCCGGAAGTGACGGTCGGGGCGGGGCCGGAAGTGGCTCTGAAGGGAAGGTCTGGTTCCGCCACGCCGGGGCGGGGCCGGATGTGACGTCGAGGAAGGGCCGGAAGCGGGCGCAGACCCCGGAAGCGCCGCGCGATGGCGGAGGTGGAGGCGGCGGGCGGCGGGGCCGCTGGCACCCCCGAGGCCGGGGGCGGCGGGTGGCGGCGCCCGCACGGGCCCCTCCAGCGCTACTACGGGCCCGGCGCGGCAGAGGCGGCTCCAGAGGCGGCCCCGGACCCCACCGACATCGACAGCCCCCACTTCGACCCCGAGGCCTTCCTCAACAAGGCGAGCTCGGGTCCCGCGGCGGGGGGAGGATATCCCCCCCGGAGCCTCCCCCCGCCGGGATTCCCTCCCAGGGACCCTCCCCCAGCACGGGGACCCCCGGGCCGGTCCCCGCTGCAAGGTCCCTGACCCCACAGAGAAGCCCGGGCCTGGGGGTCTCAGGGCCCTGGCGGCGCCCCCAAACGGCTCTGCGGGGCCCTGTGGGTCTCATTCCCTAGGGGCTCCCTAAGGTGCGGTGTGGGTCTCTGCAGGGACGCTCTTGGGGCCCTCGGGAGCAGCTGGGCGGGTGCTGTGAGAAACTGAGGGGTAGCTCAGGGTCCTGGGGAAAAGTTAGGGGTTCAGGGGCAGCTGGGGCCCATGGGGGTGCAATTGGAGACTCCTGGGGTAAGTAGGGGGGGCTTGTGTGGGGCTGTTGTGCCACTGTTGTGTACCCCACAAGGTGCGCAGCGAGTGCCCCCTGGGGCAGCTGCTGGCGCGTGAGGCCGCACTGGGGAGGGAGATCCGCGCCCTCGACAGCGACATGCAGACACTGCTCTATGAGAACTACAACAAGTTCATCTCTGCCACTGGTGAGGGGGCTCGGGGTGGCTCAAGGGGTGGTCCTGGGCAGCTGAGGGACCCCAGGTATCCAGGGGTGTCCTGGAGGGTCCCAGGTAGTCCATGGACCCACACATCCAAGAGTCTAGGGGGGGATCCTGGGCGTTTGTGGAGATCTCGGGAGGGAACTTGGGCAGCAAAGGGACCCAGGAGAATCCGGAGGTTCCGAGCAGCTGAGGGACTCCACGGGATCTGCCCTCTTCCCAGATACAATCCGCAAGATGAAGGTCGATTTCCGCCGCATGGAGGCTGAGATGGCTGACCTGGCCGCCAACATGTCTGCGATCAGCACCTCGAGTGCCCGCGTCAGTGCTGCGCTCCAGGACCGGCACCGCCGCGGCGCCCAGCTCGCCGGTACTGGGGGGCCTGGGGGACACCCTGGGGGTGAGATCTGGGGGGCTGCAGGGCAGATGGCAGGATTGAAGGGACCCGCTGGGGCAGATCTGGGGGTCACGGGCAAATCCAGGGGGGCAGGGAGATCCTAAGGGGGGCAGATCTGGGATGTGGAGGTAGATCTGGAGGTTCGGGGAGACCCTGGGAATGAGATCTGTGGGACTGGGGGCAGATCCAAGGGTTCAGGGAGCCCCAAGGGGGAGGGGGCAGATCTGGAGTGTTGGGGCAGATACAAGGGGTGGGGAGACCCCAAAAGGGGCAGATCCTAGGGGTCGGGGAAAATCTAGGGGAGTGGGAAGATGCCAGCAGGGCAGATCTAAGGATATGAGGGCAGATAATGGCGGGGGGGGGTCTAGAGTGTGGGCAGAACCCAGGGGGGCAGATTGGGGTCCAGTCCTTTACCCTCTCTGTCCCCCAGGGGTGCAGGCCCTGCTGCGGAAGCTGCAGTCACTGGTGGAGGTACCGGGGCGGCTGCGGCGCTGGGCGGCACCAGGGGGGGAGCCAGCGCGTGCCCTGCGCTGCTACGCCCGAGCCCGCGCTGTGCTGCGGCACTACCGGCACCTGCCCTCCTTCTGCGCCATCGAGGACGAGAGCCACGCCATCATGGCTGACTTGGCCCAGCGCCTGCGCACGCAGCTGCGGTGCGTTCACTCTGGGGCCTACTGACAGCGGCGACGGGCAATGGGGGTTGGGGGCGTTCACTCTGGGGCCTACTGACAGCGGCGACGGGCAATGGGGGTTGGGGGCGTTCACTCTGGGGCCTACTGACAGCGGCGACGGGCAATGGGTTTGGGGGTGTTCACTCTGGGGCCTACTGACAGCGGCTACGGGCAGTGGGTTTGGGGGCGTTCACTCTGGGGCCTACTGACAGCGGCTACAGACAGTGGGGGGTTGGAGGCGTTCACTCTGGGGCCTACTGACAGCGGCGACGGGCAATGGGTTTGGGGGTGTTCACTCTGGGGCCTACTGACAGCGGCGACGGGCAGTGGGGGTTGGGGGCGTTCACTCTGGATCCTGCTGATGGCAGTTTTTACTCTGGAGGCTCCTAACAGCAGCTCTAAGGAGCGTCGAGAGTGTTTATCCTGGAGCCTATTGATGGCAGCTCTGTGGGGACGGGTGTAGGGGGGTGTTATGGGCGTGTGTTTACTCTGGAGCCTACTGGTGGCAGCTCTGGGAAACAGGGGCTTGGGGGTGTTCACCCTGGATCCCACCGATGGCAAATCGTGGAAACAGGGGTTTGGGGGTGTTAGTCTGGAGCCGACTGATGACAATAGGGAAATAAGGATTTGGTCCCTGCTGATGGCTGTTACTCACCCCACTGCCCCCCACTAATCGCAGCTTTACCGCCCCGCAGGGAGGACCCGTTGGACCCCAAGGAGCTGGCAGAGTGCGTGTCGATGCTGCTGCAGCTGGAGGCGCCGCCGGCAGAGCTGAGCGAGGAGTTCCTGACCCGCGCCAGCGCCCTCCTCGATGCCGAGCTGGCCACGCTGGAGGCTGAGCTGCCCCCGGCCGACTCCTCTGGCACCAGCACCGCCGCCGCGACGCCGCCGCCTGCCTCCGACATCCTCGACTTCGTTGACCGCGGCAGCTCGGCCTTCGTGGGCAACCTGTGCGTGCTGGCGGGCTCGTACCGCAGCCTCTTCGAGGGCCGCCCCGGTGTGGTCGAGGGCCGCCTGGAGGCCTTCGCCACGGCGCTCACCGGGCGCTACTTTTCGCTGCTGGAGCGGCGCCTGGCGCTGGAGCGCGGGCTGGGCGATACCTCGCTGCTGGTGCGGGCACTCGACCGCTTCCACCGCCGCCTGCGCGCCCTCCTCCAGCTCCTGCCTGCGGCTGGGGCCGAGGCGGCCGCCGAGCTGGTGGCCCGTGCCGCGCGCGAGAGGGTCGACCGCTACCTGCGGGCGCTCCAGACCTTCTTCCTGGGCTGCCTGGGCGACGTGCGGCAGGCGCTGGCGGCGCCGCGGCCGCCCGGCAAGGAGGGGCCCGGGCTGCCCGACCTGCTGGCCACGCTGGCCTCCTCGGTGCTGGGCCAGCTCAAGGCCGTGCTGGCCTACGTGCAGCTCTTCACCGCCAAGGACGTCGCCTTCGCCAGCCTGCCCTACTTCAAGGTAGCTGCAGGGTGGTCTGGGGGCAGCACGGGGCCGTCTGAGGGTCTCTGAGGCCGTCTGCTTTCAGTGCGGGGCAGCGTGGGGAGTCCTGGGATGACCTGGAGCTCCCTGGGGCAATCTGGGGTCAGCACGGGGCAGTTTGAGGGTTCCTGGGGTGCTTTGGTGTCAGGACAGGACAGTTTGGGCGTCCCTGGGGCAGTCTGGTGTTCCCAGGGGCAATCTGGAGGTCCTTGGAGTGGTTTTGGGGTTCTCTGGGGGGTAATTTGGGGGTTCCTGGTGCAATCTGGGGTTGGCAAGGGGCGATTTGGGGGTCAGTATTGTTATTTGAGGGTGTAACCCCCCTGTTTTTGGCGCAGGGGGAGTTCTGCGTGGCGGCGGTGCGCGAGGGGCTGGTGGTGGCCTTCGTGCGCTGGCTGTGCCGCACGGCGCGCGGCTTCGCCGAGGGCCCAGCCGAGAAGGGGGCCCCCGCGGCGCCCCCGGCCCTGCTGCTGCTCCTCGCTCGCCTCTGCCTCGACTATGAGGCCACCACCATCAGCTACATCTTCACGCTGACCGACGAGCAGTTCCCCCCACCGGTGAGCCCCAAAACCTGCCTGACCGGCTCCAAAACAGCCCCAGGCGCACCCTCCGGGGATTAGGACACGGTGGTGAGGACAGGGAGGTGTGGGGAGCTTCCTTCTGTCTGTGTCCTCCAAACCAGGGCCTCGAAACAGCCCTAAGGGGGTCCCAGATGGCCCTGTGGGACCTCAGGTGGCCCCAAGTTCTTCTGTGGCCCTTTGTTCCCCCAGGAGGTGGCAGTGGGACAGTGATAGGGGGGGGAATGGGGAGCTTCCTTCTGTCTGTGTCCCCCAAAACAGCCCCAGGGAGGTCCTGAATGTCTCCAAGTTCCTCTGTGTCCACTCTGGATGTGGGGACACAGGGGCCATCCCTGCCTGTCCCCATGTCCCCAAGGATATGAGGATGGCAGTTGGCGCTGTGGTGGGGTGGCCTGGAGAGCATCCTGTGTGTCCCCTGATGTCCCTGTGCCCCCAGGACACCAGATGGTGGCCCAGGGCATGTCCCCTCGTGTCCCCAGACTGTGGGGACAGCGCTGCACATCTCCACATCTCGCCTTGTCCCTTGCCTTGCAGGATGCGGGCCCCGCGGTGACGCCAGGGCTGGCTCTGTGTGCCGAGGCGCGGGGCGCGGCCCAGCGGCTGCTTGACCACTACGTGCAGGTCCAGGGCGCCGCGGTGGCTCAGATGCTGAGGAAAAGCGTGGAGACGCGCGACTGGCTCGGCACCGTCGAGCCCCGCAACGTCCGCGCTGTCATGAAGCGCGTGGTTGAGGACATCACCGCCATCGACCTCCAGGTTGGTGCAGCCCTGGGCTGGGGTGAGTCCCAGATGTCCCTGGAGAGGCCCTGAGGTCCCATCAGATCCTCGAGGACTTCAGGATGCCCACAGAGTGGCCCTGTGGGGATCTCTCAGGCCCTCTCACAGTTCCCAGATGTCCCACAGGGTCCCTAGAGAGGCCTGAGGTCCCCATTAGGTCCTTGAGGTCTTCAGGATGCCCCCGGAGGGTCCCTGCAGGGATCCCTCAAGTTCTGTCACGATTCCCAGGTGTCCCAGGGGGTCCATGGCAGGGGGTGAAGACCCCAAAGGGTCAAGAGGTGGTGCCTGGGGTTGCCAAGTGGTCTTTGAGGACCTCTGGGTGTTCCAGAAGGATCTGGGAGGGTGTCAGGGGATTTGAGAGTCTGGGTGGTTTGGGAGTGGCTGGTGGTTGGGGCCCGGAGGCCGCAGACGCTGAGGGGTCGGTGCTGCAGGTGGGGCAGCTCTTCGAGGAGGGTGTGCGGCGGGCGCAGAGCAGCGACTCCAGCCGCCGAGCCTTCTCCGTCTACAGCAGCTCGCGGGCACCGGGGCGCTACGCCCCCAGCTACACCCCCAGGTCAGCCCACGCCACCCCCCGGGTCACCCCTGTGCTCCCCTGCCATCACCACCACCCCCTCCCCGTGTCCCTCGCTGTGTCCCCTGCTGATCCCCACATGTCCTACCCTGTCCCCGTGTTTCTCCACTCTCCCAGTGTTCCTGATGACTCTTGTGTCCCACAACTGTGTCTCTGTGTCTTTGCCCATCCCCGCATTCCCTCACTCTCTCCACGTCCACCACCCATCCCCACGTTCCCGTCTTTGTGTCCCCATCCCCGTGTCCCCTGACTGTCAGTGTGTCCCTGACTCTCCTGGTGTCATCGTTCCCAGTGCCCCCATGGACACCCACCTGCTCAGCAACATCCAGAAGCTCTTCTCCGAGCGCATTGACATCTTCAGCCCCGTTGAGTTCAACAAGGTGAGGCCGTGGGGGTGTCGCCAGAAGTCCCCACGGCCCTGAGCTGCCCTCTTTCCTGGCTGGTGTCCCCATAGCCTTGGTGCTAGGGTTCAGGGGGTCCCCAGGACAAGGATGTCCCCTGTGTCCCACTGTCCTGTGTGACCAAGCTTGGGGTCCTTGGAAGCGGCACCAGGACAAGGATGTCCCCCTGTCCCCATGCTGATGAGATTTGGGACTTCCCTGCGCTGGAATAATCTGAGCTGAAGGCACCTGTGTCCCCACAGCCTGTGCGCCAGGAGTCAGGGAATCCCTGGGGACTGTGGACCAGGGTGGGAGCATCCTAGGAGCTGGAGAAGGTTGTCCCCAGCGTCCCCACATCCCATGTGTCAGGACTTGGGATCCCTGGGGACTGGGGTGGCAGCATCCTAGGAGCTGGGGGCCTGGAGACTTGTCCCCACATCCCGGTGCAGATGTGTCTGGGTCTGTCCCCGTGTCACAGGTGTCAGTGCTGACCGGGATCATCAAGATCAGCCTGAAGACGCTGCTGGAGTGCGTGCGGCTGCGGACGCTGGGCCGCTTTGGGCTGCAGCAGGTGCAGGTGGATGGGCACTACCTGCAGCTCTACCTGTGGCGCTTCGCCGCTGACGAGCGCATCGTGCAGGGGCTGCTGGACGAGGTGGCAGCCAGCGCCGCCCACCGCTGCCTCGACCCCGTCCCCATGGAGCACAGCGTCGTCGAGCTCATCTGCGAGCGCGGGTAGGACACGGGGTGTGGGGACATCGTGTGGAGAGGGGCTTGTCCCAGGCCTTTGGGACTCAGCTGTGCCCGTGAGTCCCCACCTGTACGTGGGGCTGCTCCGCGTGTCCTCCCTTGCATGGAACACGCAGGGATGTTCCCTGTCCCCATCCCACATCGTCACCTTTTCCCACCCCCCACAGTGTCCCCCACCCCAGTGCCACCCTCACCGTGTGCTGTACCCCTGTGTTTCCCTGTGGCCCCAATGACACCCCCCACCGCGGTGACATCCTCTTCTGCTTGGGGACACCCTGGGCCTGGCCCCTCAGGGACAATAAATAAAGTACGTTGTGAGCTGTGCCTTGTGTCTCCTGTCTGGGGGGACACAAATGGGGACAGAGGCCGGGGGCCTGGAGGGGGCACACATGGATGGACGAGTGTCCCCACGGAGGAGCCTTTTTCTCCCGCACCTAAAACTGGGGCACAAGCGTTGGGCACAAGCCCCCTGCTGCTCCCCTGAGCGCACAAGGAGGCCCTGGGGGCCCCAGAAACAAAAGGCGTTTGGGGTGGGTTTCTGGGCAATGGGGGAACACGTGGAGGAGCTAAGAGCTAATCCCAAAGCGAAGTCGGCTGGGGTTGCTGTGCCTGCAGGTGAGCCGAGCCGAGCTGAGCTCTGGTCCCGCAGGCAGGTAGGGGTGCAGAGGAGGTGCCCCTGGAGAGCCTTTCCCGCTGTGAGGGTGAGGAGTCCTGGGTGCAGGCCACCCTGGGAGCTTGTGGAGTCTCCAGCATTGGAGAAAACCAAACACACCATGGATGGGGTGCTGGGCCAGCGGCTCGAGGTGGCCCAGGCAGAGCAGAGGGACCCGGCCAGGCACCCTCCGGCAGCCCCTTCCCACCGGTGCTGAGGGTTCTGTGCTCTCCAAAGGGGAGGCTGTGGAAATCCGCTGTCCTGTTCCTCATGACCCCAGGGAGAAGAAAACTCGCCTAAAAGCTGCATTTGGATGAAAATGAGCTGCAGTGGCCCTGGAGGCAGAGTTTGGAGAACACAGAGCCCCTGGCAAGGGCCTCTAAGCTGGATTTTCCACATAAGCTACTTAATGGCATGGGGGATTTGACTAAAAGTGTGTGTTTTGGTGGTTTTCTCCAGCTGGTGACATTGGAGTGATCAAAGCACCAGTATCCATTTTAAATAATAATAAAATGTTCCAGATGATCCCTGAACAATCACAAGGGCAAGTCAGGGCCCAGACTTTGCTGTGTAAAGCCTTTGGATTGTGTCCCAGCAGCTCAGGGACAACAGCCTCTCCCTGCGTGCACCCAGGAGGGGGCAAATCAGGACGGGAGTAGGAGAGGATGTGAAAATGAAAGGATTTGGCACCTGTTTTACACCCAGCCTCCCCCCCTACCCAGCAAAGCTGCTTTTACGGTCATAGCTGTGTCACCTGCTCAATCCTTGGCTGCTCCAGGCCAGCGCCACATTCCCAGGAGAGGATCTTGCTGGGTCATGCAGGCTCTGCTGCTTCCTGGTCAGGAAAACCCTCGAGAATTAATAACAGTGGCACCATCCTGGCTTACGCGCAAAACTGCGCTGGAGGAGGTGAAGGAGCACATCTGTCAACATCTGGCTCTGGAAAATGCCAGAGGCTCAGTAAAAGCAAAGATTTTTTTTATTCAATGCCAAAACCTACAGCTTCACAGATGCCAGACAGTGGCTTTTTTCTCCCCTAGAGAGGTGGGAGCGCGCACCCACAAGACAAAAGATACTTGACAGGGAACGGTGCGGCCCCTCAGTGCTTCTTCAGGCCGTACGGCAGCCCCAGCGCCGCCTTGGTGCCCGGGAAGGGCGGCGAGTTCCAGACAGCAGAGCTGGTGCGCTTGAAGTAGCGTGGTTTGTTTTTGTAGAATATGTCCTCGAGCTTGGGGCTGGGGATCGCTCCGAAGAGCTCGTCGATGTTGGGCGGGTTGTAGTACTGGCGGATCACGGCCTGGCTGAGCAGGTTTCCTGTGGAAAAAAAAAAATCGAGGAATCACAGAATCATTTGGTTGGAAAAGACTCTTGAGATCAGAGTCTGTTGTCCCTGTCCACTGCCACCACTTGCTCCAACCGATCCATATCCTTCTTATGTTGGGGATTCCAGAACCGGGCACAAGACACCAGCATTCTTTTGCTTTTTAGAGCCAAATCAGTGGTAGCAGTCTCACAGGGGGAGCTCTTAATTACTCCTTTCACGCTAACAAACGACACCAGCAGCCACCGCTGAGGCTGCGAGAAGGGGTGTTTGCTCCCCAAGGCTGCCACGAGATCCCGCAGTGGTGGGGGAGCTCTGGGCTCAGTGCCCCTGCTGTGCTGATCGCAATTAGTGCAGGAGGAACAGCCGAGCTCTCACTCCAGGCCTCGCTGTCCGATCTCGGGATGGATCCCGACCCGCTGACACCTACCGCTGGCCCAGGCGGGGATGGGCTTGCGAGGCTGGCTTTCGTCATCCGTGGAATCATCGCTGTTCAGGTCCAGCCCGTAGTTGTTGGGATTTTCCGTGGTGGGCTTTGGCTCCTTCGGGGGCTGCGGAGTCATCTGATATGAGGTGCAGGGAGGCGAATTCTGGAAGAGAAATGCATTCCCCAGGCATTAGGCGCAAGCACTGTTGCACTTCCGAGCTGCCAGAGACATTTGTCATCCCAATCACCTCAGTATCCAGCTCCTGCCTCATCCCAGAGCAGCAAAATCAGAGGATGGGTGGCTCTAAAGTTTTGACCCGATTATGCCTTTGCTTTGCCTTCTGCTGTTTAATTAGGCTGCTTAGTCGGCTACAAACAAGTCAGCAATGGAGACACCTCCAGATAGGTTCTGAGTCATGAGGACAAAAGGCTGAAAACCACAAATTTCCAGCAAGCTGGAAAGAGTTTTCCTGCCCCTAAGAGGCTGCCCTCTGTGCCCACCAATTCATATTTCACTGGTTTTTTTTGCATTAAAAGGTTAAAATGCAACACTTTGCAAGCAATGAAACAGCAACTTGTGTTTTCAGCGCCCCCCCGCAGGTTTTCCGAGGCCCAATCTAAGGCTGTTCCGGGCTCTGCTGCCTTCCCGTGGCAGCTCTGATCATAAACATTTCCAGCATCTCTCCTGCCTGGGAGGCACATCGAGTGTTTAAAGGGAAGGAGTGTGGAAAAGCAAGGCCTTTAACAGCCACTGCCTTACCCTGACAGCAAAAAAACCCCTGGCAGACACTTGCTGCTTCCCTCCCCTCCGTGTCACTCCCTGAAATCAAAACAAGTTCAGATCTGGATCCTCAGCACAGGGAGGACATGGAGCTGCTGGAGCGAGTGCCGAGGAGGCCACGGAGATGATCCGAGGGCTGGAGAACCTCCTGTACGAGGCCAGGCTGAGAGAGTTGGGGTTGTTCAGCCTGAAGAGAAGGCTGCAGGGACACCTTAGAGCAGCTTCCAGGACTAAAAGGGGCCCCAGGAAAGCTGGGGAGGAGCTCTGGATCAGGGAGGGCAGGGAGAGGTTGAGGGGAAGACTGAGATGAGACATCAGGAAGAAATTCTTCACTGTGAGGGTGGGGAGGCCCTGGCCCAGGGTGCCCAGAGCAGGGGTGGCTGCCCCATCCCTGGAGGGGTTCAAGGCCAGGTTGGATGGGGCTTGGAGCCCCTGATCCAGTGGGAGGTGTCCCTGCCCATGGCAGGGGTGGAACTAGATGGGCTTCAAGGTCCCTTCCAACCCAAACCGTCTATGATTCTGTGATTTAAACACTCCAGGCCACCACGTGAAGGTGCCGGCTCTAACAGCCATTAGTGCTGGAGCCCCAGTTCTCCGTCAGCCCTGAAGACATTTCAGAGAGCCGAGTTACCTCCTTGCTTTCTAGGTGCTGAGCTTGTTCTCTCTCCTTAGCCTTTTGCTCCTCTGCCAGCTCCTTCTGCTCCTCCTCCTGCCTCTGCCTCTTCATCTCTGCCAGCCTCTGCTCCTCCTCCTGGCAAGCCCACATCACAGAGGGATTAATTTTAGGAACTGCACTGTGCAGTTAATCCAGGGATCCATTACTTTGATAGGTAAAATGGAAACTTAAGCCCTTAATTGCCAGCCTTTGCTGTTTGTGGTGCTGAGGAACACTTGGAGCATAACACAGGTGGCAAACAAACACAACTCAACAGCCTGAGCACCCTCAAAGTGGCGCAAACACACCAGCCTTCCCTCTTAGAACATTAGGTGCTTCCTCGGATAACGCAGCAACCTCACAGTTGGGAAAACCTGCTGCTGACTCTGTCTTCAAACCAGCAGCATGAGTCTACACCACAGATCTTGGCTTCACAGCTCAGCTGCTCCTGACTGTAGCGGCTGCTGAAACTGGATCCATGCAGCTCTACCCACTGACAAGCACAGTACTTACTTCTTTCTTCTCTGTCTCCTTCTGGAGCTGTTCTTTAGCCAACAATTCCTTCTGCAGGTGAGCAGCCTTCTCCTGCTGTTCCCGTACCCTGAGCACCAAAGAACAGACCTTTTACTCTCAAACCCACCTAGAAGCACCCTCCCAGCCTGCGCTGGCTGCAAATCCCTCTTGTCCCACAGCTTTCCAGGATGCTCTGCACTTTGTTGAGTCCAGAATTCCTTGGCGGCTCAGACCACAATGGACCAGGGTTGTTCTGGCAGCACAAAACAGCCCTTCCCTGCTTGGGCCTTTCACTAGTACCCACTCTTCCTGCTTCTTTTCCGAGCCCCAGCACAGAATCCAGTACACAGGTGGATATTGCCTTACTTCTCTGCCTGGATCCTCTCCTGCTCCTTCTTCCTCTCCAGGTCTCTCTCGGCAGCCAGACGCTTCTCTCGCTCCTGTTCTGCCCGTCTCTGCTCAGCAATCTTCTTGGCGCGTTCTTGCTCCTCTTCCTTTCTCTTCTGCATCAGTTCTCTGCGCCGACGTTCCTCCTCTTCCTGTAAGCACACGAGGCAGTTACTCCCCTGACCTGGTCCAGGACCAGGCTGCAGAACAGAGCAGGGAGGCGTTATTTGACCCAGTTCCCCAGCACCTATCCCTAATCCAACAGAGAAACCGTGCAGGGCTGAAGTCCCTGTGTTGCTGAGGTAGGATAATCATCTCTCCTGCTATTCCACGGCTCCCCTTTCCTTGCCCACAGTCTACCCCAAAGGGCCTAAAGGGCACCGCGCTCTGGATCTCCAAGACACAGGTTTAACAGGGCCATTTCAGTACAAATTAAGTAAGAATCTGCCCAGAGCTACAGCAGAATCGTGGATTACAACCACCACCAGCTCCCATGCTGCAAGAGGAAGCGCAGAGCTTTAAGGACAAAGCCTCTCTGCTCGCTCTGTTGGTCCGTGTCTGTCCTCCTGCTGGCTCCCTGGCTCCCAGCGGCCACGGTGGGTGGCAGACAGCGGGATGGGTGCCGGAACAGACCTGCTGCAGTGCTCTCTGCTTCCTGGCCTCCTCCTCCTGCCTGCGCCGGGCCTCCGCTTCTTCCCTCTTCTTGGCCGCTGCTTTCTTTTTGATCTCCTCCGCCAGCCTTTCTTCCCGCACCTACGGCACACGTGCAGCTGGGTGAATACCCAGCTCAGGGTGGGACATCTCTCCATGCAGGGGAAAGATCATCACGGTGAGGCTCAACGATGCTGAGCTCCCACCCTCTCACGAGGCAAAAGCTTTTTTCTGCCAGCAGGAGCCAATGGGACCTGTGCTTTGTTTTAAAAAAGTAACACTTAGGGCAACGACCTTCTTCTGCAGGAAGAACTGACCCTTTGCTGCTGTTTCAACATCTCATATCATAAAAAACATCATAATATACGCTCAGAACCATAAAACAAGAGGAGCAAATGGAGGTAATTAAGGCAGACAAACGGCTGCTGTGGTCGTGTGTGCAAATTGAAAGTCTCAGCTACCAGAAAGGGCCGGAGGACGCACACTGACTTCCACCTCCATCTATTATTCAGATGGGAGAACAGCTTTGAGTAGATAAAGCCACAGGGCCATTAGGCTGGCTTTATCTACATGGAGCTCTTCTCCCATCTGACAAACGCAGCTTAAATAAAGCCCATTTAGACTCATAATTTGGGAAAATAAGGGGTTTCATCCGCCTTTTGCTGTAACCAAGAGAGGTGGTCACTCAGAATCACTGAGTTTCTGGAAAGATCTCTATTCCACTGTTCTCCAGTTCATTTCCCCCTTCTCCAGCAGCCTCAGTTCCTCTCTCTCTGGCAGGCACTCACATGTCATCGTCTCCCTCAAGGGATTATCCCTTCTCCCACACAAACTCCACAGGGATACTGGCCCTTACCTTCTCGCTCTTCTCAAACAGAGCTATCTTCTGCTCTATGCGCTTCTTCCTCTCCTCCTCCAGTTGCTCTGCCCGCTCGCGAGCTTGCAGCACTTTGCGCAGGCGCTCCTCACGCTTCCTACAGGACAACAGCCCCACCTTGTCACTCCACGAAGCCCCTTCCAGCTTGATGCAAAGGCCAACAGACACGTTTGGGCAGCACAAAATTCCATGAACCAAACACACCACTCATTTAAATATTACGAATGCTTTTTAGCTCCACCTGCAAGAGAACTCAAGACAAAAGCTGAAGAAGCAGCCAGCTGGGATAGCAAACTGTTTGTGAGCATTCTGGACAGACACTGGGAGAATAAATACTGTCCTCGGGGTGAGAGCAAGCAGACAAGACTTTTTGCTGGATGCATGGACTCTACAAGCTGAAAGAGCCAGAACAAGAGACCTGCAGGTGCTGGGAGCGCAGCCGGGACAAGAGGGGAAGCGAGTACTCACAGCCTGGCCTCTTCCAGTCGCCGTTTCTTCTCCTCCTCCAGTTTTTCTTTCCTCAGCTGCTCAGCTTCTTGCTTTCTGCGCAGAGACTCCAGCTTTTGCCTCTCCTTTTCCTGATTTAGATTGAAATGGGATTATACCTACTTGCCAGGGATTCCTTCCGCCTCAGCTTGCTCAGTTTAAGTCAGGGCCCAGAGGTGACAGTTAGGGACCAGAAGCAAAGGACGGCAACAAGCCTGAAACGAAGCTCAGGCAGCCGGCGATGTGGCTGGGGATGGTTGGGAACAGAGGCCATGGAAAGCAAAGCAGTGGTGTCAGTTTTAAAGAGCATCCCCAACCACATCTCTGCCAACGCAGGCACCGATGCCATACAGAACACAGTGAGACTGAAGCTCAGTCTCATGGACAAGGACAGGCTCATGGCTCTTCCTGCTTCAAAGGTCTCAAACTTCAGCACATCAGAAGCCTGGGATTAAGAGGCCTTTGCTCAGATCTACTATAGAAAGGCCTTAGAATGGAGATTTTGGGTGCGCAGACTCCAGTTACATGCACACATCACTGCAGTATTCAAAATCCCCTTGATTTTCTTTTCCCAACTCTCATTCCTGACTGTTACTTGCATATACACAGGGGAATGCTCCAGTAACAGAGCCTGGAGTCCAAATTAGAAATCTTTAGGAAGCTGCCTAATCACAATGTTATTTATTTTATGTACATGCAAAAAGAGACAGCTTAAACTTACTTCTTCATTTAATATGGGCTGAAAATTTCCCTTCCTGTCTGTGCTTTAACCTGGACACTCAGCAGACTCACAACAGCCTCCTCTTACCTTGGGATCAGCTCGGACAGGAGTGTTGTATCGGATAAAAGACTTTATTACTCCGTTCCTCCCCACGGAGCTCGGCGTCATGAGGAGTTGGTTCTTCTGCACTGTGTGCAGGAATGTTTTGAAAGGACGCACAGCCTGTGAAGGCAATTCCAGAAACGATCCTCAGGAGCAGGAGGGAGGAACAAGGCCCAGGGAATTGCAGCAGGGTCACAATATTCTTACCTTGCTGGCAGGAAAGACAGGGGACGGAGTCTTCCTTCTCAGAGGAGAGAGCCCTCCATCCACTGCCTGCTGATTGTCATAGCATTCGTCCACAGCTCTCTTGTAGCTTGGCTTCCTCCTGGGAGAAGAAGAGAGTCCAGCAACCGTGGCACATCCGACTGGCTCAGTCAGGGTCACAAACCCATCCTAGCTCCAAAGACGTTCTGTTGTGTACGCAGAGGCAGTTGTCAAATCAAACACTTGTAATGTGGCAGAAGATAGAACCCAAATCCTCTCCCCGCAGAGGCAGAGAAACCTTCCTGCACAAGCTTCATAGTCAGAAAACACTGACACCATCTAGCAACATCTCAGCACTGAACTTGCTCTGAGCCGCGCCACAGATCTTGAGGCACCTTCTGAGCAGAGCAACCCTATGAACATACCTGGCACTCTGGGGTGGTTCCAGCAACTCCTCGTTCTTATTTGCTTTGCTCTCTGAAAGAAAATACAGTTACAGTTTGTTCTAGGGGAAAAAAATCCCTTTCAGTGCTGCTTTGGCAGCAGATTTAGCAGCTTCTCAAACAGCCACACCCTGCCTTCAGCGAGCACCCGCAGAGCACCACCACTGTGGTTGTGTTCAGCATGGACACACAGCAACTGCTTGCTCCAGAAACAGGGTTCCACTGGCCTCCCCACAACCCATGGCACGTGCATCCCTCCATCCCCATTACATCTTTTCCCATCGCTTCCCAGGGTGGGAAGTAACCCCAGCAGCGGATTTCCTAACTGCTGATCTCCTGAAACACATCCTTGCTTGTAAAAGACTGGATTAGCCTTTCACACTGTGCTCTCAAATTAACTGGCCACTCTTTCCAACTTCCCAGTCAGCCTCCCAACAACACTGGCTTTAAACTGCTGCTCCAGTGTCCCCCAGAACTACCATTGCTGCTCGCTGGCTCGTCATTCCGGGTGACGGTTCGAGAGCGAAGCGAAATTCGCAGACTTTGGGGACTCTGTGGGAAAAGCGAACTAGTTTCAGCACAACTTGCACACAGAAACAGCCAGTTATGGTTTAAATGGATCTGACAAGGACGCTGTGGTGTCGCCAGGGAATGCAAACCCGCAGGCGCAGCAGAGAGCACTGGTACTGACTGGTACCAGAACACAGCCCTGAGCTCCAGCTGTGGAAAACACCTCAGGACAGCATCGTAGTGAATTCCTTGATGCAGGAATTCATCAGAGGCACAGACAGTAACAGCACACAGGTATGGGCAGGGAGGGAGCCACTGCTTGAACACAAACTCATACACTGTGAGGGATAGAAGCATTCTGAGTCAGAAACCTGTTTATGCTTGCTGGGCTTCCGGCAAGGAATCAGGCAGCACTGAGCAGAGAAACAGAGAGAGAGAGCAAAGCCAAACAGCTCATTCCCTCCATCTACCCGTTGCTGTTATGTGATATGCACTGCTTTGCACTTAACACTGGTATAAAGTTACTCCTGCTGTGATAATGAGTTTATGTGCCCAAGAGAGCAAGCAAGGGCTTCTGGAACCTGCGCTCTGCTGGCATCGCAGGCACTGACTCCCCTCCCCAAGCCCTCGTTGGCAGGTGCAAGGCACAACGAAGCTGGGAGAGGAAGAACAAAGAAGTGTGGAAACTATCCTTCCCATACACTTCCGTAGGGTCTTACCTCTCGGCAAGGTACAGGAAGCAGGACATAGATCTGATTAATTCAAAATCAGGCCAAGAAGAACCTGATCTTTACATGACAGCCCACAGGCAGGTTCTGTCCTTACAGAAAGAAGAGATCCGAGCCCTCCCGGCACTGATCTGCAAAGCCATCCATTCATTTTCCTCCTCTCTCCACTTCCCCTTTGAGCTTTCTCCAACTGCACCTCAGGCACGATAAGAATCCAGCAGCACCAGAAGAACGGAGTTTGTTTGAGCTGCCACAGATTTGCTGACAAGCCCAACCACGAATGCTTGTCCAAGCCTGTTCTTATTTATAGAAGGCCACCGCGCTCCACTCCATTGGTGCGGTCTTGGCTTATTAAAATTATCTGGGAGCAAACACCGCCATAATCCAGGGATTGATTCCTCAGGGGGGCATTTGGCTCACGGGGCCGCACAAACATAAACATTTTCAATCTCTGCTCAAATCTTACCGACTTGGAAGGAGTACACAGTCCAGGAGGAGGCCTAGAACAAAAAAACAATGGCAGTTGTGTTTAATAACATCGAGGAAAGTGGGAGGCCCCTTGGTATCTTGGGGGGATAAGTCATATCTGCAGACAGTGTGCTTTGTACCAAGAGTGGCACCGTATAACACCCTCCCAGCAGGAAAGCAAGGGTAAAGAAAGAACTTAAAGTGGTCTCACTCGGTTTCAGCAACTGCTTCCTCATGCTCCAGCACCTCTCCAGAGCTGGGGGCTGCAGAGGAAGAGAAAATGCTGGTGTTATACCAGACAGACAGAGGCCAGGGCCCTGCAGGAGCACAGTTCCCTCAGGAATGCTGTGGCAGCTCTGCCTCCTGTCACCACCTGTGACTCTAGCGTGTGCCCCATGCAAGACCTGCCAAACCACAAAGCCTGCCTCACAGCTTCCCCTCTGACTCCACAAGTTCCCACTGCAGCGACGTTAAGGCTCTTCTCCCAGTGATTTACAAGGCTGAATTCCTAGGATGGGAACGAGTAGCGCTTCCTGGGTTTCCCTGTTCACACCTCTAGAAAGCCTGTTAGAGCACATGCGCTTAATTGCAGCTTGCCCAGCTTAGGTCGGTCAGCTGCTGCACCCAGACCAAAGACCCAGCCCCATAATGCTTTCCTTCGGCAGCAAAAAGCAGTAGGGGATGAAAAGCCTGGTGACATTCAAACTTACCATCCGTGTGCTCGGCGGACACAGATGACTTCCGCGCCGTCTTCCTCTTGGCTGTTGTCTTGGCAATGGATTTCCGAATCATACTATTCCTCTTGCTGGCCAGCGAGTACTTCTCTGCCAAGGACGTTCGGTGAATTGTGGACGTTTTACCCAACAGGCTTCTGCGCACGGAGCGCCGGCTCATCCGGGAGCCCGTCGGAGTCCCGGGGCTGTCCCTCAGGTGCTGGGGAGGTTCCTGGACCGGAGCAGAGCTGCCCAGCTCCTCGGACACAGACTCTTCGCTTAGAACGAAGGTAGCATTAGCAGCCTTTGGTGTCATTGGTGGAGATGCAGCAGCCTTGCTTTCCCTGGGAGAGGCATCGTCCAAGCTCAGGACGGTGGTGGAGAGCGGCTCTGCTGGTTTGGCTGTGCTCTTCTGGAGGTGCAGCTCAGCACTGATGCGATCGCTGGCACCGACTCCAACCAAGAGAACCTTCTCTACTACTTGCTGGGCAGGGGGCATCTCAGGAAGGGCCTCGGATCTTTTGGCTATCGCAGCCTGGGACCTTGTCACACGTTGAGGTGGCGAGTCTTGACTGACCCCAGCCCCGGCTGGTTCCACGTTCTCCTTATTTTGGAATCGCTGAGAACGTCGTGTGGAGGACACCACCTTGAGGCTGCTGTTCTTCCTTCTGGATAATCTAACGAGGGAAGTAGCGTGTTAGACTGGGACGGGATTGGGGAACACACCGAGCCCTTCCATACACAAACGGGACCACACAGCGAAACAAAGCTAGAACATCTGGGATGAGCCTTCTGGGAGCACAGCACGGACAGAGCTGTGGGAAGTGGCTGATGCAGAAAGCACCCAACACAGTCATTGCTTCAGAGCAGAGGGATCATGAGAGAGGGGAAATGCTGGGATGGAAATCATGCCAAAGGACACTCAACACATGTCATTGCTTCAGAGCAGAGGGATTAGGAGAAAGGGGAAATGCCAAGATGGAAAATGCACCGAGGAGCAGAGCTTATTGCTTATCCCACAAACTGAGCTGTCACAATACCAAGTTGAGTGTTCTGCAGCCTGATGTCACATTGCACCTTTAAGGTGAGGATGGCATAGGGACATTATGGGGATGTCACAGCAGGAGGGGGACTCCCTAGACCTGTTGCAGACATGTTTTTTGGTCCCTCATCAGCTCCAGCCTTTCCCCAGTCCCTCCTGGTCCCCTGCCAGCCGTTCCCTAGTCCCTCCCAGTCCCGCTCCCAGTCTCCCCCGTCGCGTCTACCTCTTCCTGCCTGTCTCCCAGCCCTCCTCCCGCAGGTTGGACAGCCGCTTTCTCCGCTGCCTCTTCTTCTGCGACGGCGTCTTGGGCATCAGCTCGGGCTCGTTGCTGCAGCGGCTGCGAGGGGAAGGACCGGGGGTGCTTAGGGCCCAGGTCCGCCCGGGGCGGCCTAGGCCTGGGCCTGGGGCGGGGGGGGGCGGTACCTGCCGAACATCAGGGCGGCCTCCTCGCGGATCTCCCGCAGCCACACCAGGTCGACGCTGTCCACCCGCCGCAGCACCTCGGCCAGCCGGCGGTTGCAGAGCGCGGGCAGCCGCGCCAGCCCGTCCCCGAGCTCGTCCCCGGCCCCGACCCCGACCCCGATCCCCATCACCGCCATCGCCGCCATCGCCGGCGCAACTGCCCGCGCGCGCGCCGCTCAAACCCAGTGACGTCACATCCGCTGCGACCAATCCGCGCCCGGCGCGCCGACAGCCCGCGCTGCCCATTGGCTGCCGCGCCGCGCGGGACCGCTCAAAATGGGGACGCCACTCCGCTCGCTCGTCTCTGTGGTCGGGGAGGACTCCGCCTCGAGCAAAGGCGCTGCGGGGGGGGGGCGTTAACGGCGAGTGATGGGCGGGACCAGAGGCCAATGGGCGGTGGCAGCTCGCTGGCAGCAGCCAATGGGCGGCGGCGGCTCGGGGCCAGCAGCCTATAAAAGGCGGCGGTGCGGAGCAGGCCTGCGCCGTGCTGGGTGGGGTGGGGTGCGCTGAGGGCTCGGAGAGGGCGTTGTTGGGTTCCCCCCTGGTTTTTGTCCCCTGCCCCGGCGGGGTGACTGCGGGCTTGAGCGTCGGGGGAGACAGGCAGAGGGGTCTGGCGGCCCAGGGTGCCGTGCTGGGCGGCACCACCACCCCCCGTGCCCCCATCTTTTTGTCCCTTGCACCTTAGCTCTGAGGTGGGAGCGAGCTTGAGCTCGTGGGGACAGACAAAGGGGTCGGGGGGCCCTTGGGATGGAGCGTGGGCTTATACCTATTCAGGGTGCAGCAATGCCCCCTTTTTTGCTCCTGCCCTGAAGTGGGAGGGGGTTTGAGCCTTGGGGGGTGTGCAGAGAGGTCTAGGGGCTCTTAGAGGTGAAGTGTGGGATTGTGCCTGACCAGGGTGCAGCATTAGGTTGTCCCCCACCTCCTTCTACCTGTCATTTACTCCTCTTTGCTGCTTGCACCCCTGCCCTGAAGCAGGAGTGGGCTTGAGCCTCAAGGGGACCAGGCAGAGGGGGTTTGGGGCCCTTAGAGCTAAAATGTGGGCTTGTGCCTGCCCAGGTTGCAGCGTTGGGGTTCTCCCCTGCCCCAAGGTGGGAGCGCTGCTCAGGCCTCCCTGGGCTCCCCCCGAGCCGCTGTCTCTCCCTCTGTTCCAGGCAGGGCCATGGCGGAGGCCGATGGCCCCACGCGGCTGCTGGAGGTGTGCGGGCAGCGGTTCTCCCGGTTCCTCCACAACGCCAAGCACAAGCACCTGGCCTGGCTGCGGGAGGTGGAGGAGCAGGGCATGAGGCTGCTTGAGAGGTAGGGGCTGCGTCTGGGGAGCTGGGTGATCCCAAAGCGCCTCCAGCCCCTGTGCGCTAGGTCCTGCGTGTGCCCAGCCCTGGCGCAAGGGCCAAGAGGCACCGGGTTCTGTGACCATGGGCTCAGCACCTGGGTTTGAACCTGGCTGCCAGGTTTTGGTGCTTTTCACTCTTCTTTTTCACCCAGCGCTCCCCAGCGAGTGCCCCTTGCGGGCTGGGTTGCGGGTAGCGTTGCTGAAGGCAGCAGGGGGAGTGACCACCGTCTTGTGCCTTTGCTCAACAGCAGCTTCGGGGCTGAACCCACTTTGATGCCCAAAACACCGTCGCAGAGGAGGCGTTCTAGGAAAAGGCAATCCTCCTGCCTCAAAGAGGAGATCAAGGAGCCCAGCAGGAGGAGGTGGGTCAGTCCCTTTGTCCTGCCTCGTTTAAGAGTGAAACAAAACATTGAATGTCTCCACATGCACCAGGACATAAAATAGCCACTTTACTCCCTGAGTTAGGAAATAGATTTAAAAGGTCCAACCAACTCTTTTTTTGCTCTCATGAACGTTTGGGATGGCGGTGGCCAGTTTCCTTCTCTCCTATTCTCATTTTTTCTGGTTATAAAAAAAGAGTAGCAAATACCCTGTTTTCTTGCCTATTTGCATTTGGGTTTTTGATTTGTTTTGGCCTGAGGTTGCTCCTGGTGTTCACTCCCTAAGCCTTTGTGCTAGTGCCTGAGATGGGAGAACCTGGGAGTGGAACTGGCCACCAGCAATCTGGACCGGTTGTGGTTTGAACTGGTGGGCAGGAAGGCTCAAAGAGATCAGTGGTGAAACAGAAGTGGGAATTCTAAGCAATTCCAAACTTTACTCAAGGTAAAAAAGCCAGTCCTGAACTGGCAACAGTTCCCTGCAAACGGATGTCAAGGCGGGGTGGTGTCGGTGAGATTTAATTGTCTGTGTATTTGGGGATGGCTGCAATTCTCATTAACTTCCCTCATGCCACTCCTTCCCCCTTCCTGTGGCCGGTGGTGGCTGCGGAATCCTCTCTCTGGAGAAGGACACCCTGCAGGCCAAGGACGGGGATGCTGGCAGTGTGACCCAAACCACTCATGTGATAAAGGCACTTAAATGTTGATAACCATGGTGAAAAACCCACATGAGTTGGATGGGAAGAGCTGGAGCTAAAACGCTGCAGCGAGAAGCAGGGAGCTCCTGGGACACGCTGCTGGTTTTCAGGTAGCAGCTGCTTTGCTCCCCTGAGGAAGACGGGTCTTACGTCTGTTTTTCCTCATCTGAACTGTCTTGAGGAAGCCCTGCTGATGTGACAATGCCTGGGCGGGTGTTCGGCAGCAGGAAGCTCCCGCTGCAGTCCAGCGCGCTGGGCTCTTCCACATCAACTGATTCATATTTGCCTCTAGCCTCCACCCTCTGGCCCCCATTCAGCACCAAAAACTGCCTTTCTCTGGAACCAGCTTTGTCCTTTGGCTGTGGATTTGTCTACCTGATCTCCTTGACTTGTTGATCCCATGTGTGGCTCTGTCCTCTTGCAGCAAGTTTACTAACTCCAAAGAGGATTTCTCTGCTGAAAACTCTGCAGTTGGTCAGGTTTAACTAAGGTAATAGAGCTGAAAACTTTACTGTTCCTGATAATTCTGCTTTTAAATAGCAGGAACTTAAAGAATTCCTGAGTCCTGGCTGTACCAGTGGGGTTTTTAGGTGTTCTTTGGGATTGCACTGGCTGGTACTATGTACAGCAATGCTGCTGTTTCCCATCCTGTTCAAACCCAGCATTTAGATCCAGGGATATTTTCCCAGTGCTTGGGTCCTTCCCTGGTGTTTAGGATCTGTTTCACACTGTGCAGCCCATTGAAAGCAGCACACCCTGCTGCTTCTAGCTGGGATCTTGTAAGGAAGCTTCCAAACCGAGCTGCTCGTGGCAGACTGCAACACCTTCAATCCAGAATCTCTCCCTGCGTGGATGTCTGTGACTTGCTCCACGCAAATGGAGCAGAGTGGACTGTGCCAGTGTGGTTTTGCTGTCCCAGTGTCAGCTCTGCCTGGGGCTGTAGGTGCAAAGAGCAGCCTCAGGTCCTGCAGTTGGTGTTCTCCAGCCTTTGTGGATCCACCTGGCACAGCCAGCTGGGCAGGAAGGGCACATGCCCAGAGTTCCTGCCTGGGGCAGAGTGGTGACACCCAGCGAAAATCCATCTTGCAGGCAGCAGAGAGCAGCAAGGAGCAATTCTTAAGCTCTTCTGGCTAAATCTAAGCCCTCAAGGTCCAGCTCCTGTGTTTCACCAATGGTGGGACATGGGTTGCAAGGGAATGATGGAGGGAAGAAGCCTGCAGACTCACTTCAAAACTTTGTCTGCTCTTTTTCCTCTAAAAATTGTTTGGGACTTGGAGACTTCATTGCTTCATTTAAAATTGTCTTTATTTAAGGTTGTCCAGAAGAAGAAGCAGCGTCAAACCAGCATCTTCCAAGCCCGGTTCCCAAAGGCGGCAGAGCAAGGAGCAGCCCCAGGACCCCAGCTGCTGGAGGGGAGAGGTGGCTGTGCCAGACTGTGCAGTGGGGTCTGAAGCTGGTGTGAAAATCGAGCTCCCTGAGCTGGCTGGGAAAGGGCTGGCAGAGGCACGGGGTCCCGTGGAGAAGGCGAGCGGTCAGGACAGCCTTTGGGGTGCCAACGGCAGCAGTGCAGCCCACATGGAGCAGTTCTCACCCCGGGGGGACGCAGGCACTGCGTGTGCTGGTGATGCATCTCGTTCCACTCTGATTCCTGCTGCCCGAGCAGCACTGGAGGAGGAAGAGGAGCAGCCCCTGAAAAGAACAGCGAGCCCCTCTGTTCCCCAGGCTGCTGGGGATGGAGATCCTGCCATGCTCCAAGGAGATCCATCTCCGCAAGGCCTTGAAGAGGTGCTTTTCCAGGACTCCGACAGCAAGATGACGACAGCAAGATCCAAAGCGTGCCGCTGCTCTGGGCGCCGGAGCGGTGCCGGTGGCTCCCACAAGAGCCGCAGGGCCTCCTTGGCAGCAAAGTACTCTCTGGCCAGCAAAAAGGAGAGCATGATCCGGAGATCTGTCAGCAGAGCCATCCTGAAGAAGGCAATGGCACAGGCGTCCTCCTCTGCCTCCAGCAGAGCGAGCTGTAAGTGCCTTAAGGTGGTCAAGTGTGTTCATTTGGTTAAATCTGCTTTGGTGTGGGGAGGAAGGGGCTGTGGAGCAGTGCACCCGTAGTAACTCTCTGGCTCCTTGTGGACTGGCCCTGTTGCTTCCACCCCTTTGGGGTGTGATCTTCAGGTCCTCGCCTGCTGTCAGACTGAGTCTGCTGGGGTGCAGGGGCAGGAGGATCAGTTCCATGGGTTGTGGGTAGGTGGAGAAACCCTGAGCACCAAGGAGAACGTGGTCTGTCTGGTTGCAGCCATGTGTGCAGTTTGGCTGATCAGAGACTCTTGCATTCTCTGGGGATGGGCTTTGATTTCCATGTTTTCTGCCAACTCTCAAATTCTATCGGAGCTGAATGTCTCCACCCCTGAAATTTGGCTGGAATTGGCAGAGGAGCTTAAATAGTTTTTAGGGGAAGGCAGAGATGTGGATGGACTGAGAACCAAACAGCACAGTCATTGAAGGAAACAAGATCCAGGCTTTTCCTGGTAGCATTAAGCTCCCCATATCCTCTGTTCCCACTGCTCCTGGAAAGGTTTTGCCATCAGGACTTTATAAAATCATTGTTCTGGAGGCAGATTGGCTGCTAATAAAGCACCAAGGCCTTCAGTGTTTGGCTTTGTCAGCTTTGAGTCACGCTGTATCCAGGCGTTTGCTCTAACACTTTCAGCAAAGTGGTGTTGGGGGTATGAAATTGGCCTAAATAGACTCAGTCTCGGCACGAAGCTGTGTGGGGAGGCAGGAGCTGCAGTCAATCGACTGGGAAATGCTGTCCCCGGCACAGGCAGGAGTATTTGTGCAGCTGGAGCAGCCTGCAGGCAGAGGAGCTGCTGCTCTGCAGCTCTTCCTTCCCAGCCCACACCAGTTTGTCAGTGGCACCTGGGGGAGGTGGCGATGCTGGTGTGGAGAGCCGGGATGAGCCTTGTTCCCCTGCGCAGAGCCTGCTTGGAGCCCTGAGCTCTACCACACACCCTGCTGCTGCTGGGAGGCCTCAGAATGGAATCCCCAAGCTTGTGTTTTCTCCTCCAGGTCAAAGTTCCTTGGAGGATTTTGTGGAAGAAGATGCGACCAGCAGCACAAGGTGAGGTTCCCGTGCAGAACAGGCAGGAAGAGGACATAAACCCCTGCAGGGAAGCTCTCTGGGTGGCTTTTATGTTCCTGTGATAGGACTGGTTTTGTGATGGTCTGTTTGGGTGCTAGTGTCACCTAGGTTGTTGATGTTTCAGTTTGTGCTGCCCAGACATAGCCCTTCCTTTCCAGAAACCCGTTTTGAGCACAGTGAGGTCCATCCTGGACCAGAGTGCTGGTGTTGAGGAGGCACTCCTGGCTGTAGCCAGCCTCCAAACGCCTGCTGGTGCTGGAGGGTGGTCAGTGGTGCTCTCACCTGGGAGGTAGGTGGGTGAGACTCCACCAGAGGTCTGTGGAGCTTCCTTGCTATGTGCAAGTTCTACGGGAGGAGACCAAGCTCAGCAGCATGTTGATCAACGATGCAATAGAACAGCCCATCTGAAGGGTTCTCTGCTTTGCCTCTGTGGCCTGGCTGAAAAAACCTTCTGCCTCTGGATGCGTTTAGATCTTTGTGCTTTCCTTGAGGTCCCTATGCTGGTTCCATCAGAGTCAAAATAATTAAAATGGCTCTTTATTTGCAGGCCTGGACCAGAGCTGGATCCCCCAGGTGGACAGGTAAGTTCTAAGGAACGACCCACAAGCGTGTCTCTGGGCATCTTCTTGGTACCTTTGCTGATTGTTGCCACTGGAAGCAGGGAAGGCAGCCAAGGATGGTTCCGTCACGTCCCTCTGAGCTGAGTGAAGACACTGCTGAGCTGAGCAGCGCTGCCCTTGTAACGCAGCCAGCGGAGCTGGTTTGTGCTCTGGCTCCTGGTGGGCAGAGGCGTTGGGTGCCTCGATAAGGTTTCTTCAGGATGGAGTGTTTGGAAGTGCCTGGCCAGATTCCCAGGAGCTGGCAAGCTGTTCCCTGTCAGCCGGGCATGGGAATTGACTGTATTCTTAGCCTCTCTCTGCTGCAGGGCTGGTCTAGCTCCAGAAATCAGGAGGGCAATTCAAGTTAATGTGCTTTCCTTGGCCACAGGGACCAGCGTGAGCCTGTGGTGAGGGAAGAGAAACCCTAAAAACATCTTGTGTGGTTGTGTTGTGATCCAGCAGAGGTGAAAACCAGCCCAGCAAAGGGGCGAGCTCTGCTTCAGAACAGCTCTGGTGCTGTTGGGGAGCAGCAGTGGGAACAGGCGTGTGGCTCTGCTCTGGGTGGTGGTAGCAGCGCAGCAGGTAGGGGCTGACAAGCAGAGAAAGCACAGCCTGTGCAGGTAACCTCGCAACACGTGAGGGTGCTGTGCTGTGGTGGTTTTGCTTGTTGTCCTGTGAAGATACGGTGCTTTGCTTGCCTATGATCCTGTAACCTGAGACACTTTGCGATCCTCTTTTAGGACTGAGATGTCTGTAGCTTGAAATTGTCTTCAATGTGGTTAGGAGCTGCCTGTCCTCGAGGCACTGTGGAGTCCAGGCTCACAGAGCTCCTGCTCTGGTTGAGAAGTGCTGGGCAAATCTCCTGCAGGGGCCAGTGGTCCCTCAGTAGACCCCTGAAATAAACCAGTTGCTGCCTGCACAGCTCCAGCTGGGGGAGAGCAGGCTCTAGCCTGGCAGGTGGATTGTGGGTTAGAAGGGACCGGCTTTCTCAGGGCAGCGGGGCCGTGATAGCTGTGCTCTTTGGTGCTAAGAGAATGCATGTTTCTTACCTCCTGCAGGCTCCTGAGGACACCCCTGCTTCAAGCAGAAGTGCACAGGCTGCCAACCCTCCTACACCGCCCTTAGCTCCTCCTGAGCAGCAGGCAGGGAGTAACAAAGGTACCTCAGAGTTGGTCTCACTTTCCTTGCATGAGGCCCCATAGACACGTGGGGCAGGGGGATTCGGTGTGAGGGGGTGTGGAGAATCTGAGGCTTGTGTAGGAGCAACAACACCTCAGACCAAGGGAGGGAACTTTTCAGTTGAACTGTTGATCTCCTCAATCATAGAATCACCAGGTTGGAAGAGACCCACCGGATCATCGAGTCCAACCATTCCTATAAAAAAGAAGATGCAGTGGGATAAGGAAGGACATCTTGTGAATGTGTCCAAGCCTCGAGATAAATGTGCTGCCCAGCTTCAGGCTCCTGGTTTCTCTGTTTGGTTAGAGGCTGGAAATGGGAATTGGAGCCCCACTGGATGCTTTGAACATGGTGCTAACTCCAGGTTTCTTCACAGGAAACTCTGTGAACCCAACCAGCGAAGCACAGAATGAGAACCAGGGGAAGGCCCACTGTGTCAAGACTTGGGAGAACCGCTCAGGCGTCTGGTAGGAGACACTTGTGAGGAGGAACCTTTGGTCTGGAAGGACCTGGCTCTGGCCTTCAGTGTGTGGAGCAAGTGTCACCTAATGTGCCTCTTGCTAATCCCTGCAGGACAAGAAGCTACAAACAAGCAATGGGTGCCCTATGGAATGGGCAGCAGCCGGGGACTCACACCCTTTCCCCAGTGGATGAAAAGCAGAAGAACTCATCAAATCAGGCTCCACCTTCTTTCTCTTCTGCCAGCAAGGTGAGTGGGTGCTGCAGTCCTCTCCCTTCCTTTCCCTGACAGATACTAAATTCCCCATGTCTCCTCCTCTTAGGTTGTTAGACCATTGAAGAACTTCCTGCAGGCTGTGCAGCAAAACCAGCTGCTGGGGAGCCCGGGGCCCTCCGGACACGGGGGAGTCATAAAGAACTTCATCAAACGCAACACTCCCTCCCGGCCTGCTCTGAAGGTGCGTCTGGGTCCCACCTTTCCTTGTAAGGATGGAGGAGGAGGTAACAGGAGGGACTGTTGCTTTGATAAGCATAAACATATTCCTGGTTCTTTCTGCTGTCATGGGTCCTTGTAGCAAACTGGACTTGATTCTGCTTCAGCTTCCCTGGAGAAGGGCCATGGAGATGATGCACACGAGAGCAGCTCCTGTGTAAGGACAGGCTGACAGAGTTGGGGTTGTCCAGCCTGGAGGAGAGAAGGCTGTGGGGACACCTTAGAGCAGCTTCCAGGACTGAAAGGGGCTCCAGGAAAGCTGGGGAGGTGCTCTTGATCAGGGAGGGCAGGGATAGGACCAAAGGGGGAATGGGTTTAGGCTGAAAGAGGGAAGATTGAGATGAGATTTTAGGCGGAATCATTTTGCTGTAGGGTGGGGAGCTCCTGGCCCAGGTTGCCCAGAGCAGGGGTGGCTGCCCCATCTCCGGAGGGGTTCCAGGCCAGGTTGGATGGGCTTTGAGGTCCGCTCCAATCTTTCTGTGATTCTGTAGCTGGTGTTGCCTCGCCTTGTCTGTCCACACACGCAGTTGACCAGGGCACCAATTCTCAAACCTTCCTCACATGCCGAGGAGTCTCACTACTGTAGCTGTAGTCATCAGGAACAGTTTATATTCTGGGAGTGCTGAACCCTAGGGAAATGGGAAGCTTTTCTCCCTGCAGTGGGATCTGCCCTCGCCTGGCACAGCTGGTGGCCACAGGGCTGCACGGGAGGCATTGAGGGGTCAGGCAGAGGTGTCTCTGCCACATTACGGGTAAGGGGCTGTGACTGAGAATGAGATGTGTGTGTGTTGTAAAGGGCATTTTAGTGTTACTTCCAAACCATTAATCATTTGTTTTGTCTCTTCTCTACAGGGAGACTTTGTTGTAAGTAAAGACGCCCTTTCCTGTGGGGCCTGAAGGCTGTAACAACTCTGCTTGCCGCGCAGCACTGGCAGCTCTTTCCTCTCATCCTGGATCCCACACAGCTCTCTCCAAATAAACCCACAGCCACACAGCAGCCAGGTGGCTAGACCTCTTTCTGGGTGTGTTCTGCTGGGGCTAGGAGCTGCAGGGAAACCTTTGGTCTCTAAATAAGACCGCTTCCACCGTGCTCCTTCTCCTTAACTCTCCCAGCTGCAGGCATAGGTAGCGCTGTCCCAGGCACAGAGCAATCGCTATGGGAGGTCACTACAGTGGGGTTCCTTGCACAGATATATCCTCTACAGCTGGGGCAATTCCCTTCTGTCCTCATGACTCTCCTGCTTGGATTAGTTGAATAAGCACTATTGTCACACTGGTGTTTATTCCCTGCTATTCCCTTCCCATTTGGTTGGGGGGGGAATGACTCTGAGGTGACTCTGTTGTGGAGTCTCTGCCTGGGGACAGAAATAGGTCCCAGCGATCCATACAGCCTGAACTCCTCTTCCCCTCAGGAGAAGGAGCGGCAGAGGCTGGAAAGCCTCAGGAGGAAGCAGGAGGCTGAGGAGGAGAGGAGGAAGAAAGTGGAGGAGGAAAAGAGGCGGCGGCAGGCAGAGATGAAGCAGTGAGTTGGGTCACTTTACTCTTGCTCCTTCCCTGGCTCTGCAGAGGTGCCTCAGAGCCTTTCCTGACAGGCTGTGCCATGTTCTGTGCCTCCTCTGTGGAAGGAGCATTTAGTGAGTGATGCTGCCTGGCCCATGTTGTTCCTAACTTGCTGCCATAGGGGCTGCATTGATGCAAACCCCCTGCCAATGCCTGCTCTTAATCCAGAAGTGAGCTGAGGTGATGCTCAGCCAGAGCAAGGTGGGCACAGGAGCAGGTTTCTCCAATTCCCATGACAAGTCCCTGTTCCTCGTCAGCCTCTGGGCTGGAGCAGGCAGCTCAGCAGCCCCTCTTGCACCTTTGCTGCCCAGGAGGAGGGAAGAGCGCCTGAGGAAGGCACTGCAGGCTCGGGAGCGGCTGGAACAGATGGAAGAAGAGAAGAAGAAGCGGATGGTGAGAAGGGTTTGGACTATGCAGTACGGTGATGTTCTCTCGGTGAGCTGTGAGGCTGTAGGGGTGCAGAGGGGCCACCAGCACGGTGTGTGTGAGCACAGGGTAACTGCATCAGAGACACTGAAGTGACTCTGACAAGAGGAGTTTTTTTGTTCTCCCTACCTCTGTGGTGGCTCTAGACATTCCTATTCCAACGTGCAGTGTTTGTGGTGCTGTGTTCAAGGAATGTGGCAGCATCCCTGGTGTCCTTTGCGCGAAGAGCCTTACTCAACGAACAGCATGCTCGGAGTGAGCCGTTGGCGCTCAGTGTGGTGGGAAGGAGTAGATCCCAAGCGCACAAAGGGCTGCTGATGACAAGTGGGCTTTGTGTCTGTACTGTGTCAGGCTTTTAAAGCCTTGTCTGGGCCTCTTGGGATCAGGTAGCAGACGAGGAGCATGCTAGGATGGGCTGTTGCTGGCTGCTTGTGCAGGTCCTGCAGGATTAAGGGGGCTGCACCTGATCAACCTGGAGCCTTGGCAGCCTGTGGGAAGGGGATGGTTCCTCCCTGAACACCTCCAGGGATGGCGTAGCCACCACTTCCCTGGGAAAACTCGACACACCGACAGGAAAACATTTCTTCCTAAGATCTCATCTCGATCTACCCTCTTTCTGCTTCGAACCTGTGGCTCCCTCAGATGCATCTTCCACAGGGACGGGAAGAGAAAGTGCCTGAGGAGCGGAGCAAGAAAAAGCTGTCCAAGAAGCACAGGGAGGTTGATGCCCAGAAGCAGAAAGCACCAAAGGTGGTAAGAGCAACTCTGGGCCCCTGCCATGTGTAAAAATGGAGAGGAACAGCAGGGAACCTGTGCCCTGCTCCAATTGATGGGACAGGGAGAGGTTCCTGCTTTTCCTGCTGCAGGGATTTGGGTTCATGCTGCAAGATTTCTGCCTGGACAATCGGTGTTGGGTTTGAGCACAAAGGTACCTGTGGGGACAGGAGGGAGGGATTTCTCCACAGTGGTCACACCAGGGAAAATGGGAATGGGATGCAACACGTACGGGCTGTCTCAGAGTATTTGTTTCACATCCTCCGATCCCTTCTCACTGCATTTGAAGGGTTATGAGGGTTTTCTTTCCTTGTCAGGAGGAAGGTGAACTTGAGCAGCAAGAGTCCCTGCAGAGAAGGAGAGAGGATGAGGTGAAAGAAAAAGGAAAGAGAGTCTGGGACCTGAGAAATCTGGCAGAGCAGCAGCAGGTGGAACAAGGGAAAGAGAGGTATTGGCTTGTCCTTCCCTGGAGGAGGGGACCTGGCAATGTGGTGAGGTGGTAAAGATAAACAGTGCTGCTGGATTGGGACTGTTCCAGTGTTCCACCACCCTCTGGGTAAGGAACCTTCTAATGTCCAACCTGACACTCCCCTGGCATCTTCCTGCCATTCCCTGTGGTCAGAGAAGAGCTCAGCGCCTGCTCTTCCTCCTCCCTGTGTGAGGAAGCTGCCATGTGCAATGAGGTCTCACCTCAATCTCCTCTTCTTCAGGCTGAACAGACTAAGTGGCTTTAGCCACTGCTCACATGCTTCCCCCCCCAGACCCTTCTCCAGCTCCGTGCCCTCCTCTGAACGCTCTCCAGCAGCTTTAGATCCTTTTTGTGGGGCTGAATGCCGAGGGTGGGGAGGGTAGATGTGTGCTCCTCTAGAACTAAATCATACTTTCTTCCCCAGGGATCACAGACAGCGAGAGAAGAAGTGCCCCCAACCTCAGCTGGAGTCAGCAGTGCCTGCTGAAAAGAACAGAAAGGTGGGAGCTGGAGTGGGCTTGGGACCTTCTCTGCCCTGTTAATGTTTTAACGTTTGCTACCATGCTACTTAGAGGAACAAGTGCAATAAAACCAATTACAGGCCAGATATGTTATTGTACAGAGCTGGGGCTGTGCAGGATCAAGCCAGCTCTCCTGATAGCATTGGGGTTGGCTGTTTTCTCGTTCACAAGTGAGCTTTCCCAGCCTCCTCCAGAGGGGTGGCAGCCATACAGTGGTGGTTTGAAGAGCCCCTCCAAAGGGCGTTCACTGACACTTAAATGAATGTGGAAATTAGTATGGGATCTGTGTTTTCTCCTGCTACACTTGCTTACTGTGTTTGGAGGATGTGATCCCCATCATCTTAGAATCATAGAATAACCAGGTTGGAAGAGACCCACCGGATCATCAAGTCCAACCATTCCTGTCAAAAATCTTCAGGTGTTAAGGTTTCATGTGATTCCAGCTGTGCTCATGCAAGGAATGTTGTGCCTTGAAGTCAAGGCAGTTTGTCTCAAAACATCACAGTAACATTTCCTTTTTACTCTTAACATCACTCTTCCTTCTGCCGTCTTAGTGAGAAAACAGCCTCCTAAATGCTGTTCTTAAGAATAAATTCCTCCTCCTGTCTTTGCTGCTCTTACTCACCAGGTCCCTGACATTCAGACGCCTATTTGTGCTGCGTGATTTTAATGAAGGTCTCGATTGTTCATGTGTGGTGAAGCTCTGGGCTGAGTAGCTGCAGCGAAGCCACTCCAGATGAGACAGGAGCTGAATGCAACTTGGTGCCTGTAGCTCTTGGCTCTTCCCTACTGAGTACTGCTGGAGAAAAAATGCCTGGATTGGGCTGAAAAGAAGTTTAAGCACTGACAGTTTTATCGTTTTTATTAGGAGGAGAGCCCAAAAGTGCTGCTGCAGCAGCCTGGGCAGGAGAAGAAAGTCAAACAACCGGAATCCATTGCTGTAGCTTCCAGTCCCTGGCTCAAAGCGGCAAAGGTGAGCGTGGGCTCTAGAGACTTTGATGTGGATCTGAGGAAAGGCAGGAGTTGCTTTATCTTGGCCTTTGGGCTTTTTCTGAGGAAGAAGAGGGACTGAGGATTTTCTTGCAAGTTCCCAAGCCACTGTGGCTTGGTTCCTGAGATCTGTTCTGCTTGGGTGAATGTGAATAAGTGACTTAATTCTCATGCTCTCGCAGGAGGAGGGTGGTCTGCAGGAGCTGGGAGAGGGGAAGAGGATGAAGCAGCCAGAAGCCTTGACTGCTGCCTCTGGCACATGGCTGAGCAAAACTGTGCAGGTGAGCCCTGGCTCCAGCAGAGCCCTCGGATGTAATGAGCCTGCAGCGCCTAATTGGCTCCTGGGGTCTGGAGCCAGCCTGTGGATTTATGATCCATCAGCGGAGGAGCAGGAAATGAGCTCCCTAAGTGCAGGCTGCTGGGGTTCGACAAGCGTCTGTGCAGAGGATGGGGCTGGCGGCCCACGCGGGTGCTCGGCTGAGAGCTCAGCGCGGGGGATCCCAAAGGGAAAACAAGTAGTTTCGCTTGGCAAGGACGCTGGAAGTGGCTGCAGGGTGGCAGCCTGTCATGAGCCATCACCTGTGGCAGCTCTGATCCCAGCCTGCTGCTGGGTCCTGGCTGGATTGGGGGCCTGGTACTGGGAGCAGCGGGGGGGAAGCTGCTCACATGCAGACAGATTTCAGCGCTGCCTCTGCCTCTTGGGGCTGAGCAGCTCCACGCTGTGACTCATGTCAGAACTCAGGAGAATGAAAACCAGCTCAGCCATGAAATGTATGAAAGGGGGGTTCTTTGGACTAGGGATGAAAATGATTGCAAGGGATGTGCCTGCTCCAGCAAGGCCCCTGTCAGCTCTGGCTTCTGGCTGCCTTCCCATTCCAGGGGAGTCCCAGTGGCACTGGGAGCTCTTCTCTTAACTCGCAGCTTCCCTTTGATGTGAGGGTGATGCCCTGATCTGGTGGTGGGACCTGGGCTGGGGGTTCAGCACAGCCTGGTTCCCTGGTACTGGAGCTCTGTCTGCCTGCAAGGGTCAGAGTGCTTGGATCTTGCCAGCCTTCCCTGGCAAAGCGAGCTCTCCTGCCAGGCTGGAACGTCTGTTTCCTATGCTAATTGCTGCTCTCTGGTTGCAGAAATCCATCTCTGCATCCTGCTCAGGGCCCTCCAAGGGCACAGAGGAACCCAGGTCCCCAACGGCAAATGAAAATAACTATGGGATGGACCTGAAAAGCGATGACTCTACAGACGATGAGAGCGAGCCTCGGAAGCCTGTCCCTGCCTGGGCTGATGGTAGGTGCTAAGCTTGGTTTGGCCTCCTGAGATCCCTCTCCTGGTAAGCTGGAGCTTTCCAGATGCCGTTGATGCAATCTCAGCTCCCCCAAAGCGCAGCCCGTGAGCGTGTGAGGCTTCAGCAGTGCTGGAGCTGCTGGCTCTGAGTGCAGAATGGAACTGAGCTCCATTCTTGCAAGAGCTGTTGTATAGAAATGAAACCAAAGTCCTCCATGCGTGTGTTTGTGGGTGTGAGAAGATGGGTGGGGGCTCATGGTGCTGAGGCAGCTCATTCTCCCGAGGGAAATGGAGGTGTGGTGGGTTTGGAACAGGTTTGGTGTGTGTTTAGAGCTAAAAAGCAGCACTGGGGCTGCTGCAGGAGCTCCGTGGGGCTCAGAGCTTTGTGGTGAGGAGGGAAGCTGTTATCGTTGAATTGTGGAATGGTTTGGGTTGGACCTCAAGGCCCATCCAGTTCCACACCTCCCCCTGGATTGGAGGCTCCAAGCCCCATCCAACCTGGCCTTGAACCCCTTCAGGGATGGGGCACTCCCTGTAAGAGTTCTCCAGGCAGGGAGAAGAGTCCTGTTGTGCAGGCACTAAGGAGCAGGTGCTCAAAGCAGAGCACTCTAATCTCATCTAGAGTAGCTCTGCCTCTTTAAACATGATTCTTTCCACAGGGGCTCAGCTCAACCAAGCCATCATACACCAGTACTACCACCCGGTGAATGTTGATCAGGTCTTTGGGCTCATTCCGAGCCCAAAGCTGGAGGATATTTTTGGGAAGAGCAAGCCCCGGTACTTCAAGCGCACGAGCTCAGCAGTTTGGCACTCGCCCCCAGGGACCTTGTCCACCTTCAGTCCATCTTGCTCCTTCAGCAGCTGAGAGCGCAAAGGAACCCATTTTATGGTGATGTGTTGTGTCAGTTTGTTTTCTTAGAATGAAGCACATTTACTCTTTTAAGCTTTCTTTTTTTACAGAAATATTGAATAAAATCCCGTTGCAATAAGCATAGTCAGTGTTTGTTTGGATGTTGTGGCTTGGAAAGGGTGACTGGTAAGATCTCCCTCCCCTGCCCCTGTGCACTGCTGGTGTGCTCCAGGCTGCAGGCACCTCCTGGCTCCCCCAGCGCTGCCTGCAGCTTCCGAGGGGACCGAAACCCTGCTGTGCACCCCCTGCTCTGCTTTGCCTGCCTTTCCAGCACACGGAGGGCTGCTGGTGCACCCAGTGGTGTGCTCAGAGCTGCCAGTGGCCAGTGAATGCGGCTGACATGAGCCACGAGGGAGGGGAAGTCCCAGGTGGGAGCAGAATCCCACACTTGCCATAATAACCCTTGCTTCCTTCCTCCCTCTGCAGTTCCCCCCTCTCAGGCTGTGCTGCTGGGGATGTAGGACCCACTGCACACCCTTGGAGCTGTGAGCCTGCCTGGAGGAGGAGGATGGTCCTTGGCCACAGCCCATGTGCCCAGCACAGGGCTGGTGCTGTGAGGTTGTCTCCTCCCATGAAGAGGAGGCTGTGGGAGACCTCAGACCAGATTCCACTATGGAAAGGGCCTCCAGGAAAGCTGGGGAGGGGATGAGGGGGGGAGGGTTTTGAGCTGAGAGAGGGAAGCATGAGATGAGATCTTGGGCAGAAATGTTGTTTTGTGAGGGTGGGGAGGCCCTGGCCCAGGTTGCCCAGAGCAGGGGTGGCTGCCCCATCCCTGGAAGGGTTCAAGGCCAGGTTGGATGGGGCTTGGAGCCCCTGATCCAGTGGGAGGTGTCCCTGCTCGTGACAGTGGGGGGGACTGGATGGGCTTTGAGGTCCCTTCCCACCCAAACTGTTCTATGTTCTACAGACCAGCAGCCACAGAGCTGATCTCTGCTCAGCAGAGGTTTCGTACTGGTTGCTGCTTCTCAGAGCTTTGTGGCAGGCGTGGAGGGGTCGGAGGTTCAGAAGAGCTGTGGTGTCTCGGGGAGGAAGTCGGAGCTCTTGCTGAGCCATTAGAGTGCTGAGCCCTGCAGAGTCGGTGGCAGCGGTTGAGATGAGCTTTGCAGAGACGCAGGCAGCTCTGAGGAGAGCAGAGCTCTGCAGCACCCAATAGGGGTTCAATGCTGCCTGCCCTGAGCTCTGCCCCCCCTGTAACCCCTCAGCTTTCCTGCCCATCCTCAGCTCCCCTGTTTTCTGTAGGGCTCTTAGTGACTCTTGCTCTTCTGGCTGCTCTCCTGGCTCCCCACGAGCCCTCCAGGGTTATCCCAGTGTATTTGAGGCTCTCTTGGCCCCCTTGGGTCATGCAGCCTCTCGGTAGTGTCACTCAAAGCCACAGCTCATGTGAAAAACAAACAAACAAAAAAAACCCAAACAAAACTTTTGACTTGGCTTTTCCTGCAAGAGGCTGATCCAGCTGGAAGGGAGTTGTGCTCAGACCCAGGGGGGATCTGGCCCCCTCCTCTTCAGCGCTCTGGGGCTGGGGTGCTGGCAGCACTGTGGGGTCCAGCTCATCTCACGGTCACCTTGCTCCATTCTGACCTTTCCCTTGTTCCCATCCAGCTGCGCTCACTCCTTCCTCTCAGCTCAGAGCTGTTTTTTTCCCTGTGTGGCAGTTCCCCCCTTGGTCTTTGTTAGCTTTGCTGGGGGTGCTCGGGGACCCTCTGGCTCCCCTAGGTGCTCCAGGCTCCCTGGGTGCAGGGCTCTGCGTCTCTCTTGGATTCACCGAGGCTTTCCTGCTCTCTCTGGGGCTGTTTTGGCACCACATGAGCTCCCTCGTGCTTCTTTTTCCCCAGTCTATCTGAGATTGTTGGACTCCCTTCACCTCTTTTTCTTTCTCGTGCCTTTCTTAGGTGCTTTTGTGGTGGTTTTGGCTCCTCTGAGCTTTCTCAGTCCCCGCAGCCTGTGGTGCCCGAGCTGCCCGTTCCCCAAGGCTCCTCTCGTGTTCCTGGGCTGCTCCCTGCCAGCTGCCTTCTGTCCCTCATCACAATCTTCAAATTTCCTGATCAGACAGGGAATTCCGGACCTTGGCAGAGGCTGGGGGCGGGAGGCGGGGGTCGCTGGTGGAGCTGCCCCATGGCAGGGGGCTCGAGGTTTGGTGGCAGCAGGGGATGGAGGCCCTTGGTTGGGATTTTGGGGGCGAGCAGGGGTTGCAGCCCCGCGCTGGCGCAAGCACCACCAGTCAAACCACAGGCACTTGCCGTTTGGCCCTCGCTGTGACCGCAGCTGCTGTCGGAGCGTTTCCGGGGATGGGTAATAAGGAAAGCCCTGAAGAAACTGCGGAGGGTGCGAAACCTGCTGGGTCAAGGAGAGGCTGCACTGGGCTGGGGAGCTCTGGTCCCCCAAGCCCCTTGGGCACCAAGAGAGGGGTCTGGGATCTGGCGCTGCCCCCTCTCCATCTCCGCATTCCCCGTGCCTGGTGGGAAGAGCGGCTGGTCCTGCTGCTGCTGGGCTCCGTGCACCCAGGGGGGCTGCAGTACAGGGACAGGGGGGTCCCAGCTGTCACCTCAGCAGAGAGGAGGATTGGGGCTGAGAGCCAGAGCTGGGGGATTGGGCAGGAAAAGGAGCCATGTCCTTGCCCCAGGCTGCTCCCCAGGGAGAGCGGGAGGCTTAATGGGTCTGGGCTGCATTTCTCCAGCTGCCCAGAGATGCTCCCTGCCCCAAGAACATCTCGGAGTACCCAGACCGATCACTGCAAGCTCAGAGTGAATGGCAATGCCACGGCATGAAGAGATCCCCTCCAGGAGCATTTATTGGACATGGCTGTGACACCAGCATTCCTAAAAATAAATAAGAGGCCAAAAAGGCAAGGGAGACGATGTTGGAATGTGGTTCCAGCAGAAACACAGAAACCCTCCTCAGTGTGCAGACTGCAGCGAAGGAACGGTGGGTAGTGAATAAACATCCCTGCAGCCACGGTGCTTGGGTGCTCCCAGCAGCAGAATCAAACACAGAGGTGTCCAAGTCCTCCATCACCTCATCCTGGTCCTTTCCACTCCCCCAGGACCTTACAGGGGGTCCCTGCTGGATGTGAAACCCACCACCACCTCTGCTTTAGGCAGTAATTCCCAGGCTACCCCAGGTACTCAGCCAGAGCCTGTCTGGATCTGTTGGACCTTTTGGAAATAGCGGAATCCCCTCCCGGACCCCTCATCTCCTCTTTGTGACCAGAGCCCCTTGCTGAAGCAAGTCCCCCGTGTCAGATGTAGCTGATGTTCAGGCTCTGTTTCACCTCTCTGAGAGCATCCAGCTTATGCAGCGTTGTTTCACTTAATCCAGATTTCTTCAGCCTTGGGAGAGGAGAAGGGAAGAGGTTGAAGCCCCCTGAGATACCGTTGGCTGTGACATCGCACAGGCCAAAAGGACAAGAAGCAGCTGGCGTGGTTTTCTCTCTGGTGCTGCTCGGCCCCTGACCAAGCTGGGGGAGACTTCTCCATAGGGACCCCCGAGCTGGGCAACCACAGCTCCAGCATCGCGCTGGGCACCATGAGCTGGGCTGCATGATTCCAGCTGGGTCCAGCCAAGGATCTGGTGTTGGTGCCAGCCTCAAAGTGCCGTCATGGGGAGCAACCAGCTCTGCTGCCCACGCTGGGGTGGGCAAAACACCTCCCCCGGTTCCCTGTGTGTGTCAGGAGACATCACCGCACGCTGCGGTGGGTCCAGTCGCCCGGATTCCAGAGGTGTGAAGGGCATGAGGGCAGCTGCACACGGGCAGGAGGCTCAGCCAGCCCCGCTGCCCCCAGCATCTCCCCGTCCTGGGTGCCTCGGAGAAGGGCACTTAGAGCAGCTGTAGCTGCAACCGCTCTCCCCTCTCACAGGGCACCTGGGAGCTGGTGTCCTGCTGGGTCTGTCGCAGCCACCGTGGCCGGAGCAGCTCCCGGGGTCCCCGAGCCCCTTACCAGAGCCGCTGCAGGGTGCAGGAGGGCTGCCCGAGCGCCTCACTCAGCAGCCCCACGCCGTCGTCCCCCAGGTCGTTCTCGCTCAGGTCCAGGTGTGTCAGGCTCCGGCTGGTGCTGAGCGCGGTGCAGAGGTCGGCGCAGCAGGCGCCCGTGAGCTGGCTCTGACACAGGCTTTGGTGGAGAAAGGAGGTGGTTGGATTTTTCACCCGGGGTCCCTCCCAGCCAGAGCCCTCCCCTGCGCTGCCAAGCGCCCAGCACAGGTCCTCTGGGTGCCTGGAGATCCTCCCTGGGGAGGTTTGCTCCAAAGTCTTGCTCCACGCTCTGTGAGGCCCCTGGTGCTGGATCTGAGCTCCCCAGGGTGGAGAATGTCCCTCCAATGGGCAGGACTGAGCATCTTCTTGCCTGGGGTCCCTCCGATTCCTTCTCATAACCCCAAACTACAACCAGGGTGGGATTTCAGGAGCAGAGATCCATGTATGAGCACCTGATGTGTGGGGTAAGGGCAGCTGGGGTGCAGACCGAGCTGCCCCATTATCCAGGAGAGCTTTCCATCTGGTTATCACCTCTGAGTGGCAGCAAATAACCTCATCTAGCTGATAAATAAATGCTCTCCTATTTTTAAGCTGGGAGCACGCCACCCGGGGAAGCTCCTGTCACCCACCTGACGGTGAGGGTCACATCTGGTCATCCTTGTCGAGGGGTGGTCCCTGCATCCCCCCGGCCCTCCTCACCTCAGCACCTGCAGCCGGCAGCCGGGATGCCGCAGCCCTTCGCTCAGCGGCCGCATCGCGCCGTCCCCCAGCGCGTTGTCCCCCAGGTGCAGCGTTATCAGTCTGGGGCTGGTGGGGAGCATCGCCCCGAGAGCCTCGCCGCTCGCCTCCGTCAGCTGGCACTGCCACAGCCTGCGCGGGGACAGCAGAAGAGAGGGCATCGCTGTGGCCACCCTGCAACCGGCTGATCCATCCAGACCTCAGCCCCTTCCACCCTGGCCGCAGCATCGCTCTGATGCCGATGGGGAGAGGGCATCTCAACGGAGAGAAACCACCCACTCCTGAGGCACCTCACTTCTCTACATCCTCCTAAACACAGACCTTTTCCCTCTGGTGCCCTGCAGGCTCTGGCTGCTGGAGAGGGGTTTCTCTGGTCCCTCACACCTCAGAGCTGCCCTTTCTCCATCCAGGGGCCCTGCAGCCCCCTCCTCTTGGCTCAGCATCGCTGCCAAGACTCAGGAGCTCCCACCCTGCATCCCCCAGCTCCCTCCTCCCTGGCCCCAGTGCGGTTGGGTCCCAAGGTGCTGCTCGCTCCCCATTTGGCTGCCCTGTTGCTGTCGCCTCCACCAGCCGAGCCCTGGGACTTGACTCCAGGTCCAGTCTCCATCCTCCTGCCTGTCCCTCCCTGCCCCTGTTCGGGGGGTGGCTGGGATGGGGCTCACCCACAGCACCGCAGGGGAAGGGGGTAAAAAGCTCATTTAAAAGCAGGTGGGGACAGCCGAGCAGCACAGTGCTGGTGGCCCTGGAGGAAGGTAGGAAATCCTCCTGGCTCTGCGGGGCTTACAGGGTAGCCAGCATGGTTCTGCTTGGCCCAGGAGCGTGATGTGGCCGAGTGCTCGCCGGGAAGCACTCTCTGTGCTTGATTTGAAGCCACCCTGCTTGTAGAAGCCCCCGATGCCCCCAGTGCCTGCTGAATGACACCCTCAGAGCCCGCCCAGTGATGCCCCCGGCCCCCCTCACCTCAGCACCCGCAGCCGGCAGCTGGGATGCCGCAGCCCCTCGCTCAGCAGCCGCATCGCGCCGTCCCCCAGCGCGTTGTCCCCCAGGTGCAGCTCCTGCAGGTTGGGGCTGGCGGAGACCATCGTAGAGAGAGCCTCGCCGCTCGCCTCCGTCAGCCGGCACCGCCACAGCCTGCACGAGGACAGAGCCGTGGCTGAGCCTCATCGACACCCCGGCAGCCACCACCCTCCGAAAGCCACTCTGACCGGGGACGTGGCCGGCTGAGCAGCCAGCGTGGCTCCGGGGAGCGATGGCGCATGAGTTGCGTCCTGCACAGCTGGCAGCCAGCACACTGGAGCAGAGAGGGACCCTCCAACCTGCCCCTCGTACCAGAGCTTCTGCACACCACAGCCGGGCGCCGCGAGCACCTGGCGCAGCTCCCGCAGGCCGCTGTCCTCCATGGGGTTGTCGCTCAGGTCCAGCTGCTCCAGGCTGCTCATGGTGCCCAGCGTGGCCGCCAGCTCCCGGCAGCCGGCGGCCGTCAGGTTGCAGCAGCCCAGCCTGCAGGAGGGATGGTGCTGAGGCTGCTGCCAGAGCCTCCTTCACCCCAGGGTGGAGGGGATCTGGCTGGTGGCCCCTGCCTGAGCCCAGGCGTGGCAGCAGCTCTCACAGTGATGCTGCCTGGAACAAGAACTGGGAGCAGCTCCCTGCCCTCTCCCCATCCCCATATCCGTATGCCAACATCCAGCATCCACTGGTGTTTGCAGCCGGCTTTCCTTGTCCAGCAGCCCCTCCAATGCACCCCAGAGTGTGAAACACAACCTGAATCCACAAACTCTGCAGGACAAAACTCCCCAGTGCAGTGGCAGGGCAGTGCCCAGCAGCAATCCCGCTGTGCTGGAGCGAGGGAATGGAGAGACGAGGCCACTAGGCAGCAGGGAGTGAAGGTCTGGGGGCAACGATAAGCACTGCTTGCATGGGGAGAGCTGTCCGCCCTGCTTTTGGGGTTCCAGAGAGATTCCTTCTCTCAAATCCCGTGGTCAGGCCCCCGCGATGGGGGCTGAGGTGCCTCGAGCTCCCTTTGGCCATAGGAGCATCAGTAAAGGTGCCCTTTCCATATCTCTTTCTTCCTTCCTCCTGCTCCCAGGCTCTCCAGGTGAAGGCACCATCGGCCCCGCAGCCTCCGAGTGCCGGTGACCTCCCTTACCGCAAGGTCTGCAGCTGGCAGGCGCCGCGGCGCAGCCCCTCGCACAGCAACCGCACTCCGCCGTCCCCCAGCTCCGCGTTCCCGGAGAGGTCCAGCTCCCTCAGGGTGGGTTTGGTGCCCAGGACGGAGCCCAGAGCAGCGCAGCAGGTGACAGAGAGCTGGCACTGGTCAAACCTGCGGGACAGACGTGGTGAGGAGCCTTTGGGGTTTGGCACACGGAGCCCCTGGCCAAGCCCTTGCAGACCCGGTCACCGCCGTTGGTGGCTGCAAACCAAACTTAGCCTCCCACGAGCAGTGTAAGAGCCGAACCCTCCGTGGTGGCATTTGGTCACCCTCCCCATGAGCAGCGGCGCCCGCCGTCCCAGGCAGCATCAACCCCTCGGGGCTCTGCGGAGCAGCCCCCATCCCCGCTGCCAAAGGCTTGGGTCGCTCTCCCATTCCGACCGGTGCCAAGTGTCACCTCAGCGTCTGCAGCTCACAGCCGGACCTCACCAGGGCTTGGCAGAGCAGGTGGAGGGGGGACGGCTTCCCCTCCTCTGGCTGCTTGTCCCTGAAACAGAGAGGAGATGAAGCCTATTCCTGCTCCTGTTCCCACTTCTATCCCAGTCTATTCCATCCCTATCCTATCCTATCCTATCCTATCCTATCCTATCCTATCCTATCCTATCCTATCCTATCCTATCCTATCCTATCCTATCCTATCCTATCCTATCCTATCCTATCCTATCCTATCCTATCCTATCCTATCCTATCCTATCCTATCCTATCCTATCCTATCCTATCCTATCCTATCCTATCCTATCCCTATCCCTATCCCTATCCCTATCCCTATCCCTATCCCTATCCCTATCCTAGATGGTTGCTGTCCTAATTTATTCCTATCCCATCCCATCCCATCCCATCCCATCCCATCCCATCCCATCCCATCCCATCCCATCCCATCCCATCCCATCCCATCCCATCCCATCCCAATCTCTCTCCCAGCTGGTTGCTGTCCCGGTTTATTCCCATCCCATCCCATCCCATCCCATCCCATCCCATCCCATCCCAATCCCTCTCCCAGCTGGTTGCTGTCCCAGTTTATTCTGCCTCCCCGCTCTGCTCCGTGCGCAGCGGCTGTGCCGGGGGCTCCGACAGTGCCAGCTTTGCCGTGGGCGGCTCCGGGGGCCGCGGACGCACCGGTGCGGCAGCCGGGGGGGCTGGGGGCTGGCGCAGTCCTCGGGGCCATCCCGCAGGAAGGAGCAGTGGCCCAGTTCGAGGGCCTCGAGGCGGGAGAAGCTGCTGAGGCTGAAGGCGAGAACCGCCTGGTCGAAGCGGTTGAGGTTGAGGCCGCGCAGGCAGAGGCCGGTGAAGGGGTCCAGGGCGGCCGCCACGAGCCGCGCGTCCTGCAGCTCGTACAGGCAGTGGCAGAGCTCCAGCTCGCGGATCAGCGCCGCCTCCTGCGTCAGGAGGGCCAGGGCCGTCTTCTGGCTGCTCTGGAGCCAGGACAGCAGCTCCTGCGTGACCTGGGGTGCGATCCGGCACCCCAGCGCCTCCTCCAGCTCCCTCCGGCGATCCTCGTTCAGGAGCCCGAAGAGGAACCGCACGGTGAGCATGAAGTAGTTCCTGGAGTTACCGTAGCTCTCCAGCAGCTTCTTCACGTCCCTGGTGGGACCGGCGAGCGGTTCCTGCACCTCTTCATCTTCCAGAAGGTAAAACAGTGCCGCAAAGAACTCCTGGAAGCTGAGGTGGATGAAGCTGTAGGTGCTGACGCAGGAGATGTCCCTCTGGAAGAGGTGCTCGTTGAGGAGGAGCGGGAGCGCTTCTCGCTGGTCCAGCGCGTAGCCCTGCACCTCCTTCTCCTCGAAGAGGACCTTCTGCTTCCAGATGCCGTCGGCCGCTAGGCAGCAGAGCCTGCGGAGCACGCTGGGCATGCTTTGCTTCAGCCGGCCGCTCAGGGACCCGAGCAGGGCGGAGAGGTAGAGGATGTAGATCCCCGTCGTCGTCCTGGGGCTCTGGGCGAGCCCCCCTGCGCGGCTGAGCTGCTGCTTCATGACGGTGCAGACGATCCAGCAGACGATGGGCACCAGGCACATGGTGAAGAGCGTCTCGTTGTCTCTGACGAACTGGAAGGCGGCAGCCGCCTGCTCCGCGTTCTCGAAGAACCTGTGGAAGTAATCCTTCCTCTCAGCCTCCGAGAAGCCCAGGATCTCGGCGTAGCGCTCGCACTCCAGGCACTTTCCCAGCTTCCGCAGGGCGGCCGGCCTCGTGGTGACCAGCAGGGAGCTCTCGGGCAGGAGCCGCCGGCGGAAGAGGCTGCTCAGGGTGATCTCCACCGGCCGCTGCTCCCAGGGCTGGGAGCACAACTCGGACTGGGGCCGGTCAAAGGAAAAGCGGAGCTCGTCGAAGCCGTCGATCACGAAGAGGAGCCTCTCCGGGTCCCGCAGCATCTCGGCGAGCGGCGGAGAGCTGCCGGGATAGCACTGGGCGATGAGGTCAGCCACGCTGGCCTGGCCGGTGAGGAGGTTGCCCTCCCGACAGTGGATGTAGAAGACGTAGTCGAACTCCGTAAAGATCTTGTCAGACGCCCAGTCCAGCATGATCTTCCTGGCTGTCATCGTCTTGCCCACGCCCGCGGCTCCCAGCAGCACGACCACCTTGGGGATCCAGCCGTCGGGGCCGGGCTTGAAGAGCTCACTGACAGCGATGGAGGAGTTGGCTTGCTCCTTCATGATCTCCGCGTGCCTTCGGCCCATGGCCACGATCTCGTGCTCGCACTGCTCCTCGTCACGGTGCTTGTTGACGATGACCAGCTTCGAGTAGCGGGCATTGAGGCTCACGCTGTCGCCCACGCGGGCGTTCTGGTCCTTGATGCGGCTGTACGCCTGCCGAACGGCCTTCTTGTAGCTCCTCCGGCGATCTGCAAGGGCGGGAGGCCAGCTCACGCGTCTGCGGCACACGCCCCCTGCGCTTCTCCCTGCCAGCGCCTACCTGATGGCGACAAACCCAGCAGAGGAGCCGACACCAGGGCTGGAAGAGAAAGGAGTGTTGGTGGGCAGCATCCCTGAGCCCCGAGCACCCCCAAACCCTCATCCATCCCCTCCCCCCCGAGGAACTCCCCACACCCTGCCACGAGGACCCCCATGCCACTACCCTTTCCGTAGCGCCCTCCTGGCCCCAGACAAGGGCTCTCAAAGCCACAACCCCCTGGACACGGTGCCCAGGACCCCAGGGGATGCTGCCCTTGCAGGGGAGCTGCTCAGCCTTCCCACCTTTCTCCCTGCTTTCCCGGAGCGTGGCAGCGGCGTTGAGGAGATGGATGCACTCCATGACATCAATCGCCACATCCAGGGCGCCCTCCTCGCCATAGAAATCCAGCATGAGGTTCTTGGTGTCCATCCAGTCGGCCTTCTCCAGCCGCCTCCAGGGGATGCGGCTCCTGCCCTGCAGGTCTCCGTGTGCCAGCGCATCCCGGAATTTTTTGAAGTCCAGTGCGGAAAGGTCCTCAAGGGCACGGAGCAGCAGCTGCCCAGCACAGCAGCCCTGGGCGCTGGCTCTGCTCGGGACGCAGTTCCTGCTGCCGCGCACGCCCATGGGGAGCACCCCGGCACCCGGCTATCCCACAGCTCCTCACCTGCCACGATGGGACGAGGGTTGGGGCTTCTCCTTCCCACCCCACAGCCCAGCCCCAGCCCAGCCATGCTGTCCCTGCCCCCCGCAGCCCCCAGCCTCATCCTCCCGGCTCTGCACCCCCTGAGGCTCTGGGGGCGGTTGTCCCGAACCAAACACTCCGGTCCTGCCCTCTCCCCCAGCCCAAAGCAGACCCACCAGCACAAGGGGCAGCGGTGTATGGGCTTCCCATCAAAGCCTCGCTGGAGATACATCCCACCACGCGAGCAGTGTCCCTGCTGGGGGAGCGATGTCCCCATCACCAGAGAAATGTCCCCACCAGGAAAGCAGCATCCCCACCGGGAGAGCCACATCCCGGCCAGCAGAGTGATGTCCCCATCGGGAAAGCAGTGGACCTACCAGGAGAGCAATGTCCTCACCAGGAGAGCATCATCCTCACCACCAGAGCCACATCCCCACCAGGAGAGCAGCGTCCCTACCAGGAGGTCGGGGTTCTCACCAGGAGAGCCATATCCCCACAAGAAGAACGAGTGTCCCCCCAGGATCACCGTCCTGCTCCGGAGCAAGGCTGCATCAGCTGGTGTGGGACCCACGTGCGGCTCCACCACGCCGGCCAGGTTTGCAGGGACACCAGGGGACTGACATTGTGTGACAGAACCGAGCCAGAGAGTTGCACGAGCTCCGGTTTCCCGTACGGGTAGGGTTTCGCTTTCAAAGCGTGCCGCTGTTTCCTTCCCTCTCAGGTCAAGCTTCTCACACTGTGTGCCCTTTCCACACCTTGTTTATTTTGTCCTTTTCTCTTCTCTTCTCTTCTCTTCTCTTCTCTTCTCTTCTCTTCTCTTCTCTTCTCTTCTCTTCTCTTCTCTTCTCTTCTCTTCTCTGTGCTGGCTCTTTCCTCCCCTGAGCTGAAGGGATGGAGACCATGGCAGCTCAGCTTGTTGTCCTACTCGGCTGGGGACACGCTGGTGAGATGAAATGATTGAGGGCAGGTGGTGGCTTTTGCCTCTTCTCCTTGGAATTCATGCTGCCACAGGGCTGCGCGTGGTCCTGGTGTCCCAGCTCCCAACAGGGCTCTGGTGTGCTGGCCCATCACCGGCTCCACCAGATGGTGAAGGCGGCTCTGCAGCGGCACAGGTCACGTCACGGGCACCCTGGTGAATCAAAAAACTTCAAAATCTTGAGCTGCAGTAATAAAAACAGACCTAAAATCCAGCGGAATCCACAGAGCTGCTGCCAGGGGCAGGGGACAGAGCAAGGAGCAGGTGGAATTTGGGCTGGATCCGGGCTGCAGCCCCCACCGCCGGCGCTTTGCAGGCTCCTGGCAGTGAAAATGAAGTGGAAGCAAAGAGCGTGAGCAGCTCCATCAGCACAGGGTGAAGGTGGTTTGCACCGCGGCGAGGGGGCCCAAGTGCCCCAGGAGGTGCAGGCGTCAGGCACAAAAACCTCCAGCGCTTTTTCAGACTGAAACTGCAGAAAATGCCTCCAAAGCAGCTTTGTGGGAGATGACAGGGCAGGGTGTGAAAGGAAACGGAGCTGGGGGGCTGCCCCACCGCCGGCTCCCACCTGCCCCACGGCACCAGTGCTGAGGGCAGAGGAAAAGGGGGGAGTCTGGGGAGCTCCGGCCACCCCTGCTGCATCCCTGCAGGGGGAAGAACAATCCCCAGGGGCAAAACCTGCTCAAGCGACAGCAAAGCCCTGCGAAGCCAGGACCCCTCACCTTGGCACGGAGGCACCGCGCGGGGTCTGGATCAGGGAGGGCAGGGATGGGATGAGGGGAAGGGTTTTGAGCTGCAAGAGGAGAGATTGAGGTGAGATCTCAGGCAGGAATGTTTAGCTGTGAGGGTGGGGAGGCCCTGGCCCAGGCTGCCCAGAGCAGAGGTGGCTGCCCCATCCCTGGAGGGGTTCCAGGCCAGGTTGGATGGGGCTTGGAGCCCCTCATCCAGTGGGAAGTGGGACTGGGTGGGCTTTGAGGTCCCTTCCCACTCAAATCATTCCGTGATTCTATTGTGCGGTTACAGAGAGCACCAGCCACAAGGCAAAGGAGCCCTGGGTGGAGAGAGCCGGTGGCAGCTTGGTGCTGGCGTCCAGCTCGGCGCAGCCACAGCCCGTGGTTCTCACCACCTGCCCTGGCCGTGACCTTCCTGCCCCCGTGACAAACAGAAACGAAACCACCTTGTCCCCGTGCCGGCTGCCACCCAGCTCCGCCGCGCGGCACACGCCAGCGGCGAGACCCACGGGCAGCAGGACCGGGAGAGGACGTGCACCCCAGATCTCCTGCTCCAGCTCTCCCCGTTCCTCCTCGGTCTGGGGAGGCGCACGGCCACCAGCATCACCCACAGCCCCGATTCATCCCTGAGCGCTGGCACAGGAGGCAACACCGTGAACCCTGTGCGCTCCCGAGGAGCTGGAGCCGCTGCCCGGGACGTGGTTCTCTGCAGCTCCTGAAAGGAGGTTGTGGTGAGGTGGGTGCTGGGCTCTGCTCCCAAGGAATGAGCGATCGGACAAAAGGAAACAGCCCCAGGTTGCACGAGGGAAGATTCTGTCCCTGACACAGCGGTGAAGCCCTGGCAGAGGCTGTGGTGGAGCCTCCGTCCCTGGAGGGGTCCAAAAACCAGGCGTACATGGAAATTTTGGGACATGGTTCAGTTATCAGGCTGGGGTTCGGCTGAGGTTGGAGTGGGTGAGCTGAGTGGGCTTCTCCACCTTCAGTGATTCCGTGATTCTATCCCTGCCTGTCCAGGGGCCGTGGGATTCAGTGCCGAGGGCTGGAGGACCGGAACAGCCGCGGCTCCTGGCACTGTTCTGGGTGGCAAGCGGAGCGCTGTGCTGCCTGCCGAGGGGCAGCTCCTCGTGCGCTTGGCCACCCCGCAAAGCGAGCGGTAGGACCCTTCCTCTCCTCCTCCTGCTCGCCAAAACCTGAATGCACGCAGAGCAAACAAAGGCCCTGGCAGAGCTGCTGCCCTGGAAGAGATAAAGCCCTGGATGGAAAACAGATTTATCGAGCCAGGCTGCTTGGAGCCAACCCAGGCTCCTGGCAACCAGGCTGAGCCTGGCTGGCGGCGGCGGGTGAGCGGAGCTGAACCTCGGGGAGCTGGAGCGGGGCGGCCAGCGGCTCCCAGGAAGGGCAGGGGGGGAAAAGATAAAAGGGAGAGAGGAAAAGTGAAAAGGGGGGCAAGAAGCAGGCATGGAGCAATCGCCCAGCCAGCAGTTGGGCCCCACAAATGCATTTTCAGGAGGGCTGGGTCCCAGGGGGCTCTGTGGGTGAGCTGGTGGGGGGCAGACCACCCCACGGCTGCATCCTCGTCCGGCTACCCCAGGGATGCTGCCTGGACACCGCGGGGTTGGCGAGGGGGCCGCGAGCCGGGCTCTGCTGGGCCACTGGCCCTGGGGCCAGTGAGTCCCCGTTGGGATAATGTGTGGGTTTGTTTATTTGCCCGGACTGCTGGGGGGCTGGAAACCCCTCCGGCGCTGGGAAGAGATCGTCAGCCAGGCCTGGGTACTATTGCTAATTATGTGTGCGCCGCGCTGGCTCTGGGGATGTCGGGGAGTATTCGGTGCCCGGAGGTTCCCTGGGAGCTTCAAGCAGCGTCGATGAGTCCCAGCGCGGGGAGAGGCGGCTGCACGCTGTCTGCGGGCGAGGAGCCGTCCCGCGGGACGTGGGGAGCACACGGGATGGGGCTGGAGCTTCCAGCTGGGAAAAGGGGAGAAAAGGGAAACAAGGCAACTCCCCACCCCAAATGCGGGGACAAGGCAGATTGGAAGGGGCTTCTTTCCCAAAGAAATTTGCACTCCCAGAGCAAAATACAAGCATCCCCGTGACCCAAAACAGACGTTTTAATGGGAAAAGCCGGCTGTGGGGAGAGGGGCAGCTCACTCCAGCCCCCCATATCCCCCCCTCAGGAGGAGAAGGGAGACAGAATTATTCAGCTTGCGTGGAGCAAAACAATCGGTGTCAACATGGGGCGTTTTCCAGGTCTTCAAGCACGGAAAAAGAAAATCATCCCAGGGTGGAGGTCCCTGCAGGCTGGAGGGGGCTGGGAGTGGGGGGCTATGCAGGGAACACCAAGTTGCAAGGAATATTGAGTGACAGGGAATGCTGATTTTCAGGGAATGCTGCCGTCCCCGGGGCCTGGAGTGCAAGCAGCCAGTGAACATCGCTCGTACTGCCTTGTTTTCCCCCTGTGCCCATAACGTAATCTGCTTCTGCTCCCAGAGCCTGGGAAATCCTGATTCACCCCATCCCACGGGGGACGCTGCCCGTAGCGGGGGGCGCGGGGATGGCTGGGGACCCACCGAGACAGCAGTCGGGGGTCTGGATGCTGCCCCTCGTCCCACTCCATCCCACCCAGAGGACTCGGGGGGCTCGGGCGCGGGTGCCCCCGGGCTGGGGGTGCCCAGGGCGGGGGCATTTCCACCCTGCGCCGTCTCCATCGCTCTGGCTGCTCCGCATCCCGCTCTCCTGTTGCTCAGAGATGTGGAGGCAGTTGCTAAGAGACACCGAAACGTCAGTATCTGGCCCTCAAGGAAAGAAAGAGACAGAGAAAGAGAGAGACAAGGGAGGACGAGGAGGAGGAGGGGAGGAAGGAGGTGGGGAAAGACCTTCTCCCATCACTAGCTCGGCAGCAGCCTGGGCCGTGGCCGCGGGAGGTGCTCGCCCAACGCGGTGGCCCTGGGTGCCAGGGTGGCCACCGGGGGACCCCAACCCCATCGCCGGGACCCCGCAGACGTGGGGCTCCCAGCCCCACTCATCCCTGCCAGGCGTGAGTACCCGGGGACCCCGGTGTCACCCGAGGGTGGCGGGGAGGGGGCGGCAGGGGACGGTGGCCGCGTGCCCCCCACGAGGTGCAGAGAACGGAGCTGGGGAAGGGAGGGGCGCAGAGGGCGATGGGGGGTGAGGGATGCGGGGACGCTGTGCCGGGGGGACCCTAGGTGGGTGCCAGGGGCGCGGGGGCGGATGGGGAGGGCATCCACGGCACCGGCTGTGCCGGCGGCACTGGGGTCCGGTAGGATGCTGGGCAGTGGGCGCTCTGCAGCCACCGCTATCCAGGTTTGGGGGGGCTCGGTCAGCAGGGCTGGGGGGTGTGGTCCGGCCGAAACCCTGGGCGAGGGTTTGGGGGAGAGGGGTGGCTCCGGCGCGGGGAAGGGGACGGTGTGGGTGACACGGCACGAGCCGCGGCCCTCGCAGGCCGTGTGGCCAGCATGGCTCTCTCCCGCTCCTCTTCCTCGCAGGCGACCCCCGTCCGGCCGCGCCGTCACCCCGGGGCTTGCTGAGCGCCGTGTGCCGGGGGGTGATCCCGCGTGCCCCCCGGATGCCGCCGGGATGCGCTAGGTGGGAGCGCGGTGCCGACCTCCAGCGCCGGCAGCCCTTGGCTTGAGCGCGGCGTGGCCGCGGCATGATGGCCCCCGGTGCCCCGTGAGGGCGCGAGGCTCGGCGCGTGGGGGCCCGGCCGCCGCCCCGCCATGCTGCTGGGCCCCTGGCTGGTGGCGGCGGCTGCGGCGGCGGTGGCGGCGGGCGCCGGGGCGGGCTGCCCGGCGCTGTGCTCGTGCCGCGGGCAGGCGGTGGACTGCAGCGGGCAGCGGCTCTTCTCGGTGCCCGCCGAGCTGCCGCTGGACACCGGCAACCTCAGCCTGGCGCACAACCGCATCGCCAGCATCCCGCCCGGCTACCTGGCATGCTACGGGCAGCTGCGCGCCCTCGACCTGCGCAACAACTCGCTGGCGGCGCTGCCCGCCGGGCTCTTCCTGGGCGCGCGGCGCCTGGCACACCTCGACCTCAGCTACAACAACTTCAGCCTGGTGCCCGCAGACATGTTCCGCGAGGCCAGCGGGCTGCTGCGCCTCGACCTCAGCCACAACCCGGGGCTGCGGCGAGTGCACCCGCTGGCGTTCCGCGGGCTGGCGCAGCTGCGCGAGCTCGACCTCAGCCACGGGGCGCTGGTGGCCATCAGCCTCGAGGCGCTCGAGGGGCTCCCCGGGCTCGTGGGGCTGCGCCTCGGCGGCAACCCCTGGCTCTGCGGCTGCGCCATGGAGCCCTTCCTCAAGTGGCTGCGGGGACGCATCCAGCGCTGTGCCTCGGGTAGGTGCCGGGAGCCCCGAAACACCCCGTGCCCCGAGATCTAGATGGCACTGACCCCGCTCCCCCATACCTCACACCCTGACCAGTGATGACCCTGCTCCTCTGCACCCCGAGTTCCAGCCAGCACTGACCCTGCTCCCCTAGTCTTGGCTGGCACTGACCCTGCTTCCCCATACCCCACATTCTGACCAGTGATGACCCCACTCTTATTTACCCTAAATTCCAGCCAGCACTGACCTTGCTCCCCTGCACCCCAAGTCCTTTCTGGCACTGACCCTGCTCCCTCACATCCCACATCCCAACCAGTGATAACCCCACTCCCCCCACCCCCAATTCCAGCCAATGATGACCCCATACCCTGAATTCCAGCCAGTTATGACCCCATACCCCAAATTCTAGCCAGCACTGACCCCACTTCCCCAGCAGATTCACAGGTGGCTGAGTGTTGGGCCCCCCAAACACCCCCTTACCCCACATTCCATCCACTGACCCCCCCATCCTGGACAGATTCACAAGTGGGCAAGTGCTGCATCCCCCCTAAAACGCCCCGTACCCCACATTCTGGCTGCTGACCCCTTCTTCCCAGCAGATTTGCAGGCAGGCAAGCACTGGGTCCCCCCAAACCTGCCTTGTACCCCACATTCTGGCCACTGACCCCCTCTCCCCACCAGATTTGCAGGCAGGCAAGCACCGGGTCCCCCCAAACCTGCCTTGTACCCCACATTCTGGCCACTGACCCCCTCTCCCCACCAGATTTGCAGGCAGGCAAGCACTGGGTCCCCCCCAAAACCCACCCTATACCCCACATTCCGGCTGCTGACCCCCTCTCCAGCAGATTTTCAGGCAGGCAAGCATTTGGGCTCCCCAAAACCCTCCCCGTTCCCCACATTCTGTCCGCTAACCCCCCCTCTCTGGCAGATTCGCAGGCGGCTGAGTGCCGGGCCCCCCCCGAGGTGGCGGGCGCCCCGCTGCTGTCGCTGACCGAGGAGAGCTTCCAGGCCTGCCACCTCACCCTGACGCTGGACGACTATCTCTTCATCGCCTTCGTCGGCTTCGTCGTCTCCATCGCCTCGGTGGCCACCAACTTCTTGCTGGGCATCACCGCCAACTGCTGCCACCGCTGGAGCAAGGCCAGCGAGGACGAGGACGTGTAGGTCCCGCAGCCCCCGCGCCGGACAACCCCGCGGGGACGCCGACAGCGCCCCGTCCTCGTGCCGGGGTGGCCCTCGAGGTGCCAGCGGGGGACGCCAGGGGACAGAACCTCCTGCTTTTGCTCCAAAATGGGGAGTTGTCACCCCAGTAGGCGCTGGCACCCCTCTTGCTCACGCTCCGCGGGATGAGCCAGTGGGACCGGGGGCTGCAGCTGGGAAGAAACCCCCCCCCCCTGCCTGAGGGAGAGACCCTGGATAGGCACAGAAATCCCTGCTTTTGACCCCAAAGCAGCACTGGGGGAGCCTCTTCGCCTGCTGCCCTCGCCAACCTTCCCGAAAGGATGAGGACGCGGTGCCCACGCCCAGCTCAGCATCGCTGCTCCCGCGGGACGCCGGCGCCTTGCCGGGGACACCGGGGACACCGGGGACACCGGGGACACCGTGCCACGCTGCCAGCACCTCCCGGGCGTGGAATTCCTGGATTTCCATCCTGGCCTTTCTCTTCCAAAGCGTCGCGCAGGTTTGGGGACAAACCAGGCACCACGCGCCGCCCGGCAGCTGCGAGACCCCATCGCCCCACCCCTGCTCCAGACGTGGGGAGGCAAAAGGAACGCCAAAAAAGAGACAAAAAAAAAGAAAAATATAAGAAAAGAAAACCCAAGTGAGGCCCTGAGCCCTCTGTTCGCCAGGGTGGCCGCGTCCCCATGTGTGGGTCACACCAGCTTCGTGGCTTCTCCTTCCCTCCTCTCACCATCACCCGCTTTTTCCTTTCCTTTTTCTGTCTCTTTTTCATTTATTTTTCCTTTTTCCTTATTCTTATTCGTTTTAGTATTTTCTTTTCTTCTTTGTCTTTTCATTGTATCTGTTTCTTTATCCCTTCCCTATCCGTTTTCTCCTCTCCTCTCCTCTCCTCTCCTCTCCTCTCCTCTCCTCTCC
>JAUNZM010000068.1:4200000-4510000 GCA_033459285.1 Clamator glandarius
GAAATGCAGTGTTGAGAAGCTGTATGTGCCATAGTTTATTGCCCACTATACACAGTGTAGAATATCAGGTTTGTTCCAGTCAAGGTTAGTGAGACATGTGTGTTTGCTTTTTATGTTTTCTTTTTTTTAAAAAAAAGGAGGGGGGTTGGAATTAGAAAGGAAAATGGAGATACTAGTAATAGGAAAAACATCTGCCTTGTTAGGCCCTTTCAAAATTTTCTTTCCTGGTGGGGCTGAGCAGATATGCCAGCACTCAAAACTGCTGAGCAGGGTGAGTTTCCAAGCAGGCGAGCAGGTGGCATGGAAAGGCCAGTAGGTTGGTCTTTGCTGAAGAACAAAGTTTTAAATCAGAAATGCAGAAGCTCAGCAAATCTAGTTGCATTATCATCTTGAAGCATTTCAAGCGCTTGGTGTATATATAGCACTAATATTGCCCCTACTATGCTGAGATATCATGCTTGCTTTAATGCACAGTACTAAAAATTTCAACTTGACATAAATTAGCTTTATTAGCTACTTTACTTAGTCATCATTCCTATTACTGCTTCATTAGATATCTGATTCATAATCATTGACTTATGAAGAACAGATTGCAAAGAGTTTTCCCCCTCCCATCTTCTCCTCACCTTCCCATGCTTCAGTGTGCATTCAGACTAATGCAATGGTATGACAGATAACACCAATCCCTTTCGAATCCTGATGCAGGACAGCCTGAAAGGCCCTGTCCTTGTAAGCCCGCGTTTCCCTCTCAGACCTGCTATAAGAGGCTCTGTCATTCTTGATTGGAATATCTAAGATGCAAGGATGAGCTAATTTTGTTGGCAAGATCCTGCTTTTCTGAGCCTGGACAATCATATATTTTTCTGGTGCTCGGGAGGCTGTGATAGGAGTCTGAAATATTGAATGTGTGTAAAATAGTTAAGGCATAAAAACATTCTCACGAAGTGGTGAGGCCATGAAGAGTTTACTTGCCCTTGGTGCGCAGGAGAGCGGACATTGCAAGGACATCATTCCAGCTCACCAATGTGAAGAAGCAGTTCATCATCTGGCATTTGTGTCAGGAGACTGCATGGCTATGAGACAGGTTTTTACATCCACTGAGGCATGACTTTAAAGTTGGGTGCAGGATGTGGCCCTTCTGCTGAAATACAGTTATCAAGCAAGTAGGGTTTCAAAAGAGCCCAGGTGATACCCAGGGTTTATCATGTCAGTTCCTTCAGGTATTAAAGTTGTAGTCTTTGGGAGCACTGAAAGCATGATGTTGGGTGTTTTGGAAGGAGAAGAAGGTAGGAATGCCTTCTTGAAAGAAAACTGACCTTTCTTTATCTTGTCTTTAGTTGCTGCTATCCTTTGTTTTATGATTGTTCTGGCAACACTGTCTTCAAGTACTATGGGGCTTCTCTAGTGCATCATAATTCAGTGTCAGTGTATGTGCCGTACCAGTGGTCCATATGTTTCTTGTTTGGAAAGAGATGGCTCTTACCAATGCTTACAAGAAAAGCTGTGCTTTTCCTTCACATTGATCAGAAGGAATTCTTGTGTCATCAGATTATTCTTTTACACGTGAAATGAGAAAGTTTTCCTAAGAGTCTTTTGTATGTAGCAGAAAGAGATTCTGCTGCAGGGACCTGCTCATCACGTGGCTAATGGCTGCAACTCATCATACCTCAGATGAGAGACTCTGGCCTTCGTGCTGGTTTTCCTTGCTGCAATGAAAAGAAAATTTGAAAATCCCAAATGCCTTATATAATTCCTATGACCTTTTGGTAACTTTTTAGACACATGCACTTGCTAAGCTCTAATATGCATGTGGTCACTGAACTGGCACTCTTCAAAATTAAATAGACCTAATGCAAATTACTAATAATCTGAGAAAGCTTTGTGCTAAAGAGGCTGTAGTAAAATTTCACAGGAGAATCCTCTTCTGCAGGCTATGTTAAACGGCCTTGTTAGACATTTGAGCATTGAGTGTCATTATGTAGTGATTTGAGAGGGACAGAAAAAAATTGTAAAACTGCTAGTAAGATTCTCACAGCAGATCTATTATGGCTAGTCTCTCTAGTGATAATTTAGAGTTTTAATTTTCTCAAGTGTCCCACAGGTTTACTATATCCAGTCAAATGGTTCATGGAAAAGTTGGCAGAATGGAAGCTTTTTATGACCTGTCCCCACTGGTGGCTTTCCCCACCCCCCATGCGTGCGCGCCACAGGGGCCATAGGAGTTTGTCAAGTCCTGCACAGCTCTCCGCTCAATTCACACTGTTCAGAAACCAGCAGTATCTCAATGCAAGGTACCTTTTTTCCTTGGTTTTAAATATATACAAAAAAACGAAGCCAAAGGCAGATTGATTGATAGGGAAGCTCAAAGAGTGACAGTGGGCTCCCAATTTGAATAGCCTTCCTGAGAAACTGCAACTTTGTCTCTGGGTTTTACTCATCAATCAATATCCATCTGTTTGAAAAGTGAAGCACCTGCTGAGAAGCTTATAAGACCCGTGGTACAGGGTGTAAATACCCTGAACCTTGGGATTTATATTAGCAGGCAAGGAGAAAAATGTATTTTCTACCTAACAGGCACAATGCAGGCAAAATTATCCACGGGTACTGGTCTCATGATTTGGAGCCATCTGATGCTGACAAATGGGGATGGGAGGGCACATACCTTGATGTCGCTGCTGCAAGGATGCAGTTAGCCTGCACTCCTCAGGGTGCAGAGGGATGCTGAAGCTTTCCTGATCCCTATGGGGATCCCTACGGGGCACCTCCTCTGGGCAGAGCTGGCTGCAGGTGTGGTGGGGTGGGACATGAGCTGGGGATATTTAAACGGAAGTGCTGAAATTAGCTTCAACATCTGCAAAAACTCTTTGACAGAGTCTCTTGCAGCAAAGTCCCCAGAACATGAATTTTGACAAGGAAAGAGCCCATTATTATCAGTGATGTTTCAACCATTATTTTATGAATATATTCAATGACAAGAACTAGCTTGTTTCCAAGACAACAAAATTCAAACCCCGTCCATGATTGCTCTAAAGGAGGCCTCCTGTCACTCCATTCCTTTGAAGAAACTCACAATTTGATGGGCAAAATGCCAGAAATAATTAGATAGAGTAGCACCATAAACCCCAATGGAAGCAAATATCTGCTGTAAGAATTTCCCACCAGAAATCCTGAAAATCAAATCAAAGCCTGGATAAAATCTTTTCTGTTGAGTATATGAACAAAAAAAACCCATACCAAAATAAAAAAAGGGTGGGAGAAGACTATCCGGTTTTCTACCTCATCAAAGAGAATACTAAAAACTGTCTTTGTGACTTGCTTCTGCCTTCTCGTGAAATAATAAGTGGGCAGGGCAATCAAATTTAAAGCAGTATTCCCCAAAGCAAGGTCAAAACTGCTAGAAATGTTCATTTCATTTTTATTTGCTTTTCCTGCGAGGTACCCACTGTGGCTATAATTTCCCATTCTTTATGGGGAGATCAAAAGATTTGTGCTGTGCAGTGTAGGAATCAATTCAGTCATCCTGGCAGCACGCCAATCTTTATTACGTTATTTGTTAACCCGAGTTATTGCAGAATAGAATAACTGTTCCATAGGATAAATGGTGGAGTTTTTCTTGCTTCCTTGACCTTGATTTCCACGCTTATGCCTTGTCCTCTCAGCACCCACATGCAGATAATGATTGTCTGTGTTAGAGTGAATGAAATATCATTGCAGATCCAGAGCTGAAGCAAATCCTTGATTCGGTGGCATGTAGACTAACCAGTAGCCTGCATTGTTTGCCTTTGCACCGTGCAGTATAGAGACTCTCAGGCATTTCTTAGAATGAGTGAGAGTTTCCTCTTTTTACTGGCAGTAAATTCAGCCCCAGTCACAAGCACTGTATTTGCTCTTTTCTTCCTTCTCTGCCATTTCTGTAACACTTAAAAGCTAAATTAATCAGTCAGGTGATTCTCCTTGGTACATTTGCAGGGTTTTTTTTTTTCTTTTTTAAAGAATCTTTTTTATTACATTTGTGAGCAGTGATATACAATCATAGAATCACCAGGTTGGAAGAGACCCACTGGATCATCGAGTCCAACCATTCCTATCAAATACTAAACCATGCCCCTCAGCATAGTTTGGTAGTTTTTGGTATTTTTGGGGATGTGCATTAGGGGTCAGTTAAAACAAGTGTGGAATTTTGCCTAAGTAAGCATCACAGTTACAAGTCTACCAGTTCTGCACTGGGAATTTTTCGTTTATATTTTCTTGACCGAAAAATGCAGGCTTTGCACAGTCATAGTTTTCATAGAGAAAATGAAGCGTAGGCTCTGTTTTGTATTTAACTGATCTCATTCAAAATGTGCTTGATGCCAATGAAATCAGGTAGCTTTGGGATTGAATCAGCATTCGTCTGTGTCCCAAGGACCGGCTGCAATGACCTCTGCCAGTGGAAATTGTGAGCACTGTCCCCCACTACTGCTCTCAACCCGGGCTCTGTGACCAGCTGCATTTCCCGTGCCAGGGAAATGTGTCCCCAACCTCAAGGCCTGTGCTCGAAGTAATTGCCACAGGGTTTTGCAGGTGTGCCAGGGACAGAGCATGGGAGAGGAAAAGGGGCGGCACAGAGCAAGACACCTAGGAGTCTAAGACACTCCTAAAGTTTAATTTCAGTGAGACGGGGTAGAGGTATGTTGATAGGTAGCCTGCACTGTGAAATGTCAAACTGGGTTTAAACCCTCCCTGAGTGATTTTATTCAGCATAACAAAATCAGAAATATCAGTAAAGAAGTGTTAGTAAGGGAGAAAGAAGAGGAACAAAACTTACAGATCCTTTCAAAATTCTCTTCACTGCTAAAAAAGCATATTTTTAACCCTATTTTGAAATAAAAATGTTTACTGAAGTCTCCAGAGTTTTCACAGAATCATGGAATTGTTTGGTTGGAAAACACCTTTGAGATCGAGTCCAACCATACCGGCCCACTACTAAACCATATCCCTGAGCATCTCATCTACCCATCTTTTAAATAACTCCAAGAATGGTGTCTCAACCACTTCCTTGAGCAGCCTGTTCCAGTGCATAATAACCCTGTTGGTGAAAATCTTTTTTCCTGGTATCTAATCTGAACCTCCTGCAGTGCAACTTGAGGCCATTTCCTCTCATCCTGTCAATAGTTACATGGGGGAAGAGACTAATGCCCACCTTGCTGCAAGTTCCTTTCAGGTAGTTGTAGACAGTGATAAGGTCTCCCCTCAGTCTTCCTTTCTTGAGCCTAAACAACCCCAGTTCCCTCAGTTGCCTCTCATAAGACTTGTTCTCCAGCCCCTTCACTATCTTTGTTGCCCTTCTCTGGATACGGTCCAGCACCCCAACGTCTTGCAGTGAGCAGCCCAAAACTGAACACAGTATTCAAGGTGTGGCCTCACAAATGCTGAGTGCAGGGACACAATCACTTCCCTGGTCCTGCTGGCCACACCATTTCTGATACAAGCCAAGATGCCATTGGCCTTCTTGGCCACCTGGGCACACTGCTGGCTCATGTTCAGTCGCTGTCATCTGGCTGAATTGACGCCAGGTCCTTCTCCTCCAGGCAGCTTTCCAGCCACTCTTCCCCAAGCCTGTAGGGCCGCACAGGGTTGTTGTGTCCCAAGTCCAGCTAATTGATAAAGATATTGAATAGAATTGGACTCAGCATTGTGTCCTGGGAAACACCACTTGTGACCAGCATCCAACTGGATTTAACTCCATTTACTGTCACTCTTTGGGCACGGCCAACCAGTCAGTTTTTTATCCAGCAGAGGATGCGCCTGTCCGGGCAGCCAGTTTCTCAAACAGAATATTGTGAGAAATGGTGTCAAAGACTTTACTGAAGTCCAGGTACACTACATCCACAGTCTTTCCCTTGTCCACTAATTGGGTAACCTTGCAATAGAAGGAGATCAGGTTAGTTTGGCAACACCTGCCTTTCATAAACTCATGTTGACCGGGACTGATCACCTGGTTGTCCTGTGTGTGCTGTTTGACAACACTCAAGATGATCTGGTCCACGACCTTCATGGGACAAGTATCCTTCATGATAGCAAATCGCAGACCCTAAGCTGCAGACCAAAGTTAATGGCATTAGTTGAAGCCAAAAAAAGTGCAAAACACTGAAAAAATGGAGAATGTGGAGAGAACCAGGCTCTAAGACTGGGGAAATGGTACATGCCTGGAGACAAAGAAATACTTGCCTTTCGTTGTCCCTCATGTAAGAGACCCATGGTGGTTGGGGAAATCCAGGAGAAGATAATGGCAGAGATAGACAACAAAGGCTGGACTGCTCTTGTCCGGTGCCACAGGTCTGGACAGGGAATGGCAAGTGCTATGGCAGCGTGTGGATAAAGAGCAGGGACAGGTCTGTAGGGACCTTTTGGGTTTTCTCTTTTTGAGATTTCTCTCCAGAGCTCTGTGCTGTAGTCAGGTCCAGAAGTCAAAATAGAGTCCTCTACCTGCCTGCCAAAGGGTCTTTTAAAGTCACCAGAGAGGTGCTTGCCAGTGCTACTGGCTCATCCTCTAGGCCGGATCCTGCAAACATGCGAGAGGAATCAGACCAGAACTCGGGTGTGTTTTTTCATCAAGGCAGTTCCAGTCCCTTCCTCAAGAGTATGGGCTGTGCAGGTTGCACTGAGCAGAGCAGGTCATCCAGAAAACAGTATTCAGCTAGGTTTTGTGGTGAGGTGAAAAAGATTCCTTGCCTTTGCCAAAAGACTTAATAAAGGGCCCCAAATGCTGCTTTCCAGAGTGGTTTGTTTTTTTCCCATTCTGCTCGTCGATAGACTGCTGCTATAATCTGAAAATACCTCTGCCTCACAGTGGGTTGAGACAAAGGTGTTTACAAAGGCACTAAGCCTGAGAATCCAGCCACCTCGCATCAAAATGGGAAACTTAAATTCATAAGCTCCCTCCTTTAAACTGATGGAAACTGATCCAAACAAAACAAAGCAAAACAAAAGCAGTAGGTAAACATGTTGGAGTGTACAATGGATAATGGATATTGAGGGATGATCTAGTCATGCATGCTAAACAGATATATTTATGAGTATAAATTTAATTAGCATCTGGAAATTAACAAGGCTAGAGAGAAGGGCAATGTGTTTTTAAGTGAAGGCGATGAATAGGTACTGTTTGGTGCATATAGATAAATGAGGATTTAATTTGTAAGACATAATGAGCCAGGTGCCTACAAAATAATTTGTAGTTTGTTTTTATTTTCTGCTGGATATCACATAAGATAATGGTGTAAACTTCAAGGTCAGTCTATATATACCTGTTCATCTTTTTTGGGGGAAAAATATTTTTAAACTAACTAACTAAAATTAATTTCCTTTGTAATAAGTGTCTAGTTTTGGTGGGGTTTTTTTGTTGTTGTTTTTTTTGTTAATTCAGGAAATTCTATGTCTTTGCTAATTTTGCATTCAAAAAACCAGCCAGCCATTGTAAAAGAGGGATTTAGTTGCTCCTCCTATTTTCATTCTTCAATCTCTACATTAACTGAGACAGCTTATTGTGGAGAAATGCTTGTCCAATACTCTATCCCCTGTGTGTCACCTGGAAATGGTATTTCAGAATATTTGAATATGCAATGTTGTTTTAAAAGCAGACCATCATTTTAAAAATAAGAGCTTTAGTTTAAAAACAGAACTTCCTATGTTTCTTAAAAAAATATTAAACTGAGTACTATATGATGCTATGAATTGCCTTTACTCTGTCACCTACAGGACTTTCATCCATCTCCTTAAGCATTTCAGCAGAGACTGCTCCCACTTGGACTGAAAAATTAATGATAGCAGGAGATCCTGTTATCCCAGTGATGGATAGGACTGTAAAGGTTACGTGTTGGGTCTTGGTGATCAGCAGAATGAGGGAAGATTGGGACAGTCTTTTTTTGTGTTTCCCATATTTCTGGGAATGATTCTGCTAGCTCTGGGTGTTGTGGTGTAAGCAGCCCAGACCTCGTATCTGGGTAACAGTCAGCCTTTTTGTCTCCATACTGCTTTCCCAAATGCTGCAACAACTTTTTGGATTTCTAGCAGAAAATGGGGAGCTTGCTTGCCTGTTTATGCATTTTCTTACAGAGCTGCTACACTTCAGAAAAATGGAGCCAGAGAAGAGAGGTTTCTCTTTTTAGTTGCTAGCCAAGCAAAGCACAAGTTAAATTTTACAATAGAAAATAAAGGCATTTTTCTTCAAACCAAATGTCATAGGGGTGCTGTGAGTAATAGCTGCATGCAAATTTATTCAGGAAGAAAGATTTCTCTCTCTATTGCTCTCTTTTATGAGGAAAGGTATTTAGTACCCTACTCCCAGGGTAGGGTACTTTAGGCATTACTCCCAGTGTCTCAAGCAATGAGTAACTTACTTTACCTTGTACAGGAATGAAAGAGATTCCACTGGGAGTGGCGGCTATTGCAAAGGACTTGGGGAGGATGAGTATTTTGATCACTTCTTGAACATATGGCTTTGGATTAACACACCAGTGATGAACATATCTGCTTTAAATGGCCTTGTCGTTGTGGGGGAAGACTGAACACTCTCTTATTGACAGTTCGTTGCATTGTGATAAATTTAACATGGCAGTAAAGGAGGGTTTACATTTGTACAAATGTTTTTTATGAACAACAATTTCCATCCATTTAATAATGACCCTGCTTTTGTTGTGAAACTAGCACCATTACCAATCTGTCGGGATGGTGTCTGCAGTGCGAGACGGCAAATTCTTGTGGTACTTAATCGTTTCACCCATCTGCAGAGCATGAGGCTTGCTGGAAGACACCTGCTTTCTCAAATGTTGTTTTTAAGGATCAGATCCATTGCAGTTGATTGTGCAAGGTCTGTAACATTGGTTGTGTTTTAGGAGAAAGATGGGTAAAACCAGGCTTCCTACTAGGCATATGACTTAGCAAAATCATCTTCTAATTAAAAAACCAAAAGGCTCACACACAAAAAGCCCACATGCAAACATCTCTCTCTTTGCATAAAATATTAAAGTTAACAAAGGCATTGTCATAAATTGAAGCTAATGGTTAATTTAATATTTCTTCATGCTCCTTTGGATATGGAAAGCATCACCTAGATTTGCTAGGGTTAACATAAGCAGAGAGGAATTGAGATGTTGCCTGTGGTTTAGTCTGTGAAAGCTTTGCTTTATTTCAACTTTTTTTTTTAAATTATTTTTTATTTTTGGCTGAGAGAGCCCCAGTTTTTCTAGATGGACTTAGGACTGACAGGCCAGTTTTGGAGTCTGGAAACATTTCACAGCTCAAGCTCTGCCAAATGATTGTTGTTCGGCCAGACTGTGTGTGTTGGGACAGCCTGTACCTGCCCCCTCCCAAGGTGAAGCCAGGGCCCTTTGGCACTGTGAAGGCACCATGGAGCTGCCAGCAGTCCTGGAGCTGCCCTAGTGACTCTGTTCTCAAGTCTCCTAGACAGTGGCATTTGCAAGGCCACCAAACTCTTCATGGCTAATGAGTTCCTTGCTGCTTTAGCACAACACGGACTCCAAAGAAGTGCTTGGGCGAGAGATTGTCAGAAGGCTTTCATATGCTGGCCTGCCTATTGAAAAATCTGATTATAGGAAAAGTGAAAAATTTTGTTAAGGGCTGCATCAGCTGCATTGCTTTCCTATAAGCATGAATAATTTCTTTATGCTTTATAGAGCGGGAAAAGACAGGTTAGATATTGATGTCAACTTGGCAGTTCTCTTACCCTCCTGAAAAAGGTGTTTTAAAGCCAGAACTTTGTATATTATTTCATCTGGTTTTTCATTTCCCTGGGCTTTACCTCTGAACATCTGGTTGGCTAGAGTGGGGTCCCTGTATTCTCTCTCTGGTATGGGGAGCGGAAACACTTCAGTCTCCTCTTTGCAAATAAATATTGTAGTAATGTTTCTTCTTACTCTGTGGTTATGCCATCCTCACTCTTGTGTGAAGAAAACCTGCCCTGTTACCCCAAATCCACCCCTATCTGGCCTTCTAGATAAATACTTAACTACAAGATGTATCTCACACAATTTTGTGTTATATAGGTGCTCTTTAAACGTTTCTATGCATTTCTGAACTTCAGATCCAGCAGAAATAGAACCATAGAAATCCAAGAAGTCTTGTCATGTAATATCAAGTAGTTTAAAACTAATTATACAGACCATGGAGATTTATATAAACTTCGGGTAAAAAAGCCAAGATACACTTATCAGTTTCTGAGCTTTGGAGCTGTAAATAGTAAAAGCTCGCATTGACTAGAGCAAGGGGAGATCAGTTTAATAGTCACCAGAAATTACTAATAACATCATAGCAGTAGGATTCACAGTTGCTGAAATTTTGTTTTATTGAAAAGGTAGCTTCTTACTGTTAAGAATGAAGGTTTCACTGAGCTGGACAAACCTACAGTGGAAGGTTAAAAGAAAAACACAGAAAGAAGGTTTAATTGTTGAGTTAATGGATTTTCTATTCTTTTTCTCACAGCTCAGATTGCTGGCAAAGCCTCAAGAACAGTAATGAATACTGTGTTTAATATCAGCTCCAAAAACAGTGCTGTGGCACAGCCCAGCAGCTACCATGGAAGACAGGGTAGGAGCAGGCTGGTGGCACTGTTGTCTGTTGAGGTCTGCCACCCAAAAAGGCTGTACCAAGATAAATTGATTCATAAATCAGCCACACGTACAAGTGTCTGGTTAACTACGTTGAAGGAATGCTTAGGGTTGACTTTGTCACAGTCTACAAGACAAAACTGAAGTTAGCAAAATTCAAATCAAATGTGTACAGGTTATAGTGGATTTCCTATCAGTGGAAATTATTGAAACCCAGAGTGTATATTTCTAAAAAGCTATTATTTATAGAATCATAGAATCATAGAATCACCAGGTTGGAAGAGACCCACCAGATCATCGAGTCCAACCATTCCCACCAATCTCTAAACCATGCCCCTCAGTATCTCATCCACCTGGACCTTAAACACCTCCAGGGAAGGCGAGTCAACCACTTCCCTGAGCAGACTGTTCCATTGCCTGATGACCCTTTCAGTGAAGAATTTTTTCCTTATGTCGAGCCTGAACCTCCCCTGGCAGAGCTTGAGGCCATTCCCTCTTGTCCTGTCCCCTGTCACTTGGGAGAAGAGGCCAGCACGCTCCTCTCCACAACCTCCCTTCAGGTAGTTGTAGAGAGCAATAAGGTCTCCCCTCAGCCTTCTCTTCTCCAGGCTAAACAACCCCAGCTCTCTCAGTCGCTCCTCGTAAGACTTTTTTCTCCGGCCCCTTCACCAGCTTTGTCGCTCTTCTCTGGACACGCTCCAGAACCTCAACATCCTTCTTGTGGTGAGGGGCCTAGAACTAGTTCAAATTTAGTTCAAATAGAATCCTGAGAAAGCCTATAAAAGAGTCGTGTTTCTTTGGGAACCCCCCCAGGAAAGCTACACTCGTAGATTTTATCGTCTGTGATCTCAAATGAGTTGGTTACTGGATTGTCTTTGGCAAGCAACAGGGATAGGAGCATGCCGAGTTTTTTCACTGTAGGAGAATACTGAATGAATTACAAGATTTAATAGTTCTGTAGGGAGGCCGAAGGGTGTAAATGGAAATGAAGGAAACTAATATTATCTTAGTTTATGAAAGAAACACTACAGTAATAGGAAATAATAGACTAGTAAATTTGACTCCAGTTGCAGGCAAGCTCCTGGAGATTTTACGAGCTAAGATCACAAAATATATGGGGAAGTGTGCTCTGGTGAAAGTTACCAATATGCCTTCAGAGGGAATACACTTTATATGGTGAGGCAGGACAAGTTATTTTGTGAAGTTCATCGAGGGGAAAAATGTGGTCAAGGAAAGGAAGAGCAAACAAATGTAAACCACTTGGATTTTGCATTAAGTCCAATAACAGTGGCTAGAACTGAGAAAAGGAATGCATTTCTGAAGCTAAAAGATCCATGTGATGACCCCAGATAAGCAGAAGTGTAAGAATGCGTAAAGAAGGTATCAAAGAAAATAAAAGGATGATCCTTAAAGAAGTGATTTTCCATATAGTTCACTAAGGGTGGGCTTCATGCTAGTTTACCCTCTGCTCACTGATGGCAAGTGAAAGTTCATTTTTTAGAGGAAATACTGCCAGCCACTGAGCACCTTTGGAAATTATGTAAATGGTATCTGGACACTTTGAACAGAAAATACGTCTCACATTGCAAGAAACATGACTGTAACCTAGGAATATGACATGTGAAGAGGGTTTAGATTAGCCTCCCTCTACAGGGATATAGGTGCAACTGTACCATCAATACCCCCCATAATCTCCCATCACAAAATTACAAAGAATGCCTCAGACAGAACTGTAGAGCAGAAGATGATGAGTAGGACAGAATGGAGAGAAATTATAGCTTTATGAGATGTTTATGAGAGTTTATCAGATGCCTGATGGAATAATTTCAAGACTCTTGCTTTCTGCTCGATATTTACAAATAAATTGTAAAAAGTATGACTTGGTAATATTTTACTAAAGACACATCGGGGTCCTTTGTACCCTACACTAGAGCTGATCCATGGGAAGCCACAGGACTCACATGAATCCCCCTCCAAAATGTGGTATCTTAGTACTAAATCCATCAGGTTAATTCAAATGATTATGGTTTTCCAGTTTTCCAAACCAGACAAAAAACTATTTAAAACTAGGTATGTCATTGCAGCCATTAATGACTATGATTACAAGCTGAATCAAATTACTGATGGACTACAGATCTTATTTCTACCCATCCTTTTTCTTTGTTTGTATCTACATCCATTGATCATGTTAATAATTCTTATCCAAAAAATTAAAATTAAGACAGGCACAAGAAGTAATCCTGTGATGTGTTTGAATTAATCTAGTGCTTTTTTCCTTGTAAAAGAAATGGAAAAATGAACACAAAATGCATTATTCCAACAGTGAGGTTTGTTCTTGGTTAGTTTCTCATCCTAGTGAGATTTACTATGCAACTGAACCACCAAGACCTGTTAGAAAGCGTTGCAGAGGGAACTAGAGGTGATATGGAGTTGAGAGAATGGCCTCTAAATTAATTGCAGTTCTGTACTATGCACATTTAGAGGTAGATAGATTAATTGCATGTTGCCTGCAAACAACTTACTTACCACCCTTCACATTCTTGTTCCTACCAGGGCATTACTCCGGAGAGGGAAACCTCCCACTCCACCAGTGGCCAGTGGCTACTGATCTCTCCCTGGCTTCTTGAGGCTGTTGATAGCCTTTTTATCTTGGGTCTGGCAGCATGATCAATGTAGGCATGGTGGTTGGGTGACATGAATTCAAACCAAATCACCACTCTGATTTAGTATACTGAAATGGTTGTATACTATGCACACGCTCTGGAGCAATTATTCAGGATCCTCCTCATCTACAGTGAGTATGTTAAACCTTTCTGAATTTTATTTGGGCAATGTTTTACCTCGCAGAAGCTCTCCATCACTGCTTTGATTGCCTATGCCTTACTCTGGATGTCGATTACACGTCAGTCATCTATGGTCTGTGAACCCGTGGTGGCATTTTCAAAGCATGCTTGTACTCTGCCTGCATCTGTATGAACAAGAGACCTGCATGAAGTATTATCTACTTTACCAAGTCACTAAAAAGAAATAAGTACAGTCTCAGCCATAACATAAAAAGCTGACCAGAAAAGAGAGAATTAGTGGTGACATAGCAAATATTATGGTTGTGCAACCAAATGAATGATGTAGCAGCACAATATATGATAACGTATACTACTCACTCTGTTGTGTTTCTATATCTTATATCTGTGAAGCAGTGTCCAAAACAAGCATAGCTGAAACCCAGTAGAATATAATGCTTTGCACAGCTACCCGGTCAGGGAAAAGCAATGAGTAATACAGACTCTGTATTGGCATGAATGCCACTGCCTCTGTTTCAAATTTAAACAACATTTTTACTTTCTCATCACAGAGTCTTCACTTTCGGAAATCCTTTTTAGCTTTTTCTCTTATTTTTGTTACATGAGTTAGCTGTTTCAGAAAGATCAGAGCAGCACTCATGATGATGATTCAAACTGGAAATTAAAAAGTTTTGACTGATAAACATTTAGGTTAAGCATGTAAATTTTGCAAGCTGGGACATTCATAGGCCTGATCTTCTTTAGAAGATTGGAAAAGCAGCATAATTTCCTTGTTATTTTTATGGCTTTGTATGGATACAAAGTCTCCAACTTTCCCAATATGTCAAAAATATCATTAACAAAGTCAACATTTCTGTAGATTCGAGGAACATGAATGAGAAAGGAAACGTTTGTGTAATTTGGGTTATGTGTTTATACTGGGCTTACTTTTCAATAGTTGCTAAGTGCTGTTTGAAGCCAATAGGAGATGAAAGTGCTCAGCAGTGCTGCAGCTTTATTTGAGTAACCTGTGAACTTTTCAGGCAGGGAATAAAAGTAACTTCTTGTTTTGTACAGTTCCTAATTGAATTGTGGATTTTTTTGTTTTACCTGGGAATTTGGTGGAGACTAAGAGTTTAAATGGGCTCAGAAAAAGATTAGATGCTCTTTGGAGAGGAGGTGAATTGGTGGTTGTTGAGTACAGTGAGACTAATGCAGCTTCTGAATGAAGAATTTCCTCAATAACCATCCCCAGGGGCAGAGACAATGGTCAGGGAGTCAGCAGCTGCCTGGCCCTGCCCCATCAGAGTCCTCCCTGCCTGAGGACCTGCTGTCAGCGGGGTTCGTGTCTGCCTGCATGCCTCTGCTGCTGTGCTGAACAGGTCATGGGTCACACGGCTAAGGAGTAGTTATCTGTCCCCATCATTCATAGTGAATTTCACCGTATAAAGGGCAGAGCTCTGTCAAGAAGTAAAAGTAGATTCAGATTACTTGTTTATGCACTGTGGTAATAAATGCTGTAAACGGCTGCAAAGTTGGGTTCTCCTGCTTGACCTAACATTACTGTTCACTCCGTTGAAGATTAATGCTCAATTTTCTTGTACTCGGTAATTAGTTTCTACAAATGCTTTTTAAAAACACCTTTGTATTAAAATAGCTATGCATATATGTTGGAAATTTACTTGAGAATTTTGTTGAGGAGGGGAAGGGAATGACAGAAGCTATACAAAGCCATAGGGAATATCTGTGTATAGGCACAGGTAGCAGAAGGACAGAAAACCTAAACCTTGGCCTTGATGATTATCAGGGTTTTTAAATCTTTATGCAAGCTTTAACTGAAGGGTATATCTTTCTAGACAACTGATTGCCCCTCAAGTTTAGTCTACAGGAATGAAAAAAAATTCATTTATAAAATCTCAATTTTTGTATCATTGCTATGAGATTCTATACAGCTGTCTTATTTTTTAATTTTTATTGACCTGTGACTTATGTGATATAAAACTTCAAGACTGAAAATACTTTATGGAGTTTGGTGCCTGAACTGAGTTTATGGTGAAAACAGATAAACAGTGTATTAGTGGCACCCAAGATGATTTTAAGTCTGCTGGTTAGTTTAGAAAAACACAAGGTTAGAGTAACCCATTTGCCCAGATTTAAAAAAGCTGTGAATCTGTGACAGACACTGCAGGACTAGGGGAGCCCTACCCTAAAGAAGTCAAGTTTGCTGTGGGACAATTGTGTTAGTCATCTCATGTTTGTACATAGCAGCCTGTTAAAGCACATTCCCATCCTCTCAAAGATGCAGCCTGCTCATATGTACGCAAATTCTATGGTATATTTTTCTCTACATTTTTGTTTCATGTATTCATGTGTCCATTGGCTTCAGAAACCAACCAACTGGTTGCTTCAAAAACCAACTAATCCTTTTCTTGTAGCAGCAAGCTCTACTCCCTCTCCTGGGAACTCTTTTTGCTGCACTCAACAAATTTGATTCTGCCTTACAGCAGGGATATTTCCTAACTCTACGGAGGCTTGTTTGTGAGGCTTTTTGCTTTCTCCAGCATTCAGAAATAGTTAACAAGTAATGAACAGAAAATGAAAGGTCCTTGAACTCCACAACAGACGGCGTAGGCTACAGCTCTTTTGTTTCTGGTCCTTCCTTTATTTTGTGATCATGGGGAAGTAGCTCTGCCTCTTCCCCTCCCAGCCTTTATCTGCCTTATTTGTTCAACATTGAACACCCCATGTTAGGACCTGCCTCTGATGTATCTGTACAGTGTCTAGAACAAATGAGCTCCAAGTTTTAGTGTAGATTCTGGACTCTACTGTGGAACATACTGGATTCACAGGTTGCAACTGCAGTATCCTGAAAGATTTATTTTGATGGAATGTGATTTTGGCAGTAGCTGACCTGGCTGACAAGCGTGTTTTTGGCATGCTGGTTGATGTGAAGGAGACACCTGGCTTTCTGGCTTGCTTAGTAACTGACATACTGACCCCTGCACCACTTCTGAAAATCAGTTGATATCCAAGAACCAAACACCAGTGTCTTTTATGGATCTTCTTGTTCAGGAGACAGAAACTCATAAGGGATACTGTTAAAGGTGGATGATCTACTGGTGGATGATAACATGGGTACATCTACCTAAAAGCTGCTGATATTGCTAAGAACATACTTAAAAGATGTTTCAAATATCAAGTTTTACTATTTTTGTAGCAGAGTAAGCTGCTGGATGTCATGATGGGCATTAGATCTGCAAGAGCTGAAGCTGGTTTTAGTCACATTTAGTTTTAACTCAGAGGACAAGCCAAAGGTAAAAAGAGAGCAGTGAAGCTGGTGAAGGGGCTGGAGAACAGGCCTCATGAGGAATGGTTGAGAGAGCTGGAGTTGTTTAGCCTGGAGAAGAGGAGGCTGAGGGGAGACCTCATTGCTCTCTATAACTACCTAAAAGGAGGTTGTAGAGAGGAGAGTAATGGCCTCTTCTCCCAAGTGACAGGGGACAGGACGAGAGGGAATGGCCTCAAGCTGTGCCAAGGGAGGTTTAGGCTGAAAATTAGAAAAAAATTTTTCACCGAAAGGGTCATTGGGCACTGGAAGAGGCTGCCCAGGGAGGTGGTTGAGTCACCTTCCCTGGAGGTGTTTAAGGCACGGGTGGACGAGGTGCTAAGTAAGGGGCATGGTTTAGTGTTTGACATGAATGGTTGGAATTGATGATCCAGTGGGTCTCTTCCAACCTGGTTATTCTATGATTCTACGATTTCTTGACACAAGTGGAAGCATCTGTGCATACAAGTCATTCTGCCTTCCTTTGCTTGAACTCCTACTTTGAGAGCTTAAACCTTCAAACCTTCCTAACACAAATAGCTTGTTTTCTCTGCTGTGAGATTATCACATGGAGATTTGCTGAGGCAGAGCTTCTGTTCCCACAGCACTGTGAGTACTGCAGACTTCTGACACCACTGGTGACAAGATTGCTTTGATTCACCTGTCACCTGGTATGAGGTAGGCTAAAACACCTTGTTCCACAGGGGCAGCACTTTGACAGCACATACACTTTCTCCTTAATGTGCTGCTTCTTTTTTTTCCTCATGTGCTCCCTCTTCATTAATCTGGTTGTTTCACTCTCTTACCATCCACTGGAAAAATTTCTCCGTTATGGTTTATTGGTAACTCCAGGTGTAAGACTTTCTCTTGAGCCACATACAGTTAATTTTTAATAAGGAGTAACGTGCATGAAAGCACTTATAAATGTTCTGAGCCTGTGATTCTTAATCATGCTGTGTGAAATACAGCTATCCCTCACACCCTTTTTAGTGCTTGCAGAGTTACAGTGTGTTATGTATTAGCAATAAATGTTAAATAACCTGCCCACCACCAGACCCCACTTTGTGGCACTTGTATAATTACAGAGGCTTTCAGAAATCGCATTGCAACGCTCTGATTTGATGGCAATATGTGAATGTTTCACTGTAAACACTCTCTCTTTACATGAGATTTCATTACCAGAGGTTTCTGTTCTAATATCCTTTGTCCTTTGAGGATCAGGGACAACATGAAAGTAACCACATTCGTAGCAAGAGCAATGTGAGATTAAGAATGTGGACTCCATTGATCTGAAAGCTTCAGAGTAAGGGTGCTAAATAAGCTTTAGTAAGTGGGAGCTCAACTTGGCTTTGTGCATAATGACTTGAATTATATTGGTTTGAGCATGGTAAAAAAAAAAAGAGCAGAGTAAGATTGATATCAGATTACTCACCATTTATTCATCTCTGTTATATGTTGGAAAGCCACTGAGCGTCTTCCTTGTGGAGGCAGTGTGCGCTGGCTGCTGCTTTTTCTGTGCATGGGACTGTGACTCCCCAGTACCTCAGCAGGCTTAGTTTTATCTTTACAGACAGTACTCAAACTGGAAAACAAACAGTCTTTATGGCTTGAAACATGGAAGTATGTGTCACAGACCAGGTGTGTGATCACTGGATATGTGGAAAGCCACAGATCCCTGCAGCTTCCCATGCACTGCTCAGGCAGTTTTACCAGCTGCGTGATGAAGAAAGTGCTGAGTGTTGACGTCAGATCCACGTGGGCTTTACCAAAATGCTGTTTGCACCAGCCCAGTGTTGGGCCCGCTGGGCTCTGGCTCTTTTACAAAGCTACTAAGAATGGTCCTCTTGTCTCCTAATAAAACTCTGTTAACATACTTGCTACTCCAACATGTGCACCTTTGTAATTAACAGTTTGCAGATGCTGTTATTTTCTTCCTTGATGCTTCCCTCCCCTCTGTTTTTGCCTTGTTTCCTTTTGTGAGCTCGTGAGGCAGTGCTGAGCTTGGTACCAGCTTCCCTTGACAGTAAGCATTTAGCTGTTGCAAATGTCTCCCTCTGACTGTTAATTATCTTGGAATAATTCATTAGTAAATGCACTTGCTTTATGCCAGTGGAGCTTGTGCCTTCCCTTCCAGTCATGTGCATGGTGCCAACCTTTCCATGCAGCAGAAATTGTTTTCCAGTTCATGAGTTGTAGAAAGACTAAAAGGTACGAGTGCAGAGCAGTGAGGGCTGCTGCTGCACTGAGCAGGCACTGAGCTGATGCTGGCTGATCTGGCATTTGGAAGGTAGGCTGGGAAGTGCTATTTGGGTTTCTCTATGATCGTGTGTCCCAGGCACGCTGGGCTCTGTGAACAACATAGCTGCTGTGTGTTAATTTCTGTGCTTCAACTGTGTTAGTAAGTTTGCATATTTGGCTTCTCAATATTTAATGTAACACAGTTTTTTAACAGGGTCGGCTGAAAGTTGCAGTTAATTTTGGATCAAGCCAGGCTGGAGTGCAGATTCTCCTGAAACTACATTCCACCTTTTGGGGCTGACATCCTAGGCTTTGATCAACGGTATAATCCACAGCCTTTTACATTAATCAACAGTTTTCCCCCTTTTGTTTTTGCTTTAGGTCATAATTCCACATCTCTATGAACTACTGCACTGATGCTGCCTGAAGTTAATTCCAGAACTGTCCCATGGGAGCCACTTTGGGGACTTGCTTCAGTCACCTAGAGCAGGAAAAGTGATGGCTGGTGGCCCAAAAGATGGGTCGAAAAAAATTAAAGGAGGTTTGAGATTGTTACTCAGCCTCCACAGACAGCCTCACATGGAGCACTGCAGTCACAGCCCCTTTGGAAATATATTTTGATTGTGTAAGGCTGTGGGATGCAGCTTTCCTGCTACATCCTCCCTGTCCTTCTTCTCTCCCTGCTCCCAAGGTACTGCCACTGACTCACCCTGATTCCTGCAGCAGAACCACTTCCCTGGAATTCAGAAGTGGGCACAAAATCTTTTTCATAGATGCCATATTGGCTTTTAAGGAAGTCTCTCTTTTCATCAAACTCCTCACGATCGGATGTGGTAGGTTCAAAGGGCCTATGCAACACCTTGGGACCTCTCCCCTTCTTTCACCTCAGTCTCATCCTATCTTTCTGCAGCCTCATATCAGACTTCTGCAATACAAAGCTGAGAAAAGAGTGAGTTGCATTGTATGTACAACAATTGCAGCTCAGCTTTTATATTAAATACTTATATATTGTTTTTGTGTCTGTTTGAATGAGGAAGTTCTAATGAAAACTAAAAATATGAGTAGCATTGACCTTCAGATGTTTCCTATCCAGCAGCTCAACTCAGTCTGTGTCTGCTGCTGCTTTTCCTGGCTGCAGACACAGAGAGAAGCTGAAATAAGCAATCAGCTTGTTTATGGCAGGTTTTAGTGCTTACTAGTGTAATAAAAGAGGCTTTTGCAGAAGAGAGTTGGTTCTTCTGTACTTCATTGTTTTCTGCTCCATTTTGCTTCATGAAACCCAGGCTCTTGTTTACAAGAATTAGCAGCTTCCCAAGGTTTCTGCTGATTTTGAGGAATCAACCCCTTGCAGCTATGTGACACCACCATGCAGCTCCCACTCCACCCGGTGCTTGCAGAATGATTGTTCCCTACGTGCTGTTGAGCACTTGGGTTGAACACCTGCACAAAACAATTGGCAGAACCCAAAGGGCTGTTAGAGGCTCTGTATCCTGTTTGGGAATCACTTCAAGTGAAATTAATGATTCTTCTCTGCATGAAGACTTTTTAAAAAGAAATCTGTTTTTATATATGCAATTAATCCAAAGCGGTTGGTGTGTACTCTGTACCATTACACATCACTAAGACAGCAACTTTATGGCTCTTAATTCCACAGGGTGTGTAACATTTAAAGGGACAGCATTTAAGCCAAAAAAGCGTTCACATAGGTGGTAACTCTGACACATGCATAAACCCTTGTCCACTTACCCTTTCTCCTGTTGGAATGAGAAGGAGAACGTCTTATTTGAAAGACTTTTTTTTATGTATGTGGTCCCTGCATTACATAGATTTTGTATGAAGAAAAATTATTTTTGTAGCAGAGAGCCAGATAAAGAAAATTTCCAGTACACTTTGCATCCTGATTCACAGTGTGGCCAGCTCTTGTAATATTATCAAAAGTCTTGTGATATTTGATATATGTCTTAAATATCCAGCTTCTCTCATCATGTGATTGTTTGAATCTCAAAGCTTACTTATAGAAAAGGAAAAAAACAAAAAAAAGCCCATCTCTCTCCTAGCTGCAGAGAAGCTTAAAATAACATTTCACCTCCTAAAAGCCAAAACATCAGGAGGCAGGTTGTTTTCCCAAAGGAACATTTTCTTTCACTCTCTGGAATTTCTGAAGCCCATCCAACTCTTATTATTTGGAGCTTGATTCTGGGTTTTGAGTGACTGGGTTTGCTGTCAGGAATGGCTAACTTATATTGTGCTTAATGGTTTGATGCTTCAGATGAAAGCAGAATAGTTTTATTACAGCAGGTAAATTTTGCATACAAGGATGCTATTTTAATGCTATTAATTGCTATGCTGTAGGTTGCTCCACCACAGCCCTCTTAATACTGAAACAGTGCTTATCCCAGGATCTTCTAAATGCATAGGAGCAATTCAGCTTCTTTTGGTCTAGCAAGTAATTTAGCAAAGAATAGTCTCTGGACAGAGATGACCTGGGTTTTGTGTTGAAGAGTATTCTCATATCTGTGTCAGACAGCTAAGGATAAGTATAATGAATCCTGATGGATCAACTGCTCTTACTGCTCTGTAGATGTGGTCCAATATGAACAGTAGTATTTTAAACCTATATTATTGCAGTAAAAATCTATTCAGTTTTTTTTCTGAAATCTGATTTCTGCATTTTCACTATTCTCTCTTGCATTTCTGGTTCGTCTGTGCTAAAGAGAACTGTGTAACACAAATGCAATTTTAGTTGAATATTTAAAATGAAACTGAATCGATGGACCCCCCAGCACTGTGTTTTAGAAGCAAGCTATTAAAATCCTAGGGCACTCACAAATTTGCCACTTCTTGTGAAGAAGCCAACCTGTCTGTCATCTGTTACCAAACTATTGTCTCAGCTCAGCCTAAAGGCATTTTGCCCTGTTTACCCTAAGCTGGACTGTGCAGTCTGTTACTGCACTAGACATGCTGCTGAAGCCACAAAATATTTATACGCAGAGAATGGAACAACCTGTCTGAGGCAAGTTTTAAATCAGGAAAGGCCTGTAGATGGTGCTGTAATCTAGCTGGAAAAAAAATAGATTTACCATGAAGCTGGATAGAGCTTTCTTAGTCCTTATCAGAATTTGAATTGTTTTGCCTAATTTCATGCCTGCGTGATTTTAAATTTTAAGTAACCATGACAAACCTTGTTCACTCCAGGTGAATAAGTACAGAAACCTATAGATGGACTTGAGTGCCCTGGCACACCATCTTTCCCACCATCCCCCTGCTTTGTATTTACTTTGTACAGCTTGAGACCATCTCACAAGATTGACACCATGAAAGATTTTGAAGCAAATTGTGCCATTGACTCATCTACATACTTTGGTCTTGGAAAGGGATGAATGTCCTAAAAATTCAGGGCTCTTTCATAAGGAGAGACTTCCTCTGGGAAAAGGAAATGGGTAAAAAAGCAGTTAAATTTATTTGGGTTTTCCACCAGCCTCATTTTTCACCAACTCAACCTTCCCAAGAAGCCTCCCGGCTCTAACATACAGCTTACATTGCAGCAGGCGCAACTGTGGGTATCTTGCCTGCAGGAGCTGTGGAGTGCCAACCTTACCAGTGAAGCAGATTTTAGGAGAAATAATTTTGCCAAAGAGTTGACTATGTCTAATTACAAGCTTCCCTTAGTAACTGCAGGCCTGGTGTCTCCCTCCCCAACTGCGAGTTATTATTGGATTCTTTACTCTCTTTCATAAACTGCTGATTGGTGGCAGATTGTTTAGCAGCTGCCACCTGCTATAGTGCTTATTGAATAAATTTCCCTTTTTAGTTCTAGAATAGCCTTGGTCTGTTAAAAGCTCTGGAGGCATTTAAGGGGGAAAGGGACAGAGACAGTGGTTTTTTTGGCAGTACTGGTCCAGTGCAGTTCTTCTGTGAGTCTTGGGCCCCCAAACAGTTAAGTAAGTATATATTTCAAGCATGAATAAATAATCTCTCTATTCAGGGAGGATTTAGACATATGCCTGAGTTCTACCCATTTTCTCAGGATGTAAGTGCTCTTCTGACCTAGAGTTTTTGGTCATCTGGAGCCAGCTTTGAGTGCTCCATTGAAATAGGGCTTTTGTGAATCCTAAATGGCTATTCTGTGGTTGAGATGATACTTGAATCCCAGAGAGACTATGTAATGCCTAGTAATTTAGGAAGAAACTGTAGGGAGAGCACTTGTCTTTAGAGAATTTTTATTTTGGGATATTAAAGTGATGGAAGACAGTGATGCTGTAGGAGAACACAGCTCTGCAGTGTCAGGTCAGCACAGGGAGTATTACTGTGAGCTCTGGTCTTCATGCTAACCTCAGTGGGCACAGACCTAGTTATTATCTGTATCTCCAAAATCCCTTCTTCAGGAAAGGTCCCAATGACTTTGAGTGCAAAGGGAAATGATGGAGATGTAGTAGCATTCTCCTTAAAGATGCTATGAATATAGGAGGGTAGTGGGGGTCTGAGGAGATGCAGTGTGTTTGGCTGACAGAGTGATTCCACACAGCAGGTTCACCCCACTCAAAGCAGCTCTGAACCCACTTTTTCCAGTAAAACATCTGTCGAAGTAGGAAATTTGAATTTTTCCTGCAGAAAATCCAAGAGGAAGGAGAAAGTTATCATGCAGCTTTCCACAAGTAGGTGACTGGCCAGTGTCTTCCTTTTGGCCATCTGCCTGTGGAAGGAACTGAGGCTGCTTAAAGCAAGTTAGCGGGTGGTATGAGCAACTTATGGATTCCTGTCCTGTAACAGCTGTCGCTTTTGTCAGGAATCTTTTTTAAAAACAAAGATAGGAGAGGGTAGTACTCGTTATTCTGGCCAGAATCCAATTTGGATAATTGCATTCTGCCTACCTAAAATTGTAATGGCATGTTTATGCCTTCCATCTCTCTAATGCCTGAGGATCCTTTGCTTGAAACTTGCTGTTTCGATACGAAGTTATTATTTGAGTCATATACATTAATTTTATTCTGCATTTCAATCAACAAATACCGGTTCCTGTTCAGGTAGTACATACCCTTCATAATAATATTATTTTAGTAAGTCCACACTAATAATATCTTTTAATATGTTATTAATAGATTATTTATATAATTTCAGTGTATTTTGTGGCTTGGGTTTCAGAGATATGAACACCTACTAATTTAGCTTGCAGTAGTGACTACTGGCAATCTGAAAACCAGGCTGTTCACATCTAGTAGTTCAAACTCATCAAGAACTCTCTTGGCTTAGTTTTACAAATGACTTGTATTTTCAGTTAACCTGCTTCTTAAACCGTATATATTTAAATTTACTGAAAAAGTAGCACTTAAATAACGATCTAAATGGTATTTGATCAGTTATTTAATGTTTTGATCATGATTGTGATTTTAAATGTCTCTGGACTTCCAGGAGCATGTATGGAGCCAAGATCAGACTCACAGATTGGTTGGTTTGTATCTAACTAGAAAATAAATCTTCATTTTGATGTGGGTGTATGGAGGGAAACACAGATGCAGATATGGAATTTCCTGGTAAATTTAACACTGGTTTAAAACTTAGATGGAGACAACCCCGAATTACAGACTGATATATGGATCTTAGCTTTAATGTGGCTCTCCAATACATCCCACCAGGGGACTTGTTGAATGAACCATGCGTAGACATGTACCCAGGAAGCAGGTTCAGGTTGGGAACCTCAATATAATGTCCTCTTCCAAATAGCTTTCATTGTCACACCCACTGAGGTCTCTACTAATTTAGGAAAGATCTGCTGGGTATGAGACCTATCTCAAAGGGCCTGGTAGACTTTGTGCTGTGTCCTGGGCAGTGACTCTGCACCTGCAGGTGAAGCATGAAGGTGTTGCATGGCATGATCTCTCTCTCTCTCTCTCTCTCAGTATCTGGAGAGACCCTCATCTGGCATCTCCTGCCCCATGGGGTTGGTGCTAGGCAGAGGCAGAGGTTTGGATCCCTCTTTGAGGGTGGGCGGGTTGCCAGGTGAACACTGCTTTTTCTTGCTCCCTTTCCTGACTTTCAGCTTCCTCACACTGGCTGAGATTCAGGCAGTCGGAAAAGCAATCTTCATAAAAGAGCGAGGAACCCTTTTTAAACCTGTCATCCTCATTCATCGATCAAAGATTATGATCCTACTTTCTCATTGTTTTATGAAGAGCATTTGTTTGTTTACTACTTTGGCAGCTATTGGTACATAAGCAACGTGTATACTATAAATATACCCATTATCCGAAGGCTCAGATCTGCAAGCACTGCCAGACACAGCACCCGCTACCATGATGTTGATAGAAGTACTCTAAACAATAAGCACTCTGCTTGACAGGGTGTTCATATTTCCATCTTTCTTTGACACTAAAGACAAAAAAGATGAAATCTGTTGTATCTGGACACCTAAGAGAAAGGACAGTCATCCACCACTAAAACATACTGGTGAATGACCAGTGGTGGGCAGCAGCATCAAGCTGTTTAATATCTTTATCAATGATCTGGATGAGGGGATCAAGTGCACCCTCCGTAAGTTTGCAGATGACACCAAGTTAGGCAGGAGGGTGGATCTCCTTGAGGGAAGGGAGGCTCTACAGAGGGATCTGTACAGGCTGGATTGATGGGCTGAGGCTAATAGTATGAGGTTCAGCAAGGCTATATGTTGGATCCTGCAGTTGGGTCACAACAAACCCATGCAATACTACAAGTGTTCTCCCTGCTACAAGTGATAGGACAAGAGGAGGTGGCCTCAAGTTGCACCAGGGGAGGTTTAGACCAAATATTATGAAATTGTTTCCTGAAAGGGTTATCAAGGACTGGAATATACTGTCCAGGAAAGTGATGGAGTCACTACCCGGGGAGGTATTTAAAAGAAGTGTGGATGTGGTGCTTAGGGACATGATTTAGTGGAGACACAGCTCAGGTGTAGACATTGATGCAGCATGGTCGGTATCCTTGGAAGGGGACATGGGAGAAGTCAGTGCCCTGCAGTAGAAAATGGATTGTGAGGAACATGGAAACAGCTGAAACAGAGCTCAGAAAGGAGGCAAAGAAGAGAGAAAAGATTGAATGGGGAGATTCCTACAGAGTTAGGTGAAAAAGAGTGTTAGGGCTGGCTGAAAGAGGGGGGCATATGGAGGCGAGAAGGGAGGTGATAGGAGAAGGAAATGAAGGTCCAGTTCTTCCATATTTATAGGGCTGTGCCTGGTGCTGGGAAAAGTGGAATTAGGGATCCTTGCTAAGTGGTGGGCACAGTGGTGATGCCCCTTTTGTGACCTCCCTCCGCTGACAAGCCCAATGCTGTATCATTTGAAACCATTAAAAACTCAGGAAGACTTAGTTATTTTTCATGCTTTGTGTACTTTGTCAGAGGGATTTTTCAGAGATTTTGTTGTTGCATAAAGAATAAAACCATGCATTGTGGCCACAAAGATTAGTAGTCAGACCTGTTTATGCATCCAACCATCCAACCGCTGTTATTTGCATCCATATAAACAGAAGCTATGCTAAGGTCTGGCTCAAAATCAAACCCATTGTGAGCTGCCTAGAAGGCTTCAGCAGATGGGAACCATATAAATAAAATGTGCTGTCATTATTAACTGGCCTAGCAGTTCAGTGCGTTTCTTACAACAATTTTTTGGAATGACATGTCTGTCCTGTCTTGAAGGATAAGTTTACCTTGTCTATCGGACCGAGACATTCAAAAGCAAAATGTGTGTTCCTTCATCTTCAGGGACAGTGATGTTTGGAATCCCATTGTTTCCTGCAATGTATAGAAAAGGGAATTGCTGCACAGGTTGGGTTGACTTCAGTGCCAATTACATTAGCAAATTCATGTTACAACTCTGTAGAGCTGCTTTGATTTACTTCCATCCTAGTGCAGCACCTACTCACTCACTTTTAGATCCACTAATGACAGACTATGCTTTGCAATTTTGGGATACAGATACAGAAAATTTCAAACAAAGGGAACTTTTAGTTGACAGTGATTTGTCTGACTTTTACAGCAATACCATGTCCTACATCAGAACAAAACAAAGACTTGTACACCCAGTGCCCCAACATTTGGTTATGGAAAAACCAGCCTCCTCATACACATGTGAACCCTGTGAACAGACATAAATAATTAGTTTTTCCCAGGTTGATTTATGTTTCCTAGCCATAGGCTCTTCCTGGAGTGGTAATCAGCCCTTTAAATAGTGGAGAGATGACCATCTATGCCTCCTAAACTGCTGTTTTCAATTCTCTCATGTACGGCAACTCCCTCTCCTTCAGTTCAGCCCTTATGTGTTTTCCCCAGGCTTTCTTTCTCTGATTTATGAGATGGTTGTTTCTCTTCACATTCCCCTCTCTGTTCCATTAGCTGGGATGAAAGCAGTTTTCTGGGCTTTAAACCCATTTTGTTGCCTAGGCATGGTTGCTTTTTGCGCTTCGTTCCCATTTTTTACCAAATGCAATGTTTCCCAAAGCTGATGAGATCACGTTCATGCCAGGTGGCTTTCACCCAGCTCTACCATTTCAGCAGCTAAATTGGCTTTCTGGAAGATTTTGCAGTTCAGTTTTTGCTGAGAGAATCACTTTACCAAAATACAGATTGAGAAAGTGAGATATAAAGCCTAACAGCAATGGCAGGCTGCAGAGGAAGGCCAGTGTTAGACCTGAGTTACTCTTACCTTAGTGCCGCTGGCTCTCAAAGGTGGCTGTTGCTGTGGCTGGTAGTGTGGCATTTCCACATCTAAAAAGGCCTCATTTTGATGGGCAAAGTTAGACAACAACTGGGTAGTACATGTGTGTTCCCACTTAATGACTATGAAGTAAAGGAAGGCAACATATAAGCTCAGGGAAAAGACACTACTGGAGTTGGCAAGGAAAGTGTCGCCTGCAGAAGAGCTGCCTTGGGCTCTGCTGCTCTCGTGCCTTCTTCTAGAGTGAATATCAGCTGGATAGAAAAAACCTACCAGCTCTTGATCCACTGCTCTACCAGTCCACAACTGAACGTCATGCAGTCTTCTTTCTGTAGTAACCTTGTATTTACATATGCCTTTCTCATGGAGCTTAATGTAAAAAGATTAAGTGCTGGGAGAGCTGGTGTGTAGGGACTATAGAATAAGACCCAGCCTTGGCCAAGGCTGTGTATAGCTTAAATTGTCATATCCTTTAGCCTGCATCTTGATTGGGTTTTATCTTTCTTCCTACAGTGCCTCAGAAATATAACAAAAAAGACTAGTGCTTCACCACTAACAAGAACGTGGAGATGACTCACTAGTACTAAAGGTGAGTTATATAGAGTAATTAGATTTTAGAGGATCTGTTTATGAGTTGCTTTCCCAGACACAGAAATATTAAAACTCATCCTTGCAGCCCTGCCTGCCTGCAGTCTCCTCCAAGGCTGCAGAAGCCCAGCCCAACACACTGTTAGGACGGCCACTGGCCTTGGCACGTGCATAGCATCCTGTGCACGGGCTCACACAAGCATGCGTGCACGCACACACGCACACACACACACACACACGGACTACAAAGGTGAAGAATATTTTTATGACATTATTTTTATGATAATCTATCTCAACGGTTAATTTAGTTTAAGGCACTGATTTATTACAAGTTTATAGATCTTTTTTACTATTCTTTGTTGAATTATAGAGGTGGCATGTGTGAAATGGAAGTGCTTGGTCTATTGTTCTGCTTCTCACGCAACTAGTATAGTTGAAACAATAAAAAGAGCTATAAAATTAATACATACAGAGGGAAAGGGACAGAGACAGAGAGAATATGTAATGCTCTAGAGTCTGATATCACATTTATCTCTCCCAGAGAGGTTGAGACTCTGAATTTGCATGTGGAAATACAAAAAAGATCTGACCCTCCTGTGTGGAGAGAAACAACTTCTAAGCATCTGGCCTATCATCTCTTTTATTTAGAAAACCAATTTTCATGATGTTATTTTTCTGTATTTTCTTTAGGCTAGACCCATATTGCTTTGCTAACAGCATAGGACTAGGCCATCTGAGGGCACGCTGGTCTGGAGTTTTTAGGCAGGCTTTAATGGAGACATAACTGCACTATGATTTCAACTCCCAATTTTTTTTTTATACCAGTACATTGTATCATATTTAAATATACCTGCATGTGAGCACACACACATTGTAATAGACAAATATTTAGACATTAGACAAATACTTAGACATTTAGATAATCTCCCTCAAGGGAGGTTGTGGAGAGGAGGGTGCTGGCCTCTTCTCCCAAGTGACAGGGGACAGGACAAGAGGGAATGGCCTCAGGCTCTGCCAGGAGAAGTTCAGGCTCGACATAAGGAAATAATTCTTCACTGAAAGGGTCATTAGGCAATGGAACGGTCTGCCCAGATAGGTGGTGGAGTCACCTTCCCTGGAGGTGTTTAAGGTCCAGGTGGATGAGATACTGAGGGGCATAGTTTAGAGATTGGTGGGAATGGTTGGACTCGATGATCTGGTGGGTCTCTTCCAACCTGGTGATTCTATGATTCTATGATTACTCAACAAACCCATTGTATACATACATATATACATACGTTAAATATGGTAACAGCATTTTTATCTTACCTGTGCTAAACTGTTCAGTATATACTACTAGCTACACAGATGCATTCAGCTCCCTATTCTGCCACCACTGAGGCTTTTTCTGCTACTTCAGACCACCAGGAAGTGATGTACTTAAGGTTTGGTATCTCAGACTGTTTCAAGACTTACTGGTTACCCCTTCATATTTATTAATATAATACAGCTGTATTTACAAGGAGCCTTTCTTCTATCTGTAACCATGTGACTAGGGAATGGGAAAACTTTTACCTAGTTTTTCTTCAGAATTTTCTTTAGCTATTAACGTGTGTGGTACAATAAGTAGATGAAAGCAGGTATGAAACACACAAAACCCAATACAAGTCCTATGTTTTGTAACATTACTGTAGTTCTTATGAATAACTGTTGGTTTGCCCTTGTACCAAGTTCTTCTTCTCCCCTGATCAGAATTATACTAAGATAATTCTTAATCAAAGGTTCAACAAAACCTTGCAATGAAAGATGAGCAAGGCAATTAATACATATCAAGATGGCTTAGTCACTTCACAGCTGTGATATCTTGTCTAAGACATACAAATCTCTCAGTTCTCCAGTGGTGTATTTGCAAGCTGCAGCTATTTTAAACTCTTCTCTTTCCCCAATCTCTGATTAGTTCTCTGTATGTTAAAATGGGTAAACAAGTAGGTAGAGGGTAGATAATTGTGAAACTGGTTGATAATTTATCCTCTCATGTGCATAAAGGACAGCAACCCTCTTTAACAAACCTGTTCATGTACCATTGTTCCTTCTGCAGAATATAAATATATAGTAATATGAGGTCTGTCTTCTTGTCACAACACATCACCCCTTCTATTTGTACAAAACAGAATAAAACCACCAAATACAATCTTGCAGTCAAATGGAAAGAAAATTCCTGGTTTCTACTGTCAAACAGAAAAGGCAGAACAATGACTTGAATCGAATTGCAGTTTATCTCATTAGGTCTTAAAGAAAACCAATTTATTTCATAAACTGTGAGTAATTTAAAGGTTTCAATAGTTTTAATGAAGTTTAACAATTCTTTGCAAGATGGATATTGTGTTCTTCATTTGACATATCCATCATCTTGTGCAACAGAAACCAGGGTTGTCCACACAGCAGAGCAGACTAGGTTGAAGGTTACAAACACTGACAAATGACCAAAGTGCTGATTTTCTTTGTCTTTTTAATAAACAATCTGTTGGATTATTTTTTTCTCTGCAGAAACATAAACTTGCAAGATCTGGCAAAGCCAAACAATTGGAGGGAAAGATCAGATAACAGGATTGGGCTTAGTGTCCAGCAAATTATCAAAGAAGATTATTTGGTAATAAAAAAAAGAAATACGCTTAGGCTCTACATCAGTCATCAAAGATACAGATCAGAACAGCCCAGTATGGCTTTTTGGTGAGGGTTGTTTTATTAACTAACAGTTCTGTAAACGTTTAGTTTACAGATATTCATCATAGTGAGTACTGATGCAGACAGTTAGAGCTAATGGTAGTACATCAGAACTTCCTAATTTTTAATTCCAAGTCAGCTCATTATTTCCATCACACATTGAATTTCAAATATTTGTAGTAGTAATGCCATAGACTATAAACATAAGTAAGGCAATATTCAGAAATGCAAAGCTTTGTCAGAGGGTAAATGCCTGCAGGTAGCATCATAATGGGACAAAAAAGCTTAAATTTGCTTTGCCCAGATTATTTAATTTTATTTGCAAATATCTACCAACAGAACAGTTGTGACTTGCTTTCTGAATGTGTTGTGTCCCCTCCATTCTAGAAAAAGTAGGTTTTTTTTTTTGCTTGTTCATATGAAAACAGAAGAGCTGCTCTCGCATCACCTAAGGATATAGTTTCTTCTCTATTCTGTATTTGAACCTAAGTCTCACCAATTGCTTTATAGACAACTCCTGTCAAATGACAACCTCTGGTAAGGCTTGTAATGCCTAACAGTCAGAAATTAGAGGATAGAGAAGCAATTAGTTATATGCCCCATCCAAGGATTAGGCTTGTTGACTTTGCATCAGAGCATTATAGCAGTGCAAATGGCTGGAAGCTGAGTAGGATCACTCAATTACCACGAGGCTGTAGAGTATCCCTGCCCCAGGGCCAGTAGTAAGGAATATAAGAGGCTTCTGGTGAGAGGAAGGATGGACTCTCAGTCTTCTGCATCTTGACTGAGGTGGAGATGGTTTTTTCACAAGTCTGTGAAGCATTAATATAGCTAAACTTCCAAGAGTACTCTAGTCTTAACAGGTGTGTCTCCAACTGCACAAATATCTACTGATAGGGGATGTGTATCTTGGCAGCTGGGTTGTTCTTGTGTCCACTGAAGCCAGTCACGACCAGAACGAAAGTCAAAACCATGCCTTGAATCAACTGTTGGAAGGAATCATGAGGGAAGGTGGGTAGCCTTGATGTCTGATGAGATCTCCAAGCTAGGGTCAGTCTTTCCCCTCTTGCTTTTGTACTCTATTTTTCTTCTGGAAGTGGTAGAAACTATTATTTTTCCTTCTGTAACAAAAGATTTTGTATGTGCAGTAGAAGGAAGGTGGCAAAACATGAACTAGTTTCCTTCTGCTAAGGAAAATAGATTAAAAATATCTGTTGGGACTGAAGAGCACTTATGTGAACCTCTTTTTAGGCACTTCATCTCATAAAGAGCTTGATCTACAACACAACAGACAAATCTTAGTCAGCAGCCTTCTGCAAACTCTTTACAGAGGAGCAGGCAAAGGCTATAGTTCTTTTCACTCTTCTTCTGGCATCTGTCCTTTACTGCCTTTGATGTGGTGACCAGGGTAGCTGCCTATCCCACCTGAGCTGTACACAGCTGCAATAAGATCTGCCAAAAGCTTTCTCCTTGACTAGGTCTGGAGTTTATTACTGTTAGAGTCTGCATGATACCTAATTAGGTACTATGATAATGAACACTGCGAGCTAATCACTGTTCACTTACATAGAAACCCACATATTGTTTGTACTTACATGAATTATATTGGAGGCTTCCAGTTCTCACCTATTGCAACTTCTTTCTCTGGTAAGAGATATAAATTTCTTTCAAGGTGGATGAATAGTGCCCCCCAGTAGTGCCCCCCAGTATGTTTCTGTTGCACAGACAGTCATAAAATGCATGCCCATTATTTTAAATGTTTCCATGCTCTTCTCTATAGAATTATTTGCAGGAGCCTTTTGACAACAACTTTGGGTCTGTAAGGGGCAAATAACGTGAAACACGTTTCTAATGAGCAATAATTACAGGTTTAAATAGCTGGCACAATCAGTTCACAGTGATTTCATTATTAGATGGCACCGTAATTTATGCTAATCCTGATAGCAGTTCCGGATGAGAGAGGTCCAGACATAGGCGATTGCACTGCAATTATTTACACCCTGCATTTCTGAAACAATAGATATGGTAATTTGGAAATCAGATGACTATGATTTTATTTATCCTGCTAGGAAACACATGTAACAAGTTGTGTCAACAACTATAAAATTAAATAGGATTATTTGATTTCCAGTTCTAGGTTTATTCCTTGTTAGCTTTCTCTGCTTTAAAAGACTCATGAATTGAAGGAAGTCATAGGAAGGGGAAAGGGAGCATTTTTTTTTATTGGAGACTTGGAATTTTTTATTTTTCAACCTTTCTGTAAAGCTTGCATTTGGCTACAGCTTCTCAGTGCAAGCAAGTTTGAGGGGGTGGATCTCATGAGTCTGCTTTAATCTAGCTACCAGCTTTGTAATTACTGCAAGCAAAGTCAAACCTCTGAAGCTTTGCCAACCATCCCAAAATAACTGTGGTACTCACTTGTTACTCTTAGCTCTGCTGTGTTCTTCTGCAAGTACACCGTTAGTAAACTGCAGATTTTCAGATTAAAATATATCAGTCTGGTGGGTGGCAGGGCATCCTGCCAGCTCTGTCCAAGGAGGTTGTTGTGGCAGATTGCAGTGCTTGGGGGGCCATTCAAAGATGGCCCTGTCTGCTATGGCTGATGCTTTCTGATGACTTTCAGCTGCGGGCTTGCACTGACTGAGCTGCATTATATGGTGCTTAGGGACACAGTTTAGTGGTGAACTTGGTAGTGTTATGGGTTATACTTGATGATCCTAAAGTTTTTTTTCCAACTTAATTGATTATGTGATTAAACCCATATGGAGGTGACACTTGTGATGAGACTGATTGCAAAAGTTAAATCTCTCCATCTAAATGAAGACCTGAAAATATAACTGTGAGCTAAACAGCCAACATATTTATAGAAGACTTAGATGATGAAACATTAACAAATGACAGGCAGTCCCCTAGAACCAAAGTGCTGTGGTTCATCTCCATAATCTTCTATGTGAGTCTTTTCTCTTCCAAGCTGCTGCTAATGGGATCTGCCTTCTCCTTCAGATTAACCCTGACACTAAGCGTTTCCAAAGGCCTATAGTTTGGCTAGACCCACATCAGGGAGAATACCACAGAGACTTAGGAAGAAAAGAAGAGGAGACTGGAGTGTTTTCAACATGCAGAACATTGGGAAAGCCTTTAGCAGGAGAACCTGCATTTGAGTCTCGGGTTCATTCCTCAGCACTTCAGTCATGGCAAACAAGTCAATTAGACTGCTTGCATGTTTAAACTTAAGCCCATCCTACGTGCTTTGTTGAACTGGAATATCAAGTCTCTGGTGTGATTAAGTGAGGTAATAGCCTGATTTTTAGAAGTTCCTGGAACAACCAGAACTCTAATCACTCTGCAAAATTATTATTCACTGTAATTAGGACAATGAACATCCCCTTCACTCCATGTCTCATCCATTCCTCCTCTGGTGAACTTGTACATTCTTTCATAAATAGGTACTTCAAACCTGGAAATTGCTACTGCTATTAGAGGAAGTAGATGTGCATGTTCTAGGAAGGATTTTTTTTTCCCCAACTATTGTCTAGAGCAGTATATATAAATTGTATTTTCTTTGATTTCTGGGACTTTCCTTTGACGTCTGCACTGGAAGGGGTAAAAAACCACATGCAAATCCAAAACAATCTGCAGTTTCAATATAGGATAGGGGATGACGTCATTGAGAGCAGCCCTGCAGCGAAGCACTTGCAGGTGCTGATTGAGGAGAAGCTTGACATGAGCTGGCAATGTGTGCTCACAGCCCAGAGGACCAACTGTATCCTGACCCGCATCAAAAGAAGTGTGGCCAGCAGGTCAAGGGAGGTGATTCTGTGCCTCTGTTCTTCTCTTGTGAGACCTCATCTGGAGTATTGTGACCACTTCTGGAATCCTCGACAGGAGGAGGATATGGAACTGTTGGAAATGGGTCCAGAGAAGGGCTAGAAAGATGATCAGAGGGCTAGAGCCCTTCCCATTAAAGGACAGGCTAAGAGTTGGGGTTGTTCAGCCTGGAGCAGAGAAGGCTCTGAGGAGATCTTATAGTGACATTCTAGTACCTGAAGGGGTCTGACAAGACAACTGGATAGGGACTATTTACAAAGGCTCGTAGTGATAGGACTAGGGGGAATGTCTGTAAATTAGAGATGGGAAGATTTAGACTAGACATAAAGAGGAAATTCTTCACTATGAGGGTGGTGAAGCACTGGCACAGGTTGCCTAGGGAAGTTCCATCCCTTCAGGTGTTCAAGTCCAGGTTGGACGGGGCCTTAAGCAGCCTGCTGTAGTGGGCAATGTCCCTGCCCCCGGCAGGGGGGTTGGACCTAGATGATCTTTAAGGTCCCTTCCAACTCAAGCCATTCTATGATTCTATTCTTGAAAGGAACCTATGAGTGCTGAAGAGCTCATCGATTTGCAAGATGCATTCTAAATAGTCTCTGCCACCAAGTGTCGGTTTTGTGATGTGATAGAAGAAGAGCTGGGGTTGTCCTGATCACAGGTAGCTGGCAGGGCTGCAAGTATGGAGAGTGCCGCAGTGGAGTATCGGGTCAGCTCTGCAGTGGCTGGGCTCGCAGAACTCCTGTGTGTTGCTGTACATCTGTTCAGTGTGCAATACAGATGCAGAGCTGTTCAGAACTCCAGCCACTGCCTTCCTGAACCTTATTGGACAAGGAGTAATGTGACGCTGGCCTAGATGCCAGATTTAAGAGGCATGATTACTCTTGGAAGCTTCTAGAGAGCTAAGAGTGGGCTTTATGACATGTAACTGCCAGCTCCCAGAAGAAAGGATAGGAAATGACGGCTGAACAAGCTAGTGTGATGCACATGTTTAACAGTGTACAGCCATGCGGGATTGGAAAATCATATCCAGAGGGTTTGGCAGACTTTATCCGAATGGCCTGGGGTGTTTAAGCTGACATCTCATGCAAGTGAGGCTCTTGCTGTGGTTTTGATAGTTGCTGCTTTCAGCACAGCTGCTATTTCTGACAATAGCCGTTCTTTGTGGTATTTTATTTTCTATTTCTGATCAAAGCCTGACCTGGAAGGACACAAGTGGAGAAACAGCAAAATGGGGCTGGGGGTGGGAGGGAAGGAAAAAAAAAGATAGAAATACTCTGTCATTTTAGATCTGCAAAATTCATTCTTTTAAAGTTTGGACTGGTGAATTTCCAGGTTCAATTCTCTCTTTATACAAAGAAATTTGTTGAAGTGTTTAATAAAAATATAAGTAGCTGGAGGAGAAACCTAAATCTGTGGTATAGTGTGCATTGTCTGTGTTAAGATGGTAGCTGTCAAATGCAGACTTCAGTATAATCAGCTTGTCTTTATATACAACCCATTAATATGCCAGCTTTTACTTGTACAGTATCTCACTCTGTTTAGAAAAGGAACACTCCAGTGTCTCTTCCAGGAAAATTGCTTCATTTACAAGCTTATTTTATAAATACAGAAGTTAATTCCACATCTCATCTTTAGTTCATAGGAAAATATTCTGTGTTTATCTTCTGAAACCACTGGACTTAAAACACTCCATATCAGAAACCCACAGCATGCAACTTTGAGTAAAGAGGTCTGCTTTCGTCACGGTTAAGATAAACAAAGATCTAACTAGAGGAAACATCTCCTCTGGATGGAGTCCATTCTTGAGTTATTTTCTCTGGAAGTTACATATTGCTTTGTTGCTGTATAATATAAACAATTTTTCAAAATGCTGTTGTTGAGCTATTGATATTTAAGATCACCTCATTAATCACCTTGGGGAGTAACAAAGTTATCTAAGTTAATGGACTGGCTTCTGAAAATGGATAATAATAAATAGCAGAGAAGAAATAGCATTTAAAAATGCAACGTTAGTGAACCTTTGAACCCGAGTAAAGATTGATTTGAAAGGACTACGTACATCATAAACAAGTTTCATAAGGTTGAGGTTATGATCTGGTCAAAGGTCGGGTGTACAGTGTGCAGACCAGACATGAAAGTGTGTGAATGCAAGTGGTGGTGGGTGTCATGCAGAAAAATACCCTAGGTAAAAATACCAGTAGTTTGATTATTTTATTTTTGTATGCAATTGGAGAACCAAGATGAAAAGCAGGATTAGGTTGGCCTCCTGCAGTTGTGAGTAAAAATGTGAAAAGCAAACCATTTTCTTTAAAGAAAGGTACAAATCTGAGTCTTGTCCTTTTGGTTTATGTGAACTCTGGCAGGAAATAGCTGCACAAGAAAAGCAGCTCAAGGAGATCTAAACTTGTTTGAGTTGAAGGAGGCAAGGCAGTTGCTAGGGTTGGAAAGAGGAGCCGATCTCATCCACAAGCAAGCACAGAAGAAAGATAGTCAAGAATATGTGGAAGCACACAGAGATATGGTGCGGAGGAGTAGAATTTTTTATTTTTTATTTGCTTTTGTCTGTTTGTCACATAAAGATACCAAAGTGGACATATTCTCCAGTCATGGTGGTCCAGCTGTCCATCTAAGTCACCTTCACTTGGTGTAAGTACAAAAAACTGTGAAAAACCAGCTGACTGACTTGATGTAAATGTAGATATTTGGGGTAAGGAGAAAAGTAAGGGCTATGTTAAGAACAGAGTAAGTTGTTTGGTTTTGGCCCTGAATACTTATACAATCTAGGAAGTTAGTAATAATGCATGATAATCTCATCTACAAGGTTTCCTCAAAGATAAAATAATGTAGATTACCAGGAATAGTGCCTTCAGAATCAAATACAATATAGCTGAAGGCTGAGTAAAATTAATAAAACTAATAAAGGCTTTCTTAAACCACCAAAGCAGTGTTGTGTAATGCATTTCTGGTTGTTCAGAGTGATTGGAAAAATCCGTCTTTGCGCTCACAGTATTTGCAAGTGACTTGGGAAATGGCATAATTTGAATGCCTAAATGAATGCTCAGGTGTCAGTCATGAAAACAGCATGTTTACAACTTTTTTTTTTGTTTTTAAGCTGAATTTTTGCTGTTAAAAAGAATAGTTATTTGCTCAGGTGCTGTGATGGGAGAAGAATGTGCCAAGAAAAGTTTTGTCTTCACTTCCCTTGATCATTTTCCAATATCAGAGCTGCTGTTACTGAAAGGAGGCCTTAGTCTCTATGTCTAAGGTACATCTGACCTGCTCCTGTGGTGGGTGGCCTTGGGACTAGTTTGATAACTACCTGAACAGAGGTTTTAGTGAGGTGGGTGTGGGTCTCTTTCCATGTAACGTGTGATAGGACAAGATGAAATGGCCTCAAGTTACACCAGGAGAGGTTCAGATTGGGCATCAGGAGAAGTTTCTTCACTGAAAGGGTTATCGGGCACTGGAACAGGCTGCCCAAGGAGTTGGTTGAGTCACCACCCCAGAGGTGTTTAAAAGTCAGGTAGATGAGGTGCTCAGGGATATTGTTTAGTAGTGGACAGGTATTATTGGTCTCGATCTCAAAGGTCTTTTCCAAACAAATGATTCTTTGACTTAACACTCTTTGATCTCTAGGGCTCAAATGCCAGATATAGCACTAGAAGCCATTATACTGGATGACTTGAGGAGGATCTGGCAAAAAGCTCTGCCATATGATACAAGTCTACTTGATTATCACTGCTTCATTTTACTTTCACTGGTATCAACTCCTGTTTTTCCTCAAACTTAACTTATGTGGGAACAGATTTGAGGTTTATGTTCAAATTGCTTTATTACCCAAATCTTGGTTGAATTCGAGATTGAACTATTTGGATGGGGGGAAACCCACCCTACTGCTTGGACCTTCCTGTGAACAACGTTTTCAGAACAAGAAACTGAAACAAATATTTCTATAAATTATGTGATGCTCTATTTCTTTCTCTTCTGTAGAGTACTTCAAAGACTTTATAAAGTAGCAGAAATTGTGTTTTTGAGAAGATCTCCTTCTGCCCCCCAACTTTCCAACTCTTGCAGTATTGCATATTGTAGCTTTCTAATCTGTGGCTGAAGGCAAATCTGTCCTGGATACTGACTTCTTTAAACCTGATTCTTGCTGCCATCACAATCTTGCTTAGACTGCGGAATTTGAGTGAGGAACATCTTTCCATCATGCATCCTCGGTGTCTACCACAATAGGATACTTCTGTCTGACTGCGGTATCTGGAAGCTATTGCAATGTAAATAAATATAAGTAGTAGGAACAGCAATACTTATTTACTCACTCATTGCCACCTGAAGGAACACTTAGAAGATATAGCCATGATGTACCAAATCCTAGCCCTGGGCAACCTCAGCATACTACTGTTGGTGCCAGAATTGTTGCAGGAAAATGTAGTATTTGAGGCAACTGTCAAAGGGGAAGAAATGGAAAATAAGTTACCAGAGAATGAGAAGAAACACTTATGAATGTTGGGTAAACAAAAAGAAAGAAATGGTGTACTATAGGATTAGGATAAGTAAATCTAATGCCATATAAATCTAATACAAATAAAAGTTAATAATTGATATGTATTATGTTTTAATTATTGGTTTAGAGCAATTCAAGAACCATTTTATAAACTCTTCTTTTTTTTCTTAAAAAAGGTAAGAAATGCAGTTCTTTGGCAAATTTTTCCTGCCTGTCTTCAAGAAACCTGGCACAAGTTCAAACCCATAAGTTAGCTCACAAGCATGTGAACACTGTTCTTTTAAACTATTTAATTTTAATACTACTTATTTTTAATGTAAAAGGTATTGAATGGCTCAGAGAATGAGTAATAAAATCTGAAGTCCAATTTCTTTATTTCAGCATTTAATAAGGTCCAGTTTTATAGAGTTGGAGGCTTGTGTTCTTAATTTAAAAATTCAAACCTATAATTAGCATTAATTATCCTTTTTAGAGAAGTCTTTGAAAAATAGCCAGGTATTAACTGAAAAGTGGGACTGACATGCCTTTTCCTCCTCAGGGATTGCCTGAGGTCAGTAGGGAGTGATTCTGCCGTCTGGCACCCTGGCACTGGGCAGCCCCTTCTGTCACTGGAAAGTCCAGCTCCAAGTGACAGGGGACAGGACAAGGGGCAATGGCCTCATGCTGCACCAGGGGAGGCTCAGACTGGATATCAGAAAAAAATTTTTCACAGAAAGGGTCATTTGGCTCAGGGAGGTGGTTGAGTCACCATCCTTGGAAGTATTTAAAAGACGGGTAGATGAAGTGCTCGGGGGCATGGTTTAGTGGCAGATAGGAACAGTTGGACTTGATGATCCAAGAAGTCTTTTCCAAACTGGTGATTCCATGATTCTGTGTAAACATCCGAAGGTTTTGTTTGTTGGGGTTTTAAACTTAACCAGCTAGACTGGAGGCTCTTCTGTGTGGAGAACAAGACTTCCTTACTTCCTCCAGTTAAGCCTCCCTCCTCCTCCACTGAGATTACTGTTTATAAGAATTCCTATGCGAGACTTGCAGTATTTACCTGAAATCATATTTCCTGCATATAACACCATCACAAGTCATGGGAATGTGATTGTTTTAAGGAAACAAATACTTAGAATCACCTACCTCTGGGAAATGCATTTAACCAGATTCTTGCTCCTTAATTAAAACACTTATTAACTTTTGAATGTCTTATTTAAACATACACTTCTGACAAAATTAAATTTTGGATATACTATATATCAGAAAACAAAACCATTTAGAACTGTGAAGAAGATGGCCCAAAGCAGAGCTGTGGCAAAACCACTGCACAATCTACCTAAGAAATAGACCATAAAAATAATTTTGGATCATTCATGGGATTTTTAAATTATCTAGGAGGGAATTGCATTGTTTGAACTTTTTTTTTTTTAATGAAGAAAGGATTCCCCCTTTCTTTATAATAGTAATGTACTTTAAAGACCTGGTAACATTTTCCCTGCAGGGCAACAAGTGCTCAGAATTTTTAGGCAGAAGTAGAACTTCTAAAGAAATATGTGCATGTACAATCTCTGCTTAAGGGACTTAAACTCTTGCACCACCTGTGTTTCTCAGCAAATAAATTGCTTTGAGTGACTGCACAGATCCACTTGTTTACATGGTGTCTGCACCATGTCTCTTCCAAGCTCCATATTTAATGGAGGAAGGAGGTAACAGTGCCTTAAACCCTCCTGCATCCCCTGTCTGATAGTGAGTTCCCTTTACTGCTTTTGCTCACATCATATAATTAACATGTGAAGCGTAAATAGTGTGTTGTAAACAAATCTCTAGGTAATAAATACTCATTTTTTTCTCTTATTCCTGAAGGTATACTTTGCTTTTGTTAGTATTTGAGGCATATAAAAGCTCTATGTTAGCTTTTACAGTGCAGAAATGTTGAAACTGTGCTTCGCATATTGTCATTCATGTAAAATTTTCTTGGCCACTGGTAAGCGTACCCACTCTGTCTGCTTTTCCTCTATACAATGACTCTCAATTAATACTTTTATGAGTGGAAGAAAAAAATACTTGCAAATCCTTCTAAAAGAGGACTAAGTTGGGTCAAAGAAGAGCCCTCAGGAAGGCTCTCCTCAAGCAAATTATTCTCCTGAGATGAGGATTGCATTTTGCTACCTCTAAAAGTGCTTCACTAGCTCTGATCATCTTTCTTATGGATATGGAATCCATCTTTCCTTACCTGGTTCTTTGTTTTCTACCCCGAAGTCCTGCTCTGGAAAGGTCCAAAGTGACAGCTGTCCCATATCAGAAGGCCTCTTTAAGGCCAGCATTGAGATACTTTGTAGGATAAGGTTCCAGTGATATCACCCCCTCAATTATTCTTATCTAAAGCGATCTAAGTTGCCATTTTCTTGTTGGTGTTTTTTTAGGTTTGATTTTCTCTCTTTTCCTTTTTTCCTTTTCCTTTCTTCTTTATTCCTCTATACAGTCACTCTCATATAAACAAGGAGAGCCCTTGTTCGTCAGATATTGTCCAGAAGATCCTACAGCTGGACAGAATGATGAAAGATAAGCCAGCATCCATACAGAGACTTTTGAAGTCTCTTGTATGCTTAGATAGTGTCTTTTCTTCCTTCAGGCAGTCATCTCATCCTACATTGTTTACCACCTCCATGTCTTTCTTGAGGTATGTTGGATGCCTGTAGATGCCCCAGTGCTCAGTGCTGGGTCCAGCCCTGTCCAATGTCTTTATCAATGACCTGGATGAAGGCATCGAGTGCACCCTTAGCAAGTTTGCAGATGACACCAAGCTGGGTGGAAGTGTGGATCTGCTGGAAGGTCGGGAGGCTCTGCAAAGGGACCTGAACAGGCTGGACCGCTGGGCTGAGACCAATGGCATGAGGTTTAACAAGGCCAGATGCCGGGTCCTGCACTTGGGGCACAACAACCCTGTGCAGTGCTACAGACTAGGAGAAGCCTGGCTGGAGAGCTGCCAGGAGGAGAAGGACCTGGGGGTGTTGGTTGACAGCTGACTGAACATGAGCCAGCAGTGTACCCAGGTGGCCAAGAAGGCCAATGGCATCCTGGCTTGTATCAGGAACGGTGTGACCAGCAGGTCCAGGGAGGTTATTCTCCCTCTGTACTCGGCACTGGTGAGACCGCACCTCGAGTACTGTGTTCAGTTCTGGGCCCCTCACCACAAGAAGGATGTTGTGGCTCTGGAGCGAGTCCAGAGAAGAGCAACAAAGCTGGTGAAGGGGCTGGAGAACAGGCCTTATGAGGAACGACTGAGAGAGCTGGGGTTGTTCAGCCTGGAGAAGAGGAGGCTGAGGGGAGACCTCATTGCTCTCTATAACTACCTGAGGGGAGGTTGTGGAGAGGAGGGAGCTGGCCTCTTCTCCCAGGTGACAGGGGACAGGACGAGAGGGAATGGCCTCAAGCTCTGCCAGGGGAGATTCAGGCTGGACATCAGGAAAAAAATTTTCATGGAAAGAGTCACTGTGCACTGGAACAGGCTGCCCAGGGAGGTGTTTAAAAGAAGGGTGGATGGGATGATGAGGGGCAAGGTTTAGTGATTGATAGGAATGGTTGGACTTGATGATCCAGTGGGTCTTTTCCAGCCTAGTGATTCTGTGACTCTGTTATTGGCAACATTTTTCTATACATATGAATAAGATGGTACATGAGCACACTATTTTATAAATGTTATGTTTGCTAAACGTTATTTAGTAACTATTACATGACTACCACTGCTTCTTTGCCTGATGCAAATACCTGGATGTCCGTTCTGCTATCACTTGTCAGGTATTTTCTGAGCCCTAAAGGTAGGTCTTCCTTCTACTGTGGAGTGACTCCTTGCCACTCGGCAGGTATCCTTTTATTTGATAGGTAAGATAAACTTAAAACTTGCTGTCTCTAAAACACATTGAAATTTGCTAGAGGCACTGCTGAAAGCTGTAGTAGAGCTCCTGTTTAGTCTGACCAGCAGAATGGCTAACAGTTACTCCGGTTTCTCTTTTTATATACCTCAGTGTATGTCACACACTGATTTCCTTCATCGATGATAAAAGTAGTGTGTTTAAAAACTGGGTTCCTGTCCAGTATAGGTAGCTCTGATCTTATTAGGGGATTTGATTTATTTTGATATCAAGCTATTTTTTCCAGAGTGGATTTGCAAGTCCAGGAAGGCCTATGAATTGCCTTTTCCTCAGTAAAGCTTATTTAGCCGCAAAGAAAATGAGTAAATCTAGTTGTTTAAGTGGTGAGTGTCTGTGCCTGTGAATTTGCTCAAGGAGGAGAGGCAAAAGAAGTATAAGAAAAACTAGTACATGCCTTCAGGCAGTTTTTGAATCTAACTGCTTAGCTTTCAGATAGTCTTGATTTTCATCTTCCCATTTTCAGTCATTCCAGCATGCAAAAATTTTTCTGGTTTTGATCCCAGAGTAGTGAATGTACTAGTTGTGCTAGATATGCTCACCACAGGGAAGTGAAAAGTAACTAAGGATTCATGCTTGTGTATTAGTCCCAGCTTTACCTGATAGAAGTGATTCTGAAGCTGCTACATTGCAGCAAAGGGTTCTGTGTTCTGCTAAGGGAAGCTGACAGAGATGCTGATCTGCCATACTGAGACTGCTTCTTGAGCTCATACTCAGCTTTTTGAAGGTGCCACATTCACATCATCTGAATAGAGTTGTGAAGTAAAGGGAGCGTGATCATGGCCTTAAACTGACACTAAAACAAACTCAGGTCTTCTGGAACCTAGTGTGAGGTGAAGCTTGTATGTACATGTACCTGCAGTGTTGATGGGGACATGAAGGATGATGTGGTACTGCCAAGGGGAATGCAGGTTCTCATGTGCAATATTATAGTTGTTATATACTCTTCACCTTATTAAATCAGTTCTTGAAATTCCTCCAACCGCATGCCTATATAAGCCTTCTCATTAGGTCCTTCATGCTGGTCTGTCTCGTAACAGTACTGATGAGTCCTGACAGAGACTTGGTTCTTTAATTCCTACCTGCAAAAAAATGCAAAAATTCCCAGCAGTAGTTAAATAAACAGGTATTTTCCTAAGGATTACTGAAAGGTCCTGGAGTGACACTGCTGGAAACCGGTGCATTTTGCCTAGAGTGTTAATAGCATCAGTATAAACTTCTTTTTGCTTTCTCTGCTGGGATGCCGTTGTCATAAAGGTCCTAGCAAATTCAGCCTTCCAAGTGGATCAGATATCAGCCTTTTGGTGAAGTTTCCATTAGGATATGGATTTTGCTACCTGGAATTGTCATCTCTGTGTTCTTGTCATGGCCTTTATAACAGCCTCAGAGTGACTAAGTTGGACCTGAATCATTTGCTCTTCTACTTCATAAGTCATAAAATCACTTAGATGTGTTTTTCTTAAAATAGGTGTTTATCTTGCATAGAAGTTACTTAAAGATTCATCTCATGTTGTGGCATGGAAGTTGAGCTTGTAAATATTTTAACATACACTTCTCTCTTTTGATACTATGTCAGTGGGTGTTTCAAAGTTGGCCTATAGCTGCTATTTGTGGAGCCCAAGGGAGAAAATCTTGTTTCTCAGGAAGGATGAGAATGAAATTAGATGAGGTGTGGCTCAAGGTGAATGGCATAGTTTTGGTAAAGGGAACATTAGTATAAAATTTCATCTAGATTAAGTCCAGATGCACAGGAAAAGCAGTGACATCATTAAGATGGCTTATGCCAGAGCACACAATGAACCTAATTATGTACAGAACTCAGTGTTCTGCTGAAACACAAATGGCATTAGGTAGCCTAAGAGACAATTTATCATGTCTATCAGGATGGAGAATGTTTTGGTTGCTTCTTCCCTCCAATGCTGTGTCTGGAAGTCCTGCCTGTTGGTATTTTGTCAGTCTCATGTGTAAACCAAAAAGCCGAAGCCTAAATCTCCAAGCAGATATATTTGCTGTCTCAGGAAAGCATTTCAAGATCGTCAAAATAACTGACTCACAGAGCTATGCATCCCAGATGACTCTAGTCAAGCCATGAAATGATCTTTTCAAATTCTAGAGTTTGTTCTATAGCCTCATTAGAGTACAAACCATTGTGGGAAGTTTGAGAGAGGTCTTTTGATCTGGAATTAAATGCAGCTACTCTAATGAAGTGGTTGCTATCTATGGCTAAAAGGCAGCAGATCATGGCCTGAAGTGCTTACTTTTCTCTTTAAATCTTGCTGGTTTGGTCTTCCATCTGTATATTGTGCAACTCCATTTCTCAGGATTCTTCAGAATACAAGAACTCACCAGCAGAACAGAGCCTGTTTTCCTCCTTTATAACATGACATAAAAAATATCAGATAATTTCATTTCAGTATTTGTATTTTGGCCTCCTTAGAGGAAACAAGCAGTGGTACGAGAGTCTAGTTGTTGAAATTAGTTTATTAATTTCCATCTAAAGATAAAATGGAAGTAAGTGTTCATGTTTACCAAGCACAAGATAATTTGATTGATAGCCAGAAGGTTTGCTAATAACTGTGCTTGTGGTAAACAGAAATAAACTGTTGCAAGATGCCTTACAGCTATGGAAGCTACTAAGTCAAAATTTCTATTAGATATTTTTGCTGGATCATCAAATCCCCTTGAACTGAAAACCCTCTCTCTTGAGGCCCAGAAGAATTGTGAATTAAGGTGTGCATTTACTGCATGTCTTTGATACAGTAGCTTAGAAAATAGGGAGTATTAGTATTGTATTCAGTGCCACAAAAGGAAATTAAATAGTGAAAAAATTCAGACAAAACATCAAAAAAAAAAACAAACACAGGAGAAACTTGGTTTTGGTCATGGGGTTTCAGGGTTAGTCATAGATGATAATAAATTCTTTAGCATATCAAACTGAATACTCAGCAAATGTTGGTCTTGAGCAATTCTGAATTTTTCAGCTAGTGCTGGAGATACATCTGAGACCAACAATTCCTTTGAAGAGTCTTGGCCTCCTATGACTGTTGAAAAACCCAAATCTTTGGTTTCAGTACTTTAGTGTACTTTAATCTGTGTGGGCTAAAAAGTCCCAGGTCCCTGAGCTGTAATTTGCTGGCAGCAAAACCTTGATGTTTCTTCAGAAGAGGTGAGGAAAAATCTGCCTGAAACTTGGTTTTGTTCCTGGCAGACATCTGTACAAGTATCTTTGAGTGTTTTACTTTCTTTTGAAAAATATGGACTGAATCATCATCCCTGTGGAATAAATCAGGTCTATATATGACCTAATAAAAAGTGCTGCAGGAATTTTTGGTTCTTGGCACAAAGCCATGCAAAAGGTGCCCGAATCTTTCTTTTAGTCTAACTCACTCATTCCAGAGCACTTGCTCAAGATAAATTCCCCATTTTTTGCTGTTGGCCAACAGCCTATCATTGGGTTTTCAAATACACAATTTGTGCCAAACTCCTCTACTTATGTCTTTTATTTTCTTCAGCTCTGCAGTAAACAACTTATTGCAACTGTTACTGAAAGTCTGCAGCTGGAATTTTGTCCTAGGTATCTATGAGGAAGAATCTTAGACAAATTATTTTACATAGTGTCTAATGTCAATGCATTATCCCATTCTAAAAGGCTCACTTCTTCATCTAACTGAAACCCACATTTTACAACATGCATCTTGGTTTTATATTTTTATATTACCATTTCTTTGCTTGTTTTCTTTTGTCCCAAGTTACAATGGACATTGCCAAACAGGTCTGCAAAACAAATAAAAAGAAATCTGCAGGCCAGAAACTACCAAAAGGAATGACACAGTCTACAACCCAAAATGATGTAATGATTTCTAGAAGTATGTTGAAAATGATACTAAAACTGTGTCCCCTCTGACATATTTTTCCTTCCCAAGAGATTGCCCTTAATATTACAAAATGAACATTGTTCTGGTAGAAGGGCATATTGTCAGTAATGCAGATAAATAAGACATTTGATAGCGAGACGTGAACTACTGGTCAGTTAATAAGCTGCAGTGTCTCATTTAACTTTGTTGACATAACCTAGATCTAGGATATCATATAATTTTCCTATAAAAGCTTTGATTATGAAATTTCAGGGGCTCTCTACTGGTTCTGTGTGTGACATATGTTTCCATAGGCATAGATCAGGAATTTTTTAATGTCATTGCCAGTTTTATTTTTAGAAGATGAGACAATGGAAGTAGTAATAATTTGTGGAAGAAGGCCAGGTGAAAATAATAAAATCCAGGGTCATGACAGTGTACCAGTTCTAAGCAGGAGCTAAACGTGACATCTAGGAGTAAACTACCTATGTAACACTCCAGAAATGAACAATGACCCCAATGAGAAAAGGACTTTTTTTTTTTTTTTTGAGCCACTTGCCCCCAGCAAGCTCTTAGCTGGGTTATACAAATCATCAGCTTCAGAAAATGCATATAGATTTCAGTACTTGTTTTTCAGACTCCTAGCCAAACTGGAGATAGATTACACGTGGGACCCCAAGGCTTTCTGCTAGTCTGGAAATTTCTGATGGTTTGAATTTATCTGCCCTTTCACCCCTTCGAGGAAAGATTCCCTCCTGCAGAGGGAAAATCCCCAGCGCAGAGAAAGGAGATGGCCATAAAACTGTTGTGCTTCTGTGTGGACACTTCCAAAGCCTGAATATGTTAAAACCCAATAATAATATACTGGATCCACATTTAGACTATCCTTAATATTAATTTGAGAAATACAGTGGTGGTGGTTGGGTTGGGAGTTGTCCATTCCCTCAAAACTATGGTGCTGGCATGATCTCATCATGATTTCTAACCAGGTAAAGTTCTACTGTTGACTCTGTCCATCCTCCGCAATGTGAATCATGGTTTGTTTGGCTGTGGTTTGAAGTTATTGAACTGGTAATTTTTCATATACATGTATTCTTCTGAGCCTTTGCACTTGCATCCTTTCTTATGCTGTTTTTGTCTAATTAAATCAGACCTATTCAAACTGTGAAATAGAAGAGCAAAGGTCAAAAAATGTCAGACACCTTTAACAACTCTATTCAAGCCTTGTTAAAATGAAAGTGCTCTTGCTTCCAATCCAGAAATGGCACACTAGACTACGGTAATAGATTCGACCTCCAAATAGCTACATACTACCAAGAACTCCTCTAAGCAAAATGAGAAAGAATGGGATAAATGAGCTCAAAAGAAATTGCTCCTCAGCCCAAGCCCTCATGCAGCACTGGGAAAAGGAGTGGTTATTTTATCACACTGCAGACATATGAATATGAAGTGATAAAAGTGAAGCCCACTAAACTCACTCCATCTTCTATATTTTTAAACTAGGGAGAGATCAAGCAAAAAAACATTCTTCTGCCTTCAGCCAACATATCAAAATTGTATACTTTGTATGTATGGAGTGGCTTGATATTGTGTGAGGGGGGCCAAGCTATTTGGACCTGGAAAGGAGCTAGCAGGATATTCTGAGAAACCTAATTTCATTTTAATTGGCATAGGTCATCCTTTGTGTGGAAAATAGCAAGTTAAGCAAACTGAAGGCTTTTGCACTACCATATGATATGGATGCTTCCCTGAAAATTCTAAAATTTGAGGTTCAATTTAGACTCTTGTAATGACAGAAGGAGAGATCTTGCATCTGAAAATGAGTGTGCTGTGAAAGTCAAAGGAGAAGAATGGATAGAGGTCTTCTAATGGCTGGAACTTGATATGCTTCAGTCAGGAGTGGAGTAGCTCAACCTGATTTTCTTCCCATCCACCCTAATTTTGCCAAGTTTTATGGTTGTTTAATCAGTTGACGTAGAACAGCCTTTACCCCTGCTGCTCTGTGACTGGGAGCATTCTCACTTCCCTGGCAAAGCTCCCTGTGCTGGATGTCACTAGAAGCAGCACAATTTGCAGCAAGGCCAGAACAGGTCTCCAAAACCAAGCAAGGTGATTGCCATATATGCATGAGCAGAGGCTCCAGGAGCCAGGCGGCACCTGACTGGAAAGTGTGAGAACTCCTCTTTTCTTTGAGAGCACGAGGTCTCATTCTGTTTCCAAAACACAGCAGAAACAAACCCATTTTTTTTTGTTGAAAGTGTTAATGGATGAGAACATGGGAGTGGCATGAGCAACACTGTGCTTGGCAAGATTTAGTCCACCAAATAGAGATCAAACACAAGCTAGGGATTGAAGCTGATAAGAGATTTAGAAGTAGAGAAGCCTGGGACTTATTTTTCATCCTGTTGGGGCAGAGAAGAGCAATGCACATACCTGTCTGCCACTAGAGACAGCTCAGGTTGTGTGTGGAAGTTTCATCCCAAAAGAGACAGACTTGCTCATACACCTTAGATTATAAGAAAATTCTGCAACACTATTCTGATTATTTAACATTGCCGTGTGTATTTTTTGTTTAAGATATATATATAAATCACTATGTCAAAATGTTTAGTTAAAAGTCCTACTAGAAATAGATCTGGACCCACAAAACTGACTCTTCTCCGTGTTGAATTTGATTACTATAAACTTCTATGGAGCTAGTATTATATTTCAGTAACACAATTAATGAAAAACCTGAACTTAGATCATTCAAGCCTCAGAAAACAATGGAACACATTTTTCTGAAACTTGAAGTTGCTTTTCAGATCTTTGAAGCTTCAACACAGCACTTAAGGCAATAAATTCTCTGTGATTCTCAAGACTAGCAGGAACGACAAAAACATTGCTAGTGAATCAGGAAAGGGTGTGATAAATTCTGAAGGTCTATGATGCTTCTATTACTACCCTCCGTAGTGTTTTTACTAGATGGTGGTGGGGTAGAGGAATCCCTGGGAATGTGCTAAATTACCTAGAAACTAGAATCCTTTTATGATTGAAGTAGTGACACCAGAGAAAGGAAAGAATGAATACATCTAAGAATATAATTTTTAGCCCAAGCAGCCAGTGAGGTGTGAGAATGACTGGAGTAAAATAAAAATGTTTTCTGACAGGAAAGGAAAGGATTTGTTATGTGCAGAAGTAAATCAACTGCATAGAAGCTGAGTATATAGTGAGAATCATCTCTTTGGAAAGCAGTGCTCCCTAAATGACCTTTAGCACCTCATAGCTAAAGGTTCATCAGTTTAAAATTACCATCTTGGATGAAAATGCAAACGCAGCGTGCACCTCTGAAAATATAAAAGAGTATTTAAAAGTACCTTTCTGAGCACTTGGATAGAGGGGTGTTTGTAAAGAGGAAACCAGCTTGATAAATGAGAAATGAAGCTGCCTCATCCAAGCATGTATAATAGCTATTGCCATTCAATACAGCTGAAAGGTTTTTCCTGCAGCTAATGGAAACCACATCTTCTAGGGTGTCACTTATTTTGACAGAGGCTTCGTTGTCTTCTGTTAAGTCTCACACTTAAATTGTATGTGTAAAAATTCTTTCATAGTCTCTTTTGTTTTCTTGGGTATTAAATCCAAAATTATTGGCCCTTGGTTTTAAGACCATACTGCTGATAGTTGTTTGAAAGGTTGCCTGTGGTTAACCTAGCTTCTGTCTTGACTTTAAACAGTTCCACCATGTAATCTAATGTCTCTTGCTCCTAGTCACATCCTTGGCTCTTCATTATGAGACCCTAGATTATTATTTTTTTTAAACAAACAAATAAAAAAGCCCAAATAAACCCCACAAACCTTATTTCCATTTCTATTCTTCTCATCCTGCATTATATATAGTATTTCCTTATATTCCATTTGATCACAAATGGAATTGTAGGTGCCACAGAGAAGTGACTGGCTAAGGCTCAGGTTCACACAGTATTTCCACCCTTGTGTCTAAGGGTCCACTGAAATCAGTAAAATTTCAGTAGTTAGGAGACTTAACACTTTTAATCTGGCCCTAAATGTGCACACATTATGAAGGACAAAATGTCCAAATGTTTATAAACAAGATGTAAAAACACGAATGCTCTGGGATGCTTTGAATCAGTGTAAGCTCTATGTAGCCACTGGTTTGATGCTAAATTTTGTGGTGTCTGTCAAGCTTATCACCTGCTTTTTTTTATGAAAGAGGGTCATGATAACCACCTTCAGATCCCTTTTAATCCTTCTGTTAAAACTGCACTCTGGAGAAGAGTGTTTATTTTGTTTCATTTTTGTTAGGCCAATTATTTCTAAGCGTTTTAAGAAAAGAAGCCACAAGCAGTAGCATTTAACTCTGTCTTTTCCTTTCAGAAGTTTTATGCAAGTCTTCGACTAAGAGTATGAGTGTAGAGAACCAGCATGGGTTAGATGTATTCTGGAGTGTGACGATTAAAGTTTTAGTCAGACATGTAACCGCTAAGAGTAGGAACAAGGTGTCTTTTACTTGCTGCCAAGTAGAGGGCCTCTGCGAAGGGGCAGCTGAGGGGGAACCAGAGAAGCTCAAAAGTATCAGAAGTGTTCCATGCATCAGAATATCATATGATGGCCCTTCTTGCAAAACAAACGTCATGTCAGTCAATTCTGCATAGTTAAATGAGAAGCAGCAGAGTATGACTTCACTGCCCCAGTTTTGTTTATGTAATTATTACCTGCTTTTAAACAAGACCTAGGATTTTCCTCTGCCTCTGATTTTCTTTGCCTGCCTTTCTGGAGCAGGGTGCAGAATGGCTTTCTGTTTTACGCACTGCAGGGGACAGTGCTGTCATTGTGACTTGTTGGTAAGTTTGTTGTCCATAGTTCTCTTGCTGATGGTACTCTTTGCGTATTATAGGAGATGAATCTAAACATACCTTGTGATGTAGCAAGGACTTGATAGTACTCTCAGCTGTAAGGATTATAAGGTCACCAAGGAATGCTGTTTTCCCTGCTTCATCCTTCTGACATGACAGGGACCTTGTGTTAAAGCAAACTGTTTTGCAGCTTGCTTGAGTTGCATGGCTGCACAAGCTTTAAAATGTGCACTTAATCTGCACATTAAATATTGAAGTTCTTCATATTGACTGTGTTACTAGATTTTAAAAAGCACATGTCTCAACGGCACAAACTGGTTCTTTCAGAGACTGTGCTTTTATTGCTTGTTATGCAAAGAAAAATACAGCAAGATTTGTCCCAATCCCTGACTATCTAGGAAATCTGTGAGTTGATGTCTTTGGTATCCCCAGTTTTGTTCAGATAGTGCTCTTGCAATTCAAATAATTACATTGCCCAATAAAACCAGAAAGAAAAGCAGTTTTCAGAAACAACAATCTAAGTTGGCCAGAGGGTAACTACTTTTATTGTACACAAAGGGAGCATGAAACATGCTTGTATTCCAGGAAAAGAAAAGGATCAGAGTATTCTGTCGTATAGATGTAAGACTAAGAAAACAAACTTGACCTCAGTTTTCTTAGAAGTTAGCACAAGATTATTTCTCCATAAATGTAAAAGATGGGGCTTTACACAGTCGCAAAAAAGGATTTAGTGTTTGTCAGTATGTTCTAGAGGCAGACAGGGAAAAACTCCTAGAACTGAGACTAGTTAAACATGCTTTCAGGTTTAAGCCTGTTTGTCCTGTGCTGTACTCTGACGCATGTAATCCAGTTGACTGCAAAAGAATTTGAGAACTAGTGTTATACCTTTGGCAGTGCAGTAAGGCCTCATTCTAGTCTACAGCCAAATTCATCTGGGTCTAGTTTGTCCTGAGAATTAACCCATTCTACCTCTTCAAAAGACTACCGAAAAGTTTTAGTATTTTAATACTAATGACGAAAGGCTGGCCTTTTCTTTAAGACTTACAGCTGAAAAAAAATTTACCAAATTTCTTCACCGCAGATCTTACAGATTTATATTCTTAAATGGATTATTTATGAATGGTAACATGAAGAAATAGGGAGCAATAATCCTTCATGAACAGAGTGATCATCATTCTATCAATGGTTATTCTTGTGAGTACCCATCAGGACTGGATCTTGACTGGTACACACAGTGGTGGGTACAGTTCTTGTTTCCAAGAGATTATAGTTCTGTCTAATGATGTCAATGCACAGGTTTGGGGAGAGATAAAATTGTGTGATTACATAAGCATGTTTTCTTCTGTGATAACTATATGTAAAGTAGCCTTCCATCTTTCTGGCTGTTTTGAGTAGAAATATGACATGCTCACAGCTGAAGGTGCATTAAGGAAAAGAATCACTAGAAGGACTGAAAGAAATGAGGTTGGGGTTGATCTGATTCATACAATTATGATGGGAAATTAATTTGTCAGCCGGTGTTTCCAGCAACATTGACAAATGAGTGGAAAGTTAGAACAACAATGTGGGTTAACATCTTGGCAAGAGCTCTAGTAGCCTCTCCTGAAAAGATATGCAGAAAGAGGTCACTACAAGCTGGAAAAGAAAAGAGGGAAGAAAAATATGTTTGCAGTTTGATCTGAAGCATCCTTTAGATTTCAAGTGTCCCTGGACCATCCATGTAGAGATGTCAGAAAAGATAGGTGAAGAAGTGGAAACAGATGGACAGAGACAAATAGCTCAGTAGAACTGAGGTGCACTTGCAACTTATTGACATGTAAGGCACAATGGCAGCAGAGGGACTTGGACAACAGACTTGGACATATTTTCCAGAGGGGGAGAGGCTGGAGGCTGATGGCGTACGCACAGGAGGCAGTTTGGATGACCTAGATTTGAATGATCTGAATCACAAAAAGAGCCAAACATTCCAGTGTTGCAGATTCTCTCTTTGATTTTTTTTTTTAATGAAATCACAGGCATTGAGCCCAGCAGCTGAAAAGCCTGCTGGATGAGTTTATCTGTAGAAAGAAGGGAAAATGTGTTGTCTGAGAAGAACCTTATATGTGACAGCTTTGACAGAGGACTCATGAAATCCTGGGAAACATGGACAGAATATAGCACTTGAATTATCCTGTCAACACACCTTCATTTTGCCAACTGCCTCATTCATAGCTGGCCAGTACTCAGAATCACAAAAAACCCACCATATAAATATTTTCTGATAGGTGAACTTTGTATAGAAAAGCCCAGAAATACCACAGTTGTTTACCTTAAACCACTCATGCTGCCTGCAGCTTAAAAGGGTGGTTATCATCTTGCAGTGTGTGATTCAGGATAGGATTAGATCTGCCATAGGCAGGCAGACGGTGAGCTGACCACAATTCTGTAGTTTGTGGGTGTTATAACGTCATGCTGCCGTGCACTTGGCACTGCTGGACAGCAATACTAGATCTGCCTGTAGTACAATCGTGTTGTGGTTAGATGAGTTTCCTCGGAATGAAAACAAATGGAGGGTGTGGGTAACAGAAAACTGCCTTTAAAATAACCTCTGACAGTCTGCAGATTTCTGTGACATCTTAATGTTCACATTGGTCAATAAAGGGAGTGGATTGCATCTATTAATGTGGGCAGACCTACTCTTATGGGTTTTAATTCTTGCTTCATGTTGCAGTGGATGATTAAAATGCAGGTATCTGAATATTGTTGTTTGTTCCTGTTTCCCTGGTATAGGGAAGTGCTGCTACTGTGCTCCTGCGGAGAGGTGGGCCTAGGGGACATGAGCAGGAGGAAAACAGGAGCTCCCAACTATGGCAAGAGCCCAACTGGAATTCCCTGCTGGAGAGAGTCCAGCACATGTGCAAGGCACTTGTTCCCTGCACTGTTTCTGATCACCATATGCAGAGGATTTGCTCCTGCAGAATTTTGCCTGCATCAGGCATCTTCAATGTTTCTGCAAATCACCTTAGCTGGCAGAGGGTATTGCTTCTTGCTTCAGGCTTTTCTCCTGAGATGAGGAAATGAAACAATGACATGCCTAAGATACTGCCATCCTTGTTTTAAATGTAAACCAAGGTGGTTAATGTGTTTGCATAGATGTCCATCTAGTAAATCGGGCACCAAGGTGTTGTTCAAGTGAATAATTTTCTAGCACTCTGGCTTTGAGATGAAATGGATGTAGCTAGATCTGCATGCTGAAAGAAATGGCAATGCTTTCCAAGCTGCTGGCAGATACAGGCCTCCATTTTTTTTTAATTGATCATAAAGCAGTTTCAAGTTATTAAGACGATGATGGACCTGACTTGAGTTAGAGGTATCTGTAAGACTCTGAGGAAGCATTGGCAATTTCCTGCTATTACTATTACATCTGTTTTTGTGTAACTTAATCTGACCAGTTCTCTTCATTTGATATGTATATAGGAGTTGTAAGCTGTTTGCTCTTGAGCAGACAGGTTTTGATGGGCATATACCAAATTAGGTGTAGAGACAATAGCACCTATCATTGATATATTTTTTTTTCCTTTTCTTTTTCTCCCATTGACTCATGTATACACTCTTGTGTGGGAAATCCCAGCAGAAGAAAGCCCTTGGTGCAGAAAAATTATTTGCACAGAATCTCAGATTTTATTTCAGTGTGGAAATTGAATTTCTAAGGAAACTCCGGTGCCAGCAGTTGGTTGGGAACGTGTCAGTGATGTTACTCAGTCATGAGTGCAGTACCTCTGGATCTGCTTCAGGAGCGCAGGCAAATGAAAGTAGATATTGATGATTTCAACTGGATTCTCAATTCAGTGTTTCCCTACTGGGCTCACTCATTAAGGGGAATATGAACTGAACTCAGGAGCTGTTGACCTGAAGCACTTGTAGCAGCTGTAAACAATATAAGAAAACCTTGTTTAATCACAGAACCACTAGGTCCAACTATTCCTATCAAACACTAAACCATACCCCTTAGCACCTCATTCACCCATGTTTTAAACACCTCCAGGGATGGTGACTCAACGACCTCCCTGGGCAGCCTGTTCCAGTGCCGAATAACCCTTTCTGGGAAAAATTTTTTTCTGATGTCCAGCCTGAACCTCCCCTGGCAGAGCTTGAGGCCATTGCCCCTTGTCCTGTCCCCTGTTTCTTGGGAGAAGAGGCCAGCACCCTCCTCTCTACAACCTCCTTTCAGGTAGATGTAGAGAGCAATGAGGACTCCTCTCAGCCTCCTCTTCTCCAGGCTAAACAGCCCCATCTCCCTCAGCTGCTCCTCATAAGACTTTTCTCCAGCCCCTTTACCAGCTTTATTGCTCTTCTCTGGACTCGCTCCAGAGCCTCAACATCCTTCTTGTGGTGAGGGGCCCAGAACTGAACACAGTACTCGAGGCGCGGTCTCACCAGTGCCGAGTACAGAGGGAGAATAACGTCCCTGGACCTGCTGGTCACGCCGTTTCTGATACAAGCCAGGATGCCATTGGCCTTCTTGGCCACCTGGGCACACTGCTGGCTCATGTTCAGTCACTGTTAACCAACACCCCCAGGTCCTTCTCCTCCAGGCAGCTTTCCAGCCAGGCTTCTCCTAGTCTGTAGCACTGCACAGGGTTGTTGTGCCTGAAGTGCACATGTTCCTGAAATATTAGTATCTCTCCTTGGAAGCATATGTGATGATATCTAAAATGTTTTCTTAACCAAATAATAAGAATACTGTTAACTGGAAGAATAATCCAGTAAATCCCTGTATGTGAGACTTAGTGAATGATCCTACAAGGGAGAACATCCATTTGTTTTCACCTCTGCACTGCATGAGTTTTCAAAATACCTTTACATTCGAGTCAGCCAAATTCAGCTGTATACATCTGTCAGTATTTGGTCTCAGTCACCTCTTCACTTATTTCATTACCTCCTAGATTCAATAAACCACGACTTCTAAAGAAAAAGCTAGTGAAAAGAGCAGTTAAAGACATCTGGTCAGTTATGAGGAACAAGAGGCTATTAGGTGACCAGCCAAACATAATACCTTATTAATTTCTTTTTTCCAAGGCTACCTGGGATCTTACATGTTTCTCTTACTTCATAAGCCATATGATGAAAACAAGGCTTTTCTGCCAGGATAGATACAGTTGCACCTAACAGTCCATATACTCCAGGTATAGAAAGAATCCGAGTCCTGTCACCCACTGTACCCACTGTGTCGTTATGTGTAGGTATGCTAGGAGGATGAATATACTATAAAAAGCCTATTATTGTGGAAACCTGCATAATATTCTGCTTTAAGTCAAATTTCAGAAAAAATCTGGCAGGCTATAAAGTACAATTAAAACTGAGCACATCAGTAATAAGAAGCCACAAAGCATGCATAATCATGAATAAATGACCTCAATGGACAGATGATGATGAGCCAAGGAGAAGCCAAGGTCAATTATCAGAACTTCTAATTTTAATGCTATAATTAATAATGAATATTTCAAGAAAGAATGTTTAAAGAATAATTGTATTCTGGTATTAAAACCTGCTAAACATTAAACTTATGCAATTTATGCAAATTAATCTGATAAGAAGAGACAATTATGGTTTATAATTAACAGATAAATACAAATGATCCAGTGATGAAGGTCTTGGTTTCTCCTCTGTATTATGAGACAATGTAATTGATTTTTATAAATGCTAATTTATATGCACTGCTAACCATTAATACATTGAAGAGATCATTTATTAAAGATGAATAGTGTGTATGCAAAGATAGTACCTGAGTTTTCAACATCTTAAAGATGAAAAGGAAGCAGGAAGAAACCAAAGGTTTGAATGTGATTTTGCTTTGTTGTTTTTTCTTTCCAACAACATTTGACGTGCCAAGTACAAGGTATAGGAAAAAAGTTTAGTGGAGACAAACAGTCTTTGTTCAAGAAGCCTTTACGTGACAGTAAGAGGGATTTCTGGCACAATCATCCCCTTTTAACACTTGTTCTCAAGGACTAGAAGTAACGTGCATTCTTGCTTTGCTTTGCTGTGCTTTTTCTTTGTGTTCTTGTACGAGAAGGTGGCACGTTCACCATGGAATGAAGCTGCCTGTAACAGGACAGGGGGAGTTTTTCAAGATGAGTGTGCTAACTTGGCCTTCTCTCATAGTTCCCTTTGTACTTCCTGGGGTGTTATGTTGACTGTGTGCTTTTTTAAGAGTTACTGACTTTTTAAAAAGTGCAATGGCATTTTGCCAGCTCCTGTGCTTACGAGTAAGTACAGTCAGTGTCTCTCCTTTCTTATGCCTAAAGCTCAGTTAAGGGTTTTGAACCAGCTATAAAAAGGGATGCATCCACTCTCAGAACTGTAATGCTATCTAGCTTCAGCTGCGAACATTAGTTATAATTAAGTATCTGTAGCTTTATCTTTCACAGATCTTCTCTGCCCTTTATTTTCCAAGGGTGAGGTTGTTGGCTGAACTGCAGCGAAACTGCTTGCAAGGCAGCTCTAGAGAAGTGGCTTCCAATGGCCCAAAGAAAGGCCTAAAGGGTCAAGGAAGGGAGTATGAAGCAACTACTCTGTAGCAGATTTCATTACCTCCAAGGCTAAATTTCAAACAAAAACATGAGAGCAACATGCAACACCTAAATATAACTGCAGTCTTTTTTCAAAGGATACTCAGTAATTCTCCCACATACCCCTACCCTGTTTCTTTCCTAGCCTCTGCCCATGGTGTAGTAATCTGTGCTAAGTGTCACTGTGTGGGACTGACTGGGGAGGTCAGCACTACAGGAGCTTCAGAATGTGCAGACACTTTTGCAGGCATAAGCAAAACTTGCATCTACTGATGCCATCTGTGGAAAATTCATGGTCTTCTGTCAAGGAATGGTGTGATCTGTTGACTTCAGCGGGGCTTCTTGATGTAAGGTTCATGCAGAATTCTACTCAAAAAATCACACATAAATTTTTTTGCCCCCAGCAGATATGATACAGCCCAGGGTATTCTTCTGAACACATCTCCCATGCTGTCACAGCCAAGTAAGGAACAGCACATTTGTCTTCTCACACAGATCATCTTCTAACACAGATTAGCTGGTGATATTCACTGTAAATCAAAATTATGGCCCTCTGCTTCTAGATGTCAGTATGACGTTTCTCCCAGCTCCTGATTCCCTTGAACAAAAAGTACTGTTGACAATTTGTGATAATTCCACAGTGTCTAGTGAGTTACTGATGTAGGCATTATAAAATAAGTCTGTCCACTTTCAGTGGTACATTGAAGAAATGTCTGTTCCCTAATTGTTTGTTGGACAATGAGCCCATGTGGTGAGGCAGTGTTTGTTCAGTGAGATGCAGATTTGTCCTCTCCTGGGGGTTTTGTATTTTGGTCAGGCCCCATCGACAAAGTGCGGTGATGGCAAAAAGCAGCCTCTTGTGTCTGTTGCCTCCTCATCAAGTACATCACTGCTCAGGATAAGAGAATGGCAACCTACGTTTAATATTTTTTTTTCAGAGGCCTTTTGCATTGCCTTTTAATCTTAGGGAGCCAAATCTGCAGATCAAAAGCATGATTAGGAGGAGGATCATGGAATCATTAAGATTGGAAAAGACCTCTAAAATCATCAAGTCTAAGTGTCAGCCCAACATCACCTTACCTACTAAAAATTTTTAAATTGGTGCTATCAATATTAGGAGACAGTATGTGTTTTGGAAAGTGAATGATGAAAAAAATTGAATACAAAGGCAATGTCATGCCTCAGCCTTTTTCTGTGTTCTTTCTATCTGTTCTAGGACTGCAAAAGTATCTTTATACACAGAGAGGCACAAAATTTGCACATTGCTTATATGAATTTTCCCCCATTTTAGGACAGAGATGAGTAGGCATTCCTGCCATTCAGCCTCTTGATTATCAGCACTGAATTTCTCAAACCATAAAGTGGGTCTGAGATAACTAGTCAACCAAAGATAATTTATATTGGGTTTCTTCAGATACAAACTCACGTGAGGCTCTTGGGGCTTTCTAACCCTATGGTGTGGCCAGAGAAAGCTGGACCAAGAGTGTAAAATGCTGGGGAGGGTCTCTGTGCTCAGGGTGGTGCTGGGCACTGGAGCAGCCTGATGGATGATGGGCTGCAGCCTTTCAGGCTCTATCAGGGTTTCAGCACAACTTCGGTTGCTGTTACAATGATTCAGCATTTTGTAATGAAACTCCCTTTCACTGGGAAGTTGCAGGTTGATTCTAGTAACAAGTGTCTGTAAAGGTCTAGTAAGCAAGTGTCTTGGGAATTTTGAGTGTAACGCCTTTTTTTGGTTTGAGTCTTTAATGAGTCTTAATGTAATCAATAGTTTTGTAGTGAAGAAAAACTCATCACCTTTGATTCTGGAGATGAAAGTCTAGGGAGGTGCTTGAGTCACCTTCCCTGGAGGTGTTTAAGGCACGGGTGGACGAGGTGCTGAGGGGCATGGTTTAGTGTTTGATAGAAATGGTTGGACTCAATGATCCGGTGGGTCTCTTCCAACCTGGTTATTCTGTGATTCTGTGATATTCTTGAAATTTTTAATTATATAACATGCTGCCTTTGTGTTAAGATGCTAGAATGTGGCTTTGATTAAAAAAAAAGAAAAGAAGTAATTTCAGAACACTTTAAAAGTGGCCTACTGCATTTTACATTTCTTCTCCCCCTGCCCAAAAGGTACTATAGTTTTATATGTATCCATATCCAACTATGATCACTTCTAAAAACAGCCTCTAGAGCATATAGTCTCCTACAAGTACTCTCTGCAAATAATCAAAGACCAGGCTGTGACCTCTGTCCTGTTTTAGTGAGACAGATCATAGCCACCCTGAGGATGGATGTCTCTTCCATTTCTACTCTTATGGAAATCATGTAGTAAGGACTGCTTTTAAAATTATTCTTACTGGAAAATAATGCTACAACATCAAGTCCCTGACTGCCTGTTGAGTTGGCAGAGTGAGTTTTTGGCTATTTCAGAAGCCTGAAAATGTTCGTCCTTTTGCTGCTCTGAAATCTGGCTGAAATGATAATGCAGGATGCAGTTCAATGTGAGCATGGATGTGGGGGTCTGCTAGAAAGGTATAAAATCTTTGTCTATACTCAAACCTCTTCTTCATAAAGAAGTCCTAAATAGCATTTACTTTTTTCCTGTGGCAACTTTTTGCATTAATATTGTCTTTATATAGGTTACAGAATCACAGAATCACAGAATAACCAGGTTGGAAGAGACCCACTGGATCATCGAGTCCAACCATTCCCACCAATCTCTAAATCATGCTCCTAAGTACCTCATCCACCCTAACCTCAAACACCTCCAGGGACAGTGACTCAACCACCTCCCTTGGCAGACCGTTCCAATGCCTAACCACCCTCTCCGTGAAGAACTTTTTCCTAATCTCAAGCCTAAATCTCCCCTGGCGGAGCTTGAGGCCATTCCCTCTCGTCCTGTGCCCTGTCACTTGGGAGAAGAGGCCAGCACCCTCCTCTCCACAACCTCCGTTCAGGTAGTTGTAGAGAGTAATAAGGTCTCCCCTCAGCCTCCTCTTCTCCAGGCTAAACACCCCCAGCTCTCTCAGTCGCTCCTCATAAGGCCTGTTCTCCAGCCCCTTCACCAGCTTTGTTGCTCTTCTCTGGACTCGCTCCAGAGCCTCAACATCCTTCTTGTGGTGAGGGGCCCAGAAATGAACACAGTACTCGAGGTGGGGTCTCAGCAGTGCCAAGTACAGGGGGAGAATAACCTCCCTGGACCTGCTGGTAACGCCGTTTCTGATACAAGCCAAGATGCCATTGGCCTTCTTGGCCACTGCTGGCTCATGTTCAGTTGGCTGTCAACCAGCACCCCCAGGTCCTTCTCCTCTTGGCAGCTTTCCAGCCAGGCTTCTCCTAGTCTGTAGCACTGCACAGGGTTGTTGTGCCCCAAGTGCAGGACCTGGCATTTGGCCTTGTTAAACCTCATGCCATTGGACTCTGCCCAGCGGTCCAGCCTGTTCAGGTCCCGTTGCAGAGCCTCCCGACCCTCCAGCAGATCCACACTTCCACCCAGCTTGGTGTCATCTGCAAACTTGCTAAGGGTGCACTCGATGCCTTCATCCAGGTCATTGATAAAGACATTGAACAGGGCTGGACCCAGGACTGAGCCCTGGGGAACCCCACTTGTCACTGGCCTCCAGCTGGATTTAACTCCATTTACCATCACCCTCTGGGCCCGGTCATTCAACCAGTTTTTCACCCAGGAGAGCGTGCGCCCGTCCAGGCCAGAGGCCAACAGTTACTTCATAGAATCAGCAGATGAGGAAGGCTACACTCAAAAATTCTGATCTTTTCTGTGTGCCAGAAAGAGTTTTAGGGCTGCCAACTGTATGAAATATCAATTAAGGAGAGAACGATAAAACACTTCCATGGAAATAAGACCAAAACCAAACCTCAGCGATGAGCTATAAACAGGAGGGCAAGGTCCTGGTGATGGCAATGTCAAAACTTTGAGATATAGTGGGACTGTCAACTGGTATAAATAAGGGAATCCAGGGGTATGAACCTGGCTTGCCTCAGCTGAGCATCTGCCTGTCTCTGCAATGCAACCTGCAGGCCTGTGGGAGGCAGGGAGTCAGGCTGAGCACCGGCAAACACAGCAAATACCAAGTGGGTATTTTCCAGGAGTGAGGAAGAGTATATCTGCAAGATGCTTAAAGCAAGGAGAAATTTCTAATATCTGAAACATATTTAGACAGTAAATAGATAAGGATTTTTTCACTAGTTAAGTGCTAACCTTTTTTATTTTTTATCTGAACTATGCTACAACAATGTAAGATTATATGACAACAGTCATAGTGAAAACATTCTAATAATTTGAAAGCTATCTTTTGAACTGTTCATTGCACCTCATCAGTCCTTTACATGCTTTGTTGTAGTTTTTAGTTACATGATGGGAATTAAAATTAGAGGTGTTTAAGCTGGGAAAGCATTTACATCTTGGAATTTACTTTTATGATATGTAAAACCAGTATTTCAGAAATTTTCTATGAAATTGGAAATCCGTTTAAATGTTGTCAGAAAACTTGTTTGAAATTTCATGAAGGTACTGGCAATTGTTCATGTCATTTCAGTCTTATAGTTTACATAATCCATTTTGAGAAAATAGCCTTCTACATTTCAGCCACCAGGAGACACTTGCTGTACAGAAGTGATAAGGTGCTTTAGCTAATATAAAGCAAAGGCTGCCCAGAATAATTTGAAGAATAAAGTGCAGCTGGCAGCATGAAATTGTTAGAGGGCCATATTCTAGCCACAGAGTAAGCTGGAGGGAACCTGTGGAGGTCATTTAAGTCTGACATGCTGCCCAAAGCAGGGGTAACATCATGGGTAGTTCAGGCTGCTCAGCCTGCACTCATTAAGCCTGAATGACTCTGCAGAGGGAGATCCCACAGCCTCTCCAGGCAGCTTTTTCCAATGCTCTTACTGATGTTTTTTCCACCCTTGTACCCAATTGGCATTTCTCTTGTTGCAGCTTGTGACCTTTGCCTCAAGTCTGTGGCTGGGCACTTCTGTGGAGTGTCAGGCTCTGGCTTTTTGAACTGCTGTAGGTCTTGGAAACAGCTGCAATGCTGCTTTAACATGCCAGGAAGAAATGTCAACTGGTATGCCTTAAGTGCAACAAACAGGAGAGCTTCCCTAGGGTAACATTTTAATGAGATTTTTGATTTCCAAAATTATTTTTACTTTTAAATTCTGTTTTAAAAATTGTGTGGAATGGAGCCTCAGCATTTCTGCCCCCCCCCCCGCCCCGGATTACAAATGAGAACTTAACCATTTTTTTGAAACTTCTCATTCATATGTTTGAAAAAAGCCAGTATTTTTACAGATTTTTCACTGTTTTTCTGCTAAGGTTAGTAAATGAGGGCAGGGCATCTTATTGTGCCTTTTTTTTTTTTAATTTGTTCTTCTTCATGCCATCATGAAGGACATCTGCAGCTACCCCACAGAGCTAGACCAGTGCTAGCCCTGGGACCTGAGCAGGACTGCTGTGCCCTGACAGAGCAGTGCTTGGCTGAAGTACTCCTCCTTTGAGGCAAGGCTAATTATTCCAGTTATCAGTCAGGGCTAATTAGCTGGATCCAACCCCATGTTAATGCGGCTGCAGTGTTTCTGGCAGCTAGGCTAGTATCTCTGCACAGCAGCATGATTGGGGGTGCATGTGATCTGTTCGTAGGGAGCAGAGGTGTTTGTGAAATGTGGTCATCTGGAGGTCTGTTTGAAGCTGTCTCTCCTTCACCAGGGATTCAGTTTTTGGGAAAAGTGAGTGCTGCTCCTCCAGAGCACAGCAGCACTGAGGGTGGTCAGCAGTGCTGTGCAGGGCGGTGCTTTCTCTTCCAATTTCCTTTCCCAGAGCTAGGAATAGCCTTTTCTTTCCCAGCTGGGCCTTGTTCCTCTTCTCATCTCTCCATGAGCAGGAGCCACAGGCTGCTCCTGTGCTTCTCACACCAGGGCATGCGTGAGGAACACTCTGAGATGAAAGCATTTAGCTGCTGTGTGAGGGGCATTGGGGCTGTCTGCAAGCAGCTGGCATCAAAGGAAAGAGGGGGCGGGGGCGCTAAGCCTGGACCAGAACCTGTAGGAGAAAGCTGGTAGAGAAGGGGAGAATATAAAATCTTTAGCTGAGACATTGCTCTTGCTCAGAGAGATGTCGACGCAAGCTTTACTGGTGTTTTCAGTGAACTTCAGAAAGGTTTTTTTTTCGGCTTTCTGAATAAACAGCTGGCTGTTCATTGTAAACTACCAATTTAAAAAATAATATTAAAAGAATATTGTCTCTATGTGAGACAAAAAAAGAAAAATATGTCCACTTCCAACACATTAACACTTATTTCCACACTGAACACTTTGCTCTGATTAGGGTGTAGGATCTTCAGTGCACGTTTGCATTCTTGTTTATAAGCATTGTGGTTTTGCCTCTGAAGAGATTTTGTTCTCTTTTTGGCATCAGTGCACCAGTTTATTCAGCTTCAAGCAATTTTGTTGAGCTGCAGTGCAGGTTTGACTGACTCTTCAGTCCTGCAGCACGGCTGTAAATCACTGTGAGATGCTACTGGAGGCATGTCAGCCACGCAGAGAGCAAGTTCTGCATGGAGGAGGGGAGAGGAGTTCCCTTTGATCAGCCTGGCCCTGAAGTCCAAACACGGCTTCAGCTGGGAGGCCGCAGCCATGCGAGGGTGGAAGTTCAATTCCCTTCTTCCAGGAGGTTGCTAATGTAGCTGGTTCACAAATGTTCGGTGTTCACTTGTTAAAAATTTTACCTGCTGCAGTACTGCATAATTTGGGATTCCACCGGAGATCCTAAATGTCTCGTTAATTTATGTGAGAGTGAACTCAATACTGTTACGATAACTTCAGAAGGAAAACATGAACCTTTGAGATTAGCCCAAGTCAGATGGGGAGCAAAAAGAGTATTTGATTTGTTCCAAGAGATTTTGTGAATTGGACTACATCTGGTACTGATGATACAATCCAAGACTGTTAGTTTTGCCAGTGAATTAAATAGCCATTTTTAGAGAAATTAATATCTAAAGAGGAAAAATTACTTGAGAAGTGATGGATGTGCAAGTGAACTAATTATTATAATAAGTTGGTTGTGGTTTGACGTATCTTCTTTTATTCAGCAGGGAAAAGAAATAAGGCCAAATTCTCACATAATCTTCAATTCTGTTACAATGCTTTTACATACAACTGCAGGTGGCGCTTTCCTGAATTGGTTGTTTACTATTTGCATTCAGCCATTCAAAACTCGGATGTATTTATTATATTTTAGTAGACAAGAACCATCACAGTGGGGCAGAACTCCTGACAAATATTTGAAATATAGTCTTTCTGTTTCAAAACATAGCACATTGAAAATGCTAGTTTTCCTTTCCTCTTTTATAATTAGATTATCAGTGGAGCTGCAGAAATGTGCTCTGGAAAGGCTCTTGCTCCAGTCACCTTTTATTGTCACCCTTCCTGGTTATACAAACAACTCACCTCCGCAATAGACTAGGAAAGACAATAAGGACAGGATACAGGGAAGCACAAGTTTTTATTTGTGTGAGGAAATTGGGAAATGTTAAATTAATTTTTTTGGACATTTTGTCAAATTTCTTTTTTGGACGTAAGACTGACTTGTTTACACATAGAGGCAGATGCCTCGGCCTTTGTTACAGCCCCACCTTCCCCCTGCAGAATGTAGGTCTCCATATCTGCAACACAGTGCCATGTGCTTCTACAGGCAGTGTCTAAATGCAAGCACTTAATACCTTGAAATGCTTGACCTATGCGTATTCTGTTCCCAGTTTCCACAGGGTGTGTGTTCCTTAGTGATGTGTTTTCCCTTGATATTCAACCTATTGACTTTCTTCCAGACAAGCTTTAATTAGGTTGTTTGATAGCCAGGACTATTTAGCTTCAAGTACTTGAGCAGATGATTGGATTATTTAACCTTTAAAGAATCCTATTTGTTCTCTTCAACGGATTTAAATCTTTACTCTCCTTTATATAACCAAGGGATGTTTTTCTAAAAAGCAGTCTGGGGAAAGCGTTATTAATACTTGCCAGATATGGAGCATGTGGTGAGGACTTGGTTCTTTTAGATATCTGTAGATACCTACATGATTTATATCACTGGTTAAAGAATCAATATTGGCCTTTAAGTTTTCAACCTGTCACTTTAGAATGCCTAAACCAAAGAAAAAGAAGACAAGGAAATCTCTAAGCTGGAGAAGATAGAGATCTCTCTCTCAGCACTTGTGAAGACTAATTTTCAACCAAGGAGTGAACTGCTTGCTTTAAGGTCCTTTATGTTTCTTCTTGGGCTTTTCACAAGGAGAGATGTTTTACTTGAGTGGTGTTAGGCCAGTGGCTTGATATCAGTATCTGTGGCAGCACGTTTTGCATTTTCTGCAGAGTCTTGAAAGCACACTGAATTCCTGAAGGAATCTCACATACTCTTCTGTGCTCATCTGCAGGAGCTCAGGATGAAAGCAGGCATGTAGGAACTGGGAAGACAAGCATCTGATGCTCATCAGTCATTCAGGTCTAGATACTTTAATATATGGGAGGGAAATTAATTAGAGATGGGGGAAAAGTTTTTTACCAAAGCATTTCTACTCCATCAGCAAATGGGAGTGGTTGTTTATTTTGCAATTCTGCTTTTTTCTTGGAAGATAAATACTTAGTGCACACGGTTCACACTTGAGGGGAATCATTGTTGTGATAATTCATTTGTTCTTATCTAAAATCAAACTGCTGTATTTGATTTTATATGTGATGTCCTGCTCTTTATTTTCTAATAAATGGGTTCATTGGCCCAAATAGCTGAAGAGTGAGAGTGAGGATTTCGTAAGAATATAGCTGTGTAACTGCCTCTGTGCTCGTGTGGAGGGGGGAGTTCAGACAGAATTGAGGCTATCTTATTGCATATTGGATGTATGGATCTGTTCTGGAGGTTGCTAGGGTTATTAATTTATTTATGAAGAAACATCCTGGAAGACTAAAGTCAGCCCCGTTGACACAACTGGGAATGGGCTGAAAATCAAATCTGACTTTGCTACTAATTTATGCAGAAGTGAGATGTGGTTGCTGTGTCCCAGTACTGGCACCACGTGTAGGTACAGACCGCAGGTCTGCCTCCATAGTCAGTTGCAACTGCCAGTTCCTGTCCCAAGGACTGTCATATTGGAGGTCTTTTGCTGGAGAAGTTTGCAAATCAGTTGAAATGGCTGAGATGCCATTTTCCTTGTGTGCCAAGCACAACAATGACCTAGTTTACATATTGGATCATGGAGACGTCTCTCATAAACGAGCTTGTAACAATATGTATCTCTGTTTTAGGACACAAAAATATGAAAAATTCGTGTGAGTGTATAGTGCTGACAAAAGAGTCAATATGAGGAATTCCTTTTGACGAATTTCAGTTCAAAATTCCAAATACTACTCACAAAGTTGTAACATATTTAATAAGAAGCATGGAGCTTTAAAGTGTACTGAGAAGCAAAAATACTTCCTTACCTGTGCATTGTATGCAATAGTTTTTGAATTCTAACTTGAGGGAAACATCCAAAGTAGTTCTAGAAAGTCAGAAATTTAGCTTGCATTGCAGCTGGGAGGCAGATGAAGTGGTAATGTTCACACAGAATAGTATTCGATATCCACTTACTTAAAGTCTCTTAATCAGCTCTCAGATTGTCCTCCACTGTTTCTGAACTGACTCGAATGCCTTCATAGTCTCTGCTTAACTAGACTTGTTTGGCTTCCCTTAGATTTCTAACCATACCATATCTGCTGAGCCTCTTTTTTTTTTTGCCTGGAATGCTTTTGATGCTGAAGTGTCACCTGAGGAGATCTGGAAAAGATTTCTAAAGTTTGCATTGTAAGTGCAGCTTATGTCTGTAAGCAATGTTATCCTTATGCTATGGCACTCTTTGCTGTCCTGAGTGTGTCCATAGAAAGATCATGCCTTGCAGGAAGATAGAGGTACAAAATGGGAACAGCACCCGGGTAAGAGGTGGGCACAATTCCTGTATCTCTAGTCTTGGAAGAAATATATGCTTGAGGTGCTCAAAACTGTCACAAATTCACGAGGCAGATCTTCAGAAACAAAGGCAAGTTGAAAACTGAGAAATGTGGGAGATAAGTGGCACCAATGAAGTCTTCTTCCTCCAACTACAGGAGGCTTCACACTCACAAGCTCTCATTCTACTCGGGGACTTCAACCACCTTGACATATGCTGGAAAAGTAGCACGGCAAGCTCTTCAAGGAGTTACTCAGAAGGTCTCTCTTGGACTTGGTCCTCGGAGACAAGGGAGCGGAACAGAGCTGGCAAATATTTAAGGATGCTTTCAGTAAAGCACAAGAGTGCTGAGTCACCAGATGTAGGAAATTAGGCAGGAAAGGGAAGAGACCAGCGTGGCTGAGTCGAGACCTGCTGATTAAACTGAAGAAGAAGAGGGAACTGCACAGACAGTGCAAGCAGGGACAGAGAACCTGGGAAATGTACAGGGATGCTGTCCAGTTGTGTAGGGTCAGGAAGGCCAAGGTGCAGCTAGGGCTGAGCTTGACAAGGGAAGTAAAGACTAACAAGAAGAGCTTCTACAGGTACGTCAACCAGATAAGGAAGGTTAAAGAGAACATACCCCCAGTGATGGTTGCGAATGGTAACCTCGTATGAAGAGACAAAGAAAAGGCTGAGGTACTTAACTTTTTTTCCTCAGTCTTTACTGATAACTGCTCTCTTAGGGGAAGATCTGGTTTGTGACCACCTGAGGAACCTGAACATTTATAAGGAATGTGATGAGATGCACCCTGGAGTCCTGAGGGAATTGGCCCATATGATTGCCAAGCCACTCTCTATGATATTTGAAAAGTCATGGCAATCAGAAGTCCCCGGTGACTGGAAGAAGGGTAACATTTTGCCCATTTTTGAAAAGGGTAGAAAAGATGACCCTGGGAACTACCAACCTGTTAGCCTCAACTCTGTGCCTGGGAACACGGAACAGATCCTCCTAGAAGCTAAACTAAATCACATGGAGGGCATGGAGGTGATTAGTGGCAGCCAGCATGGCTTCACCAGGGGCAAATCCTGTATGACCAACTTACTGGCTTTCTGTGATGGGATAACCACAGCAGTGGACATAAGTAAACTGATGGATGTGATCTATCTAGATTTCTGTAATGCCTTTGACGTGTTCCCTCACAATATCCTTCTCTCTACATTGGAGAGATATGGATTTGATAGGCGGATGGTATAGTGGATAAGAAACTGGTTGGATGGTTGTATTCAAAGAGTAGTGGCCAATGGCTCAAAGTCCAGATGGAGATCCGTGACAACTGTTGTCCTGCAGGCTTCCGTACTGGGGCCAGTGCTGTTTAATATCTTCATCAATGATATTGAGCGAGATTGAGTGTACCCTCAGCAAGCTTGCAGATGACACCAAGCTGAGAGGAGCAACTGCCACACTGGAAGGATGGGATGTTATCCAGAGGGACTTGAACAGCTGGAGAAGTGCGCCTGTGAGTGCGAGGTCCTACATCTGGGTTGGGGCAATCTCTGATTTCAGTACAGGATGGGGGATGATGTTATTGAGAGCAGCCCTGCAGAAAAGGACTTCAGAGCCAGCAATGTGTGCTCGCATATATATCCTGGGCTGCATCGAAAGAAGCATGGCCCACAGGTCAAGGGAAATGATTCCACCCCTCTATTCCTCTCTTGTGAGACCTCATCTGGAATATTGTGACCATTTCTGGAATCCTCAACATAAGAAGGATATGGAACTATTGGAATAGTTCCAGGGGAGGGCTAGAAAGATGATCAGAGGGCTAGAGCACCTCGCATATGAGGACAGGCTGAGAGAGTTGGGCTTTTCAGCCTGGAGAAGAGAAGGCTCTGATGAGATCTTACAGCAACCTTCCAGTACCTGAAGCGGCTACAAGAAGGCTGGGAGGGACTGTTTACAAAGGCTTGTAGTGATAGGACTAGGAAGAACAGCTATAAATTGGAGAGGGGTGAATTTAGACTAGGCATAAGGAAAAATTTCTTCATGATGAGAGCAGTGAGGCACTGGCACAGGTTGCCCAGGCAAGTTGTAGCTGCCCCATCCCTGGGGGTGTCCAAGGCCAGGCTGGATGGGGCCTTGGGCAGCCTGATCTACTGGGTTGTCCCTGCCCATGGCATGGGGGTTGGAACTAGGTGATCTTTAAGGTCCCTTGCAACCCAAGCTACTGTATGATTCTGTTGTAGGGGTATTTGTGTTGTTTTCCATGACCTGTCTGTCTAGTCAGCACTGCCATTTTATTTTTTTTCTACTAGTAAGAGGCTCAGAACAAATGTTTTTTGTGCAGGGAGCAGCACAAAGGAAGGGAGAAACAAACTTATTTAGCCATTTCTGTAAATGTCAATGAGTTCAGCTAGATAATACTTTAGGTTTTTATTCAGATATGCTGGCTTCCTGACCAGTACTTGTACAAATTTAATGGTAATAAAAGAGACAGTAAAACTGGTGCTCTACTAGCTAAATTGCTACAACTGTTGCTGGAACAACTGAACTGCAGCAGGTACAAGCAATGGTTTGTGCTGGCATGGCCACCCAAGCTTTATAACTCTCAGACACAGAGACAATGTGCCAGAAAGCCAGTGGTCACATGTAGTTATACAGGCTGTACGTAAAATAACAGGTTCCCTCTTGTTATCTAAACCAGAAGTGTGATAATGTAATTAAAAGGATGATTTCGCTGCCAAATTTCAATAATCCAGGTTGGAAAACTATTAATCCCTCTATATGCATAATTTAAACTGAATCTGGATTGTGCTGTGCTTCTCAGTATTTCAAGTGCCTCTAGTATTCTGTTTTGAAGTGAATGTAGGATTAATTTAAAAAACAAATATTTTTTGTTATCTCAGAAAAAAAGAGAGGGGACTTTTTTTTTGTGCTATTTCTTTTTGAGGCTTAATACATGGCAATTCCTCCCTGCTCTACCTCTCTCACACACTTACTTGATGAATTTACAAAGTAATTCTCTGCACATAAATACAAAATAACTGCAGCTCTGTTTGCTTTCAGCTGCAGTGGTCCATGCCTCTAGTGCACTGGTGTGTAAGTACCCCAGACTCTACTGATTCTCAAACTGTTAGTGAATGAATCTCACACTGAGCCTTTACAGCTGTTCTTCAGTTTCCACACCCTTAGAATGAAGATAAATTATCATAGAAATGGAAAAGCCTTTTGGACAGCTTTGGATAGGAAGCATTAAAAATGGCAATGTTTCCTACTGTATTTTTTTTTACAAACTCAATCAGAGGAACTTGTCAGGTAATAGTAAGTTTGAAAACTTCTTTCCAGCCTGAGACATTTCTCAGATATTTTAGTGTGAGGCTGGAACAGGAAGGTATAACATAGTGTTTTAAGTACATTCATAAACATATGAGAAATAATGTTGAAAAGGATTGAATTGAAGGACACATGTTGTGTACCCAACTGCCAGGTCAAGGCCAGAGAACTACTGGAAATTTTAACATGAATGTTAATGTAGCAGGCACTTTAATTAGCTGTACCCTTCAATCGCTAGTTGTTTGGCCTCTTGGTCTCCATCTCGAGCCTTTATAGAATAGGATGACCCCTGCTTGTCAAGTCATATTTCATTCAATTTATCTAATTACTTTTGGGATGATTTTGATACATGCTCCACAAAGTGGTAAGATTACTCTGCTCTAACTCCATTCCTGGTCTCTGTATGCATAAAACAGGATGCAAAATGTGCATCAGGACTTCACCTTAACATATGTGCAGCCCATTGTTGACTCCTGCTCTTACTGGAGATTCCTCGCTTCAGGTCAATGGAAATAGCTGGGAGCAACCAGCCTTCATTTTTCTTGTTAATACTTTGCCTTTTCATTTCTGTCTCACTTTCCCCAATGCTGCTTTTGCTCCATTGTTAACAGAAGAACTGAAAAAACTGTCTGAGAGTAGATCACTGTAGTAGATCTACTTTTAGGGAGGTGCTGGTTGGTACTGGTGCAAAATCATTTTTGTAGATATGTCTCTACCACATGGCAGTTATTCCCAAGTGAGTAATCTGCAGTTATGGTTACTTCGGTCTTTTCCAGCCTGTGGATGCCTCAATGCTCTCTGGTAACAATGCACATGTCAACTTAAAAAAAGTAAGGTCATTTTTCTTACCTGTCATGCAGATTTCTTAGTAGCAGTCCACAGACTTCGTGCTTTCTGCAAATGACAGGTTAGGAGCCTGATGTCCTATAAACTTAAATACTAGATCTTATACAGTCTTCAGATTTAAAACACTGTTCTTTCATTTAGTCCTAGATGAAAATTGTTTGGTATAATATGCTGAATGGTAACAGTACATCCAAATACCCCTGACTTTAATACAGTTGACAGACCACCTTTATTTTCTAATGTTCCTCCTTACACAGGGTTTGAGCTGTTTTTAAGATGGGCCTCGTGTGACAGAAGTAGTGTTAGGAAGTGAAATGGAGAGATGAACATAGCAGAAAGGTAGCTGGATCGGATTCACCACAAGGGTTAAAAAAATATAAACCTTGGGAGCAAAGGGTGATGTATTGTGATATGCAACATTTCTTTTTTAATCCACAAGCACTTGTTTCTAAAAATAAGTAGTATTGGAAGGAGAACAATTTGCTTGCTATGAGGGGAAACAGGCCAGCTGATTAACAGGACATGGCAATTCTAAACAGTCCTAATCAGGAGGGGAAGCAGACCACGCTACTCAGCTGTAGCTCAAGGACAATTTAGAGAGAAGAGTGGCAGAAAATACTATATATTATGCCAAACAGAACATGACTGAATTATAAGGGACTATACCATGACCATCTGGAAAAAAATCCAATAGTTATGGACACCAGGTCATAAGTTGTTGGAAGTTCAGAGCTTTGGTTTTGGGTCCTTCAGTTTCATTTAATGTTTTAGATGGTTTGTGTGAAACCTGAGGATTTCAGCTACACTAAGTAGTATTTATTGGGATGCTGTGCTTGGCTGTGATAACAAAACAACCAAAGTAACTTCCTGCAGAAGTTTCTGCAACCTGTTACAGGTCTGTATAATTACTGGGACTGGATGTTTTCACATCTGGATATTATGATTGCAGCCCTATTATTTACAGTGATTAGGAGGAAACAGTAATTTTTTGATGTTTATTGCTCCCTTCTTATCCAAAATTTTTACTTTTTTGCCTCCTTCCCCCTTTTCTCCCTGTCCCCTGCCCCTGTTAAACATACATACAGAGCATAACCCCAAATACCTGCACATATTTTTCCTAACAGAATATAGCTTTGGGAAGTGGTTGAACAGGCAGAAACTGAAATGAAAATGGTACAGATTCTTGCAAGTGAAGCACATTTATCTCCAAAACGTATGAACTGTGATTTAAGAAGCCTCTGGCAACAAAGCCAGCGCACATCTCTCTTAGATGTGGTATTATTTCTGGTTTCTTTTGACACTTCATATTACTACAATGCTTTTTTAATGCATTAGTGGAGTAGAAGAAACTGACAGTAACATAAAAGGAGGCGTCCATAAACTGTCTTCAATAGTCTTTTCAATTCCTAGTTATAGAGGATGTATTTCTGCTGTGATGCATCTATTTTTATATTATGATATTTAGGTTGGTTTTGTAAGTATGAGTATTTTAATGTATATTTACTGAATACAGTGCACAGAGCCTACGTGAATGTATACATATTTTTTGCATGAACTTCATATTTATTTAGACATGACATCATTTGCTGAAGTAGTTCTGAAATTACCTTCTCCATCCCGAGAGTCTTTCAGGCCTTTCTAAGGGAAAAAAAAAGGAAGGGAAGAGGCATTATTTCATGGCCTCTCTAGAGAAAGTATTAGATAGATGGATCATCTTTTCCTAAGCTGAAATTTCTTGAGGTATATAACAACTGAGTAAAGTTGGTCAAATGTTCTTTTAAATGAAACGAAAGAATGGTTTCCTAAAAGTCGGTTAAAAAAAAAAAAAAAGCAAACAGTTTTCTGTGGAGAAGTGTTGGATTTTAAAAATTCAACAAGCTGAGATATTTTTTTCTTAAACCTAGAAATATTGCTGCGTTGTTTTATGAGGTACTTGTGTTCTCCTCTGAAAGTAAGTCAGTTCCTCCTCTTGTCTGCAGCTCGTGATGTACTGTGGCATGAAGAGTCTCTAAGTGGAAGGTGCTATCATCTCATTTGACTGGGAAGACCACAGAAAACTGACTTGTCAGGGACTCCAGTATATGAAAGATGAGAGAGACAAAGAAGTATTTGAATTGATCCCTGAGGCAATCTTTCCACATCACCTTTAAGTTTGCAAGTTTTAATTTTCTGCCTACTACTGAGAATATTTTCCAAAAGATGGAAAGTGAATGGATGGAATGCTCAATGGTAGGCTCGCTTATGCTCATACCAGAGCTATGGTGAAACCTTTGGACCTTAATGACAGCAGGCTTGGTAGGGTTTACTTAGCAGGAGCTAGACCAGGCCCTTAATTAAAAGCTTTAAGTCTTTTCAGTACTAAGCAGTCCAGTTGCCTGTAAAGAGCTTGCAATTATGTCATGAATGTGTCCTGCACAAAGGTGAACTTTGCCTTTACTTCAAACCTGCAAGTGAAACTACCCACTACTGGGCAGAAAAAGTTTCAAAATTATCCATCCTCCTTTGCCATTTTATGGAGTGCTGTGACTACAATGGAACAGGCACAGGGAGACTTCCCTGTGCCAGCTTGAACACAAAGGTTTTGACTGCCTTTCAGACTGAAAATAGTAGGTGCTTACATTTTTAATCACAAAATGAGCAAGAGCTCACGTTCATGCATACACACACGCACAAAACACACACACACTGACGTGTGAATGTGGGTCTGGAGGTTTGTTGACAGCAGGAGCGCGTTCAACAGTGGCTGTCTGATTAAACAGAAGTAGGCTACAGCATGGCAAACAAATTGTGCTCTAAGTTTCTGATCTACCAGCAGCCTTGCCAAAGGCTAGCTAGCTGAAAAGGACATTTCATTGTTTCTAATGAAACACACTATGCTTGCTTGTCTAGTGCGTGCTTTAGGAAGCAAATGCAACTGGACCCCTTTCATTTGCGTTGTTCCCCCTGCACTGCTGCTGCCTCCTCACACATTAAGCAACTGCATTAGATGCTTTCCCAGCAGCTTTAGGTGTAGTTCGAGTGTGAGGAAGTAACTGTTCTATTGTACAGATAAGATGTGCTGATTTCTGTGCAGCTTGTGGTTACAGAAATGCTAATTTCTTGGGAAAGGAGAAATCTAAAGAGAAGCATTGTGTCTTCTTAGGTAGCCTGCATTAGTATCTTAAAAAAAATTCCTTGCACATATAGACACAAATCTGTGTGTGTGAGCAGTATAGGATGAGTACAGCACGTTATTGTTGGAATTGTTTTGTTGCCTAAATGCAAATGAGATGGTGGCACTTTATGCTACCATAATGTACACCTCCCTGCAAAGAAACTTGTTGTAGATCAAGACTCTTATGCTTTAAAACAGTAGATGAGAATGTTGTTAACCGAAGTGATTATTTAACTGTGGAGTATATTAGGTATCACAGAAAAGGCATGATCAGATCTCCCTGTGGCTTCCAAGTTCAAGCAACTAATTTCTAAACCATGGAAGTTCTAGATGGGGAAGTAGATGATACAAGAAGATCTTGCAAGCAGAGTTTGTCCCTGTATGTGCTGAACAACTGACACTTGGGTGGGATGATCAATGTTGACTAAAGAAGGATGCAAAGAGCTGTGAAGTTTAGAAACTGTGACCTGTGTGGAAAGCCTAGAAGAACCAAATCTTGAGAAATGAGTAACAGCCTTCAAGTAGGTTTATTATGGTACAAGTGTGGAGGGGAAGGACCAGCCCCCGTGCATGTCTGCAGCAGTAGTGTGACTAAAGGACAGCAAGGACTTATTGTACTAGACATTAAAGCTATTTTTCAAGCTATGAAACAGTCAAATATTGGAAAGAACTCTGTGCAGTCCCTGCCACTGGAGGTTTTAAGAACAGCTTTCAAGGCCCATAGAGAAGTGGTTTTATGCTTGAATGGAGGAAAGCGTATGGACTAAATGACCTACTAAGAAGTTCCTGGTTGGGATGGGGCTGTTATTTATACGTGGTGTTCATGTGATTGCCACAGCTCTTGCTACCACAGCACAAGGATCAGAGTCAATTTGCTTTCCCAGCTTTACTATAGATATGTTTCCATGTCAAAGAGCATGTTTAATGTTTTCCTTCAGAAGAGTAACAAATGCTGCTGAAAGTGACAGCCTATGGCAGGTGGTTGGTTTCTAGAGGTCAGTGCAGCAAAGATTTATCTCTACCTTTACTGGAGTGGCTTTAAGTATTGCAAACAAATTGATTGCTAGTAAATGTTATTAACATGGAAAATATACGTATTTGGGGGTCACCTTTTAGAAATGTTTAAAACCAGTGGGTGGACGTCTTTATGAGAAACATTCTGGTGCTTAGCTAAATTCACAGTGGCAGCGAAGTACAGCACTTCCCTAGCTATTCATTTTGTGGCTGATTCTGGCTTCAGCTGATGCTGTTGAAGAGTCTTTATGTGGCTTGTTATATCACCAGGCAGACCTTATCAGGATATTTTCTACTGTTTTAAAATTGAGTAATGAAGTCACTGGCCTGAGATGTGAGAGAACATTTATTTGGAATCATCTGCTGAGAGATGTGAACTTACAGGACAGTCCCTTAAGCAAATATCTTCCTCTGGGGTTTTCCTCTTGGTGAAAAAGGGCATCAAATTACTTCGTTTCTGCAAAAGACTGTCAGATTTATTTTTTTTTCACTGAGGAAGGGGTGAAAAAAAGCTTGACAAACACTGCAAAAGAAAGCGACACTTTCTGTTTAGCAGTTTGTGAAATACCTCAGGTGCTTGCCGCTTTCGCATGATGCTGTATTGCATTGTACTTGTTAGCGTGTTTCTTTGTCCTTTTCCTTTTGCTGGATAGAGATGGTGATTTAACTTTCAGGGTTATGCGAGGCATATAAAGTTACTGTTTTCCTTTTCACAGTTTTCAAGTCAGATAGGCTTATGTTGTTGATAACTATATAAAATATAAATTAGCACTCCACTGTAAGGAGAAGCTCATCATCCCCTTCTTTTCCTCCAGTAATTTTTATTAGACCATTGACCCATCTTAAACTCAGATCTTAGTGTTTTTCTAGACTCTTCAGTTTCTACCCTCTACCTGCTTTTCTGTTACTGTTCTTGGATTATATGCTCTTTAGGCTTCTCTTGTTTATGCAGTAGGTGTGATGATCCAATAGTTTGCAGCATGATTCTATCAGCTTCCATATTGCAGCTCACATCAAGGCTTGTGGAGATGGGAAAAAGACAAGGCTTCTTGTCTACCCTCTCCTTCTGTCCCACATGTGACTTAAACAACAGGTTGTCAGAGTATCTGTTTTTAATGCTCCCATGGCTGGACTGAATTGTAGTCTATACTACATGATTTTATTAATACATCATAGACTCATGTTTAATTAGGAAATATAGTTTAATACAGTTTCTTCTTCCAGTTTTGTCTGAGATACATGGTGGCTGTATGGATGGGATGTCACTGTGGTACCTGACATAGCTTAACAGTGTATCTGGGACTGCAGATGAGAGGGAATAACAATCATGCCATGTTTAGGCACTAAGGGCTTTCTAAACTCCCTTCTAAGCAAGAGTTTAGAGCCCTACCCTTCTGCCTGTATCAAGCAGAAGCTTCTTACCTTTGTTCCCAGCTGACTTTGTTTCTAAGCTGTGGCTGTTGCAGAAGACAAAACTCTTTGAATTGTGGAATGCCCAGGAGTTATCTACTAGACTTTTTTTTTGTGTGTGTGTGTAAAACTGCTCAGATGTGATGAGCGATCCTGAATAATATTCCTTCATTTATGGATCTCATTTATGGATCTGGAGATCTGGTGTTCAATGCTGTGTCGTGTACTGTCACAGAAAAGGTTTGATTATTTATTGAATTTCTTTCTTACTGAATAAACATTAAAATCCAATGAAGGAAGTATTACTGGAGAAATAGGCAAGTGATGTTCACAATAAATGTATTGACTGCAGGTCCACATTCAGGTCACCATTTTAATTTTAGTTTTTTCCTGACTTTGGGAATAAAAGATTATTTCAAAAAGATTCGAAATTATTTTTTTATTACTTTCTCTTATCATGTAAGATTGGTCTACACAAAAGCTGATACCAACAGCATTAGAAGTATTTTGTTGTTAAGTCTCCTTATGTTGGTCTTTCCTCTTGAAAGTCTTGCCTATACAAATAATATTGCTTCTGATGGCCTGTGAGCAAAGCATGCAGTTAAGCTGGTAATGAACGTAACTTGTCTGCAAGTGTTGATCAGGGTAAACCGTCTTATACTCTATACAGGAATTGTGGCTGAAACACAGTTAAAACCAGAGATTTTTTTAGTACAGATGTTACAAGCTTTGTTTCCTAACTGCAGACATGGTCAGCTTTTCCAGTGAGTACTTACCTTCTGCTTCCTCTTGTGCTGTCCAGGAAATGTCTCCAAAGCCCCTGGGGCTTTCCAGTGCTGCAAACACCACTACACAGGTGGAGGCAGAAGGACACGTTCCTGGCTCCACAGGCAGATATCCCACAACTGATACCAACCACGTCCCCTTGTGATGGCATGTGCATTGCTTGAGTGATCCATTTGCAGCCCAGGTACTCATGAAAAAAAGAAAAAAAGATTCTTTTTTCACTTTACTTCTATACTTATTTGGTTGCCTTGGTAACCAGAGGATAATTCATCCAAATGCAACTGGATAGGATAATTGATATATTTTGAGGAATGCCTACAGGCAATAATAAGGATTTGTCTGCCACCAACTGTTCCAGGCTTCAGAAAATATAAGGTTCAGCTCTGAAACAGGACCAAGTGTTTTTCCTAAGAGTCTGGATGTAGAGGTAATGCTGTCCTTCCTGGTGCCTGTGAGGGATCCTTGATGGACTTGTCTGCAACTTCAGTACAGATCAAACTGCATCTATGATTTTGTTTGAATATTTATTTTAGACAATCCAAAGAGGCTAGAAAACCTCTGAAGTAATGAGTTCCCACTGTTGTTTTGTTTCTTTGTTCTATGAATGAAATGCCTTGCAGCAATCTTGGAGGCTTCTGTACAGGAAATTTGCATTGACACTGACTACCCATTATTGTAGATACTAATGACTATCAGACGCTAGGGCCTCTGGTTGATAAGCTGGTTCACCGTACTCTAGTCTCCACAGAGAGTTTATGGATCTTGATCATCCAGTACCTGACATTTACTTAAACCACCTCATGTTTTCAATATCTCATTCATTAGCTTTCCTCAACCACTTTGCAGGACACAGTGTAAGACCTACTTCCTAGTGAATGAGAGGTTAAAATCTGATTGCTTTTGCTTCCTTCTGTACAGAGGCTGATAGGAAAGGGTGTAAGAATGGCATGGGAAATTGGATGGGGAGAGTGCCTGTGAGAAGATTGAACAGATGACCCCGATGCCTTGAGACTTGCTGAATACATACTGGAGCACAGCTCTATCAGACTTTCTAACTAGCTAATTTTCTTCTTGTTATGCTAACCTCTTGAGAGCAATGTTTTTTCTACTAAGCTGTTCCCAGAGGACTGTTCTCTCACCTAACTCATACCTCCATGACAAGTGTGAGACCTCTTGGTACACAGTGTAGAAATGTTTCACTGCTTCTCCTAGTAGTTTCTTCTGCTCCCAAACAAAAAATAAAGCTGGCATCTAACTTAGACAGGGAATGTTCAGCTTGGTTTTAAGTCTGCTTATGTGAATTCATCAGAAGCTTGACAGTTTAATAACATTGTTGGGATATAATATCAATTATCCCCGACGTTTTATTAATTTAACCTTTTTCATTTTTGATATGGAATACGATCTCAAGAAAATTCTCTATTCACTTTAAACTAGCTATGAATCAGGTAGACCTGAGAAAGGTATCTACTCCTGGAGAAGGAAATTGTAACTTCTCAAAGTTTCCCAGGAATATAAATTCCAGTGGTGATAGATCACAAGGTCAATATGATTAGAAATAGAAAATATTTACTGTCTTATAGCAAGGCACCGAACGCTGTCTGCTTTCACCTTGAGGACCCTAGAAGGAAAATGTTTCCAGAAAAAGAAAAGTTAGAGCCCTAATGAAAACAGAAATATTTTTCATTCCCTCAAGACAGTGTTTATTGTGTTAGTATACAATCCATCAACAGCAGTAAATAGACTCAATAAATAAGGTAGTCATCTAACACACTTGGAGATTTTGTGCTAAGGGAAAATATTATTTTCTTTCTAGCAGAAGACAAGATCTTTCTTTAGTCACAGAGGACAAACTGAATGGATAATGTCTGTTCTCGAATTCTTATAGTAAAATTTGCAACTGGTCAGCCATTGATAATCCTTCTAAAGTTATCTATGCAGTGCTACAAACTACACGAGCCTGAAAACTCGTGGCTTGCAGAATTCACAAGTAAATTCTCAAGCCATGCCAATAGGTTATAGTCATTCATTTATTAAGGAATATGTTCAGTTCAATCTGGTTGAACAATTATGAGTTTATCAGTAAATACTTAAAAAAATACTTCAGTTGAGGAACTACAGCACCAGAAAAATCTTCCAGACTAGTACAGAGGTAATAAAAATGCATAAATGATCTAGCTAATCTAAAGAAAGAAAATCTTATTGTGTGGATTAATTTTTAAAATTTGCTTTGTTCACATTTTCCCTTCCTCATCAGTCACCCAGCTTTCAGAGGAATATAAGAAGTGGAAGAACTAATAGTAAGAATAAAAAAAAAACCAACCAGGGCTTGACCTAGACACCATTAAAATAATCAAAGACTGTAATTCAATTATTGAGTATACATATTTTTGCTAGGAAAAGATGTCTGGCTCTTTTGAACCTTGCTGACACAAGTAACAAGATATGGTGGCTGGTAGTTGAAGTTAAACAGATTCAGCCTTTAAATTAGATGTACTTCTTTGGCTCAGAAGGTAACAAAATAGGTGAATTGCTGTTCAAAGGAAGCCTGAAGTAAACAAATTTTACTGTTTTTAAAATGGACTATGCAGGTTTTAGTTTAGGTTGTTGCAGACATCCTATATCCTCTCTACATGGATGTAAGCTGAAAACCTGCATAGGCAATGTTGTCCATTCTGGCCTGAGAGTCTCTGAAGTAGTGTTTCTGGCATTCTGAGAAGCAGGTGAGGGAGAATAACCATTCTCACTTCTCTCAATGTCCTTCAACTCTTGCAGTTTTACAGTACAACTGTCATCAAATCTCATCGTTCAGGCTTTCACGCTTAGGCTTTACCCAAGCCTGGGGAAAGGCAAAGGAGAACAGCTTGCTCTTGCTCTTCCTCCTCATGTGCAATTGGCTTGAATGTACTCTGGAGTTAAGTTTCTTTATTTATTTGAATTATTAGAGATCGCCTGGATTGTAGTGAGCACTAATGCAGTAGATAGTGGCCACAGGACCTTCGTGGCTGCCTGCTTTATCTTGTTCACATGTTCAGGGTCATGCTGAGTGTTGAATTTAGGGAATTTTTCCATGAGCTGGATTATGTGTTGTTGTGGATTTTTTTCCTTTTCTGTTACATGTTGGATGATTTATCTGTCAAATCATAGACTACATGTTACCTAAGCAATTCATTGAAGGTTGTGCATGTTTTTTGGAGCCAGGGCATTGCAGTTCATACAGCTCTTTCCTGTCTGGCAGAGAAAGCATATCTACAAATGGGATTTGCACTTCTTTGAGCTGCTGTAACTGGTACAGATAAGTCACTCATGTGCCCTTCACTTATTCCTGTTGATTTTTCCCTTGAGTTAAAATAAATAAAAGAGGCTGCCTCTTACTGCTGTTGAACAGCTCTCTCCTGGAGAAAGCTGAGAGATTTGGGAACAGCAATTCTTCTTAACAACTCTAGATGTTTTTCTAGAAGATGAGGTGATCTGTAAAGAGGGAGAGTGAATGCTGGAGCTAGTGACTGTGACCATAAGAGGAGACAGAGATGAGAGGAAAGCTTTACTATTATTTTCTCAGGCCCCACAGTTTTTGCTGAAAACCTCTCCTGTGGCCATTGTCAATCACTGCCTACATCCATTGTACATCAGGGTGGAAAGGAGTTGTTCTCAGCCCTGTAGACAGAAGAGGAGGAGACCTTTACAAAGGCAATGATAGAGTTCTGGAAGGCAACATATATTTTCAAAGATATTTTGATCCTTGGAGAAGTGAGGTCAGTAGAACTGCCGCCTTGGATTTCTGGAGGGCAGACATTGGCCCTTTTAGGAAACGGGTCAACAGAGTCCCATGGGAGGCAGTCGGTGAAGGGCAAAGGAGTCCAGGAAGGCTGGATGTTTTTCACAATGGAAATCTTAAAGGCATAGGAGCAAGGCAATCCCCATCCAATGAAAGATAAACTAGCAGGGAAGAAGACTGCCCTGACTGAACAGAGAGCTTTGGCTGGAACTCAGGATAAAAAAAGAAGAGTTTGACCTTTGGAAGAAGGGGCAGGCAGCTCAGGAGGACTACCAGGATGTTGTGACGTTATACACGGAGAAAATTAGAAGGGTGAGAGCCCAGCTAGTAATTAGTCTGACTGCTGTGGTAAAGGACAATAAAAAAATTTCTATGAACACATTAAAAATGAAAGGAGTGCTAAGGAGAATCTCCATCCTTAATTGGTGATGGGGGGAAACACAGTGATGATGACAAAGGATGAAGAAAATGTTGAGGTACTTAATACCTTCTTTACCTCAGTCTTTACCAGGAAGACGCGTTGTTCTCCAGGTACACAGCACCCTGAGCTGGAAGACAGGGATCAGGGACAGAATGAAGCACCCATAATCCAAGGAGAAATTGCTAGCAACCTGCTATGCCACATAGATACACATGGTCTGTGGGGCCAGATGGGATATTCCCAAGGATGCTGACAGAGCTGGTGGAAGTGCTCACCAAGCCACTTTCCATCATTTATCAGCAATTTTGGCTGAATGGGTAGGTCCTAGTTGACTGGAGATTATCAAATGTGATGCCCATCTACAAGGGCTGGAAGGAGGATCCAGGGAACTACAGGCCTATCAGTTTGACCATGGTGCTAGGAAAGCTTATGGAGCAGGTCATCTTGAGTGCTATCATGTGCTATGTACAGGACAACCAGGAGATAAGGCTCAGTCAGCATGGGTTTATGAAATGGTTGACTAGCTTGGTCTCTTTTTATGACAAGGTAACTCACTTTTGGAGGAAGGGAATTGCATGGGAATGAAAACTGGAGCATCTTATCATACAGAAATCTTACCCTGAGAAACAACACCATACTGAAGAGCATTGTTCTTCCTTCCTCCCTTGGTAATTTCAGAAGAGTTCCTGACATCCAAATGCTTCCCACTGCCACAGCACAGAACAATTTCAAGCTAAATAGCAGGACACAAAGTTTGTTATCTCAGAAAACATTTGACATATTGGCATGGGCTATATTACGATCTCCTTAAATGCAAATATTTGACAAATATTAATTTATGAATGGGCAGTTTTACCACTACTTTCAATTTAATCTTCCTGTAAAGGAGCACATTATTGATAATGCTGGGTTGTGTGGTATGTGAAGTTAATACAGCATACCTATTATTTTCTCATTACCTCCCCATTCCAACACATTTGAAGCTGATTACTGATTTCCATAGCAGCCTTTTAAACAGAATGGAGTTTACTGGGAAGCTGGTAGGGCTGAAGCTTAAAGAAACTTACTGTTTCTTCAAAGATGAATAGTAAACCAGTTTTTGAGATCCAGTTGTGCTGTCTTCCTTGCTCATATCTCACAGTGGAAAAAGCCCCTGACCCTCTTTGGGGATCCTCTTCAAAGAAAGTGAAATATGAACCACACACAAAATTGTAGCCTTCATTGAATTATTAAAATAGCCTGCTAGTCTCTTGCAGCAGGGTCAGAAATCCTCATTCCTACTCCGTATTTTATCTTTCCAGGCTTTCTGTCTCTTACTACAAAATCTGTAGCTGTCGAGATTCAATATAGCACCTGAAAGGACTCCTGACCACTGTTGTTATAGTTGTATTGTGTTCCTTGATTGATTTGGAGATGCTGTAAAATGAGGTATAATATTTGGAAACTTACTAAAACAAAGTCAGAGGTGGCAATTTGAAATGAGAGAGTCCTTGACTCTTTTCCAAATGCTTTCAGTGTTTCTGTCTTCACTCTATAATTTCCCACTGTGCAGCAGATGTATTTTTCTTTAGGATCAAGAGAATGGTCTCAATTTTATTTCAGGGGAATTTGTGTGTGTGTGTGTTAGAAGTAGAATAGAAGGAATTCACTTGCGCTGCAAGGATGTTTTTTTCTGCAATACTGCAGAGCAAAAGCTGTAGAAAACATCCTGCCCATGGACTACCTGCTTCTGGAAGTGTGTTTAAGAGGAATTTACAGTGTGATAAAATTACGGAAATACTAACCATGTAATTAGGAATGTAGCTTTAGCGGAGAACTCCTGAATTACTGGATGTGCTGCAGCCAGGCAACCATGTCACGTAAACTCCTCCAACAGCTGATTGAGCTCTGCTTGAATCTTGCTTTCCTTTGTAGTTTTTATTCCTACCTGAAGGCTACACCAGGGCCTTACTCCTTCCAAGGCTGGAGGGATGTTCCTCTATCCCAGCTGCCTCCTCTTCTGTGTTCTTTTGAAATTTAGTGCTAGCTTATGCAGCTTGTTTTTGTGCTAATATTTTCTTTTTTGATGGCTCCTTTTCCTTTATCTTTTCTCTTTCCCCACTGCTTATTGGCTCTGTTTTTACAGACAGCATACCCCTCAGTTATTAAGCTGTTAGACAAAAAGAGTCACATCTCTTAGGCAATATATATGCTACTCATGGGATATCTGCTGTATGTTTCCCTCCCCTGTTCAAGCTAGAAAACCAGTTGCAGTATTTCATGACTATCCCAGCCATCTACATTGCCTTCCCATGGAAACCAGGACATCAGGAAAAAAAGAGGAATGCAAGGCATAATATGAAAGTAGGACACGATGGGGGATGGCTCGTAAGCTAAATACATGGGGTGTGCTTTAAGATCCTGCTATACAGATGTAAATTAAGTTTCTTTCAACAGACAGACTGAATGATAAGGGGATAGGGAGAGTAGTAAATAGCACCTGCTTTACGTGGATTTCATGATCTTGAGACATAGTACAGATCAGGTAGATCTTACCAGTCCTTTGTAAGTAATTTGGATAGATTTTTGCACCTGCTTGAAACATCTTGCCTGGTGAATTTGAATTCTATTGGTATTTCATCACTATCTAGGAATTTCCATCCACCTCAGATTTTCTTCCTCTTTGGTTATTCCTAATCGATATGTTCTTAGGAAGAACACTTGACCTGCATGCATGACCCTGCCCTTGGTACAAATGGCTTTTATCCCATACATCTCACTCCAGTTTTGAAGGTAATTCAATTATTTTTCAATAACAATATTATCTTCCTCTATATTGATGCCTTCATGTTCTGAGGCAACAGAAAATGTTAATGGTGCAATCACATTTTTGCACTAGATCCATTAGAGGAAATATGAATCAAACTTATTCTAAGTCATAGTCCTGAGAAACTGCTTATTAATTATCCTTTATCTCCAGGTTTCTAATTTCCTTGTAATCTCTCCTTTAGCTAGTACTACCCCTAATTTAGAAACTAGAGATTAACATAATATTAAATTGTAACTTAACAATTCCTTTCTCAATACGCATTGTACTAAGTATTGTGCCATTGCCCAGGAACCTCTTCTCAGCATTTATAACTACTTCCTTGTTTAGTCTTGCATGTTTTACTTTTAGTAAACCTGTGCACCATTTTCTTCTGCTTTCTTCCATGTCTTTAGCTGTGCTTTCCATCAAAGTTTGTTCTAAAAACCTGAGTACAACTCTAGTCAAACTAATGAACCTCTATTTAATCATGTTATATTTCTTCCTCCTATGCTGTCCTCTGGCTGTATGACCTCCTGGAATATTTGGCAATGAATTCTATGGAGTGGACCTGCAACTTCAGAAGCCATTTCTTTTTGGGACTTGGAGGTTATTCAGTCTCCTGCAAACAGGAATGCTTGGAAGTCTTCAGCCTTTTTCTGCTCTAATGCAGTACTTTTGGTTCCTGTATTTGTTCTTTTTAGCCTCTCTTCCTTTACAACCCCACTCAGTGTTTCCATTTTACTTGATATAACTGACATGATAGCACTTGGAGTTTGGTTTAAACTGTGGTTATGTTTAATCTCTATCCTACTACAACAATTTCAATATCTGTCCCCACTTTCTTTTTATTTTTATGCCTCAGCATTATATTGCTACCTTTTAGATTGTCTATGCCCAGTCTAATTCTGTTTGACTTCTAACAAAACTGCTAACAAAATTATTCCTGTAAGGTTTTGACTTCCGTAACTTTGATTTTACCTTTCAAAATTCCTAGCAAAAGAAAGACCATGGCATCAAAGCAGTTGTTTTTTGTTTCTGGTTAAAAAGATGCCATGTAACATTACCGAGTTTTATCTGCTTGCATGTTGTGTTGGATGTGTTAACCTGTTGAGGGTTTACCTACCCTTCCCTTAGTTTTCTGAGGATTCTTTGCATTGCTCATAAGTATTTTGAGAGAGTTCTCCAGCATTTTGTTGAAGGGATAGAGAGAAGGAAAGCATAATAAACAGGATTTTTATGCCTGTTATCATATATAGCCCCAAATCCTCAAACTTTTAAGCAACAAGGAAAACAAAAAGGTTTTCTTCTTGATCAACTTGACTTCCTTAGTAGATTTGTTACTACTTATTTTCTGGTTCACTATACATTCAAATAACTTCCAAGGAAGCAGAGTCCTGAATTTTAACAAAAAACCAGATAAGACAAGGAGAAAAATAAAGGGCTTTTTATTTTCTTAAATCTTAGCTAATGCAAGCTTAATGGACTAGTCATTGTGTGGATGGAGAGAACAGGAGGAAGAAAGACAGGACAGTCCTACAGCTACCTGATCAAATTTGCATATAAAAGATTTTAATTGGCCTTGACCCACCTTGCTCCAGTTTGGGACTTTGAAGACTTATTAAATCATCATGTTTTCCCAGGATAAGATGATTTCCTGGTCGGTTCCAATTATCTTATTTGCATCCCTATCCAAGCCTCATAATTTTCAGGCTATCATTTTTTATTATGTCTGTTGCCTAAGAGCACTTGGCACAGTACAAGAGGACATGTGAAGACACAGGAGAGAAAGGATGCAATCCCTACCCAATATGCTTGGGAATAATTGAGGGAAGGTTTCTTGAGGAATATGTTGAAATACAGTTTTGATATATATCTGTTGGTGTGGTGCATAATTTTTTCCAAAGGGCTTCTTTCTGCTAAACGTAAACATAAACATTCAATCCAATAACCAGTGAAATGAATGTTAAAGTTGACATTCAAGGCTCCACAGGGTCTGGGGCAGGGCAGGGCTATGGGGAGCTGGAGACCAGCCCTGCTGTGGTGTCAGTGGGGCAGAGCCTGACAGCCCTGGGGCTGACGTGGAGTCCTGGGCTGTGAGCAATGTGAGGAGAGCCCCAGGAGTCTGGGCTGAGCCAGTCAGGTTGGTCAATGCCCTCAGGGCCATGACAACTATTGAGCCTGTTTTTGTGATATTCCTAGGCACATTTATTTGAATAAAGCATTTGGACAGATACTGTATATTGGAAATATAAAATAAAACTGTGGCAATTTAGTCCTATAAATGTGATTTCCGTAGTTTAGTCATCAGAATTTAGTGCATTTTCCTAAGCTCAGTGATACAGCAATAAGACTCATCTAGGTTCAGAAAATTGCATGGAATGAGTCTGATCTGTGGTAAAAGCTATTAACAATTTAAATGAAATGTAGTCAAGATTTGGACACAATTACATGGAAATATCAGTGAGACAGAAGCTCCAATTATAGAAGCCTGTATTTACCGTTGTAAGGGACTTAGAAGAAGGCTATTCTAAAACTGAACATAAGAGCTATACAGTTCAAACAAAATGATTTCCCTAGCTCATACAGATCCTAAATTTCATGAAATTCAGGCATATCTTATTATAGGTTTTGATCTTTCAAGAAAAAAAGTGAAGAGAATGAGAATTCTTTTGCTTCCTCTTCTTTTCTTGATACTTTTTATCCTGCTTTCCTTTGAGTTACAACTGTAACATTCAATTAGGTGTAGAAAATGTACCAGTTGATTTAACACAGAAAGAAAAAAATGTGAATAATTTGTCATAAAAAAAATACGATTCCTGTAGGATTTCAAGTCGCTACTTAATAATATAAAGCAGACTTTTTTTTTTTTGTTACTCTTCTGCAAAGATTTTGATGGGAATTTATAGGTATTAAACATAGCCAGAGGAGGGAGCCTCTAATGGGCCTATGAATGCAATGAAAACCTGTTGGGAATTAGAACAAAGTGAGAAACTTTTCAATTAAAGAAAAAAGCAAGCGAGCAAAGGCCTTTGTTGGGACCTATAGCTTTTAATGAAAAAGCCTTCCATCTAAGCACATTTATTGTAGTATCTTTTTCAGTTATATGAAGCAATGCCTCCATGAAATCCAGCCCATGAAATACAGCTGGTACTGCAGGTGCTGCCCAAACTACCAAACACATCTTTGTGCCTTCAAAACTGAGACTCTTAGCTCAACTTTGTGCCCCTTCTCCCCTCCGTTTGCCTTCCTTTCTGCCTTTTTCCTTCCAGGCCTGTCCTGATCACAACTCCTGTTGCCTACTTTATATGGCAGCAGGTTGGGATGGGGAGCCTGGCAAATGGGTGCTACTAAAGGGAGAGAGATGAAATGGAGGTACTGTTTGTATCAGCCCAGAGAAGCATGCGGGGAAGCAAGCCGTGGGAGGGTTGTGGTCATCTAAGTCAGTTCACTTTGCTTTGAAGCACGCAGATACAGTGTTCTCTTCACATCCTCAAAACAATCTCATCTATAGCTGATGATCAGTCATTACAGCTGTTGAGGTTTTAACCAGTCTCACTGATTATAATATTGGAACAAAATTTTACTTGAAATTACAGACTTCAGAGTAATTCTGTGTGTGTATGTGTTTATGTGTTTGTCTTTTGTGACTGCTGTAGCATTCTGAATCTTCAAATTGCTACACCTATACAATCTTATGATGTGGTCATCACGTTCCTTTCTCCTTCAGCTTCCTCAGTCTGAGTAGAAAAATTCATGAAAGGATATAGAATCAAAAGTTAGAAAAAGTCTGAAATCAGGTTGTCTAAAGGACTGAAATTCTTCCTTTTCTGCTTAAGCATGTGGCTTCGTATTTAACTACATGGTCCATGCCTTCTTTTTCTTTCTACTGTTTAACTCTGCTTATTTACTGTCCAGTGTGGATTTGCTCTCTGGACTTGGTACTGAATTGGGTATTGGGATGTAGAGTGCCTTGGAAAGGATAGTGTAGTTTCATGGTTAAGATAACATCAGTATGTCCTGAGGGAATTAGTCTTTTCTTCCTGCTATGGCCACAAAGATCCAGATGATGTCACGGAAAGTTACATGAACAAAACTTTCCATAAGTGAACACTCCCTCCCTTTTCCTAACTTTCTTTGTGCTTTCTGTTAGTCTTTTGTCCCAAGCACATGCATGCTGACATATACAACTGTATCTCAAGACAGTGGGACCAGTGCTTTCTGAACAGGTGAAGTCCTGTAAGCTCTCTGGAAAGCGTTGCGGCCAGGATGTCTACTTGGACACAAAAAATTATTTTCAGAATCTCCATGCCCTCATTTGCCATAAATGACAGGAGGCTCAGCCTGCTTCCCCTTCACTTGGTGTTGTAAAACTGGATCTAAAACATGGATGAAAATACCCAAATTGTGAGCAAAGTAGATTTCAGCCTGTCCCCCTGGACCTGCACTGGTGTAATTCTCTATGTAGATGAGACTGCTCTTTAAAACTGTTTAGTAATTTTTCTCTGAATGGTTAAGTGCATCTGCTTAAGAAACAGGTCTTCAGGTGAGTATACTTCACACAGTAAACAGCCCCATTGCACTGACAGTGCTTTCTTTTCTGTAATGCGTTAAAGTTCAGGAGGTTTTATTCAATGGCAATGCTTGAATGCACTATTTGGTGCACTCTAGGAGACTCCTGGATTGCCTACAGCTTGCTATGCTACTTTTCCATGTATATCAGGGTGGTTGAAGTCCCCGAGTAGGATGAGAGCTTGCAAGTGTGAAGCCTTCTGTAGCTGGAAGAAAACTTCAGTAGGCTTTCCTTGATCTGGTGGCCAGTAGAATACATGAACCATGAGGTTTCTTCTGCTGTCTTGGTCTTTTATTCTGACTCACAAGCTTTCAGCTTGTCCGTGGTTACTCTTCAAAGACAGTTCTTGACACTCTATTCATTTCCTGACAGAGAGGCCAATGCCTCCACCCCTCCTTCCCGATCTGTCCCTTCTGAACAGCCTGTAGCCATCAATAGATACACTGCAGTCCATGGGATCTGTCCCACCAAGTTTCAGTGATAACAACCAGCTCATAGCTTTCTAGTGGCATGGTAGCTTCCAGCTCCTTCTGTTTGCTGCCCAAGCTTTGAGTGTTCATTCAGAGAAGCAAAAGTGATTTTCACTGCAAGCTTTCTTTTTGCTTGCCAAAAATTCAGGACAGATGGGAATAGAAAGTAGGCATAGATGAAACAAGCTTGGTGGACTTTTGATTTTATTGCTGTCAGCAGTGGTTAAATGCTTAAAAAAAAATCTAATTCTTGTTTTGTTACATAAAACACTCATAATTATCTTAACATATATAACCATAATTCAGTGAACAGCAATTAAACAGAAGCCTTCTAAAAATTGTCTCAGTGATATGAAAGGACTCCTTTAAGCCTTTCCTCCTTGGCACATAAATAACTACCCGTAAGAACGAGCAATTTTGTCTTAGGCTAAAGGGTTAAGATCCTGTGATCAAAAACTGAAACAACTACTGTCATTAATGAAGTGGCATTGAAGAGGGGTTATAATCTTTACCAGTGAGGTCACTTTTTGCCCTCATTTTGCTCTATGGTTCTCATACTGATAAGTTGTTTTAATATCAGTTTTTTCTTCCTTTACTGCCTGGTTTTGATCAAAGTCTTAACATGCACTAAAAGAATTTTCTGCAAAGATCCCTCCATCTGGTGCTGGATGTTTTCCATTTCCTATTTGACTGGAATTCTTTTCCAGGGCTTTTTTTCCTGCGTACAAGAGGCATTTGATAGAAAAACTGCTTTCAAAACTTCCAGAGGAAATATTCATTTGACACTTGTTCTTTCTGAGGGTACAGGTGCCTGTTTAACCTCTACCACATGTGGTTTTATTTTCCTTTTGTTTATTTGTTTAAAGGGACGTATTTAAGATATAACGTTCAAATCCACATCTTGGATGTTTCCAGAACTTGCAGCTCAGTGTTTTGCTTTATTCCATTCCTGAAACAGAATTGTATTTTCCTGAGTGACAAGTAAGGACCCTAAGGATTAGGTGTCAAAATCTTAGCTTTAAAAGTACGTGATACAACTAGGAGGTAGTTTCATTTCATAATAAAATTTTTTTGTTTGCTTTCATTTTATGGTTTTATATCTCAAAGAATCAGGCATGAACTAGTTCTCAAATGCAGATTTCTTCTAGCTGCTGTAGATAATCAGGTATCAGTTAAAAATCATAGCACTTCTCATGTTTATCCTCTGAATCTGTCATCTCATCCTGCTGTGCTTGAAAGTGGAAATAAAGGTCTTTCCAAGGGTCCAGTTAGATGTTCTCAGTCTGTTGCAAGTTTTACAAGCTTTTCACCTTAGGTTCACAGTTTTGCCCAGCTGGTGACAAGTATCAATTAGTGCTCACCTTTCACTAGCTGATATGCCTTTTGAATGTAAAAGAAAGAAAGAAAATGGGCTTAAAAATGTTGCTATTTTTATTTTCTGAAAGCACTGTATGAACACGTCTGCTACACAGGAATGAACTGCTACTGTCTGAGCTTCTCAAAGTTCACTAAAATCATCCTAGCATGCTGTACAGCAGACAGGGCTTTTCAGTGTTCAGTTCTTCTCACTGAAGTGTTTCCCTTCCTTGGCTCTCAGCCACAGATTAATAGTCTGTAACCAAGTTCGCTCTCAAAAATGTCAAATTTAATTGAAAAAGGAAAATCAGAAAATAAAAAGTTATCTGTCATGACTCCTTTGGGTCCCACACTTACAAGCTTTGCAGGTTCCTCTGCTTCATTAACCAACCCTATGTTGGAAAGCTAAGCCTTCACTGTCCCCAGTGCAGCTTCAGCTTGGAGCTTCTGGGGCACAATTCAACCATGGCTACACCGTGGCTACACTAGAGGAATCCAACTAGTTTCAGTTTTGGCTCACAGGGTGCACAGAGCAATAACAATGGCCTTTTGTGCCCTCCCTCCCTTCCCTGCTTTGCCACTAAGCTAAAGAAATGCAATACCATGAGTCACGTGGCTGAGAACATAGGCTGCTATCTACACCCTGTTATTTCTAGTTCCTAACGCTGTGCATTCCAAGGCAGGGTTGGAATGGAAGGTACCAAGCATAGAGGTACAAGCAGCAGAGATCTTAGAGGAGATTGTGGATAGAATATGCTGAAAGTTTTCCCAAGAAATGGAGGATTAAGAAGGAAGCATTTGGTTTAGAGCCTTCTGGATGCTCTGCTTTGGTTGAATCAAAGCAAGAGTTGTGAAAGTGCTGGGTGTCTGTCCTGGCAAGCTGCGAATCCAATCAAGTGCTGACCCCAGCTAACTGTGTAACTCTAGAACTGAGGGTTGGGAGCTACTAGTTTCTACAGGTCTACAGAATTGTCTGCCTGGTCAGTTTTACCATATGCATGACCTCTGAAACAGGTAAGAATGTCTAAACCACCCACTCTTGCGTGAATTCACTGAAGAGCAGAACACCAAGTTTTTGGCTCAAGTTCATGCTGGGAAAAACTTGTAAAGCAGAGAAGTCTGTCCTAGGAAGCAGCTGTTCATAGCTGTTCTGAATGTGCACCACTCCCAAGTTCTCTTTGATAAATAACATATGCCCTCAGTTATTAAAGCTTTCCAATGCTTTTCTTTGATTTTGAATCCAATAGACTTAAGACGTCTTGTCTCTTACAGCAAAAAAATTTGCTGTATGTGAACTTGGTGTTGTGGTAACAGTGCCTTGGCAGGAGAGAGACTCAGAATGCTACCCTACCCTGGGAAGGTCTCTTCAGGTGGGCATTCATCTGGCTGCTGCATGTGGATGCCAGCAGAATCCAAATGATCCCCATTTCTGGCCTGCAGGTAGAAAACTGATCTAGAAAGTAGCAGATTTGATGATTATCCATTCAGAGGGATCACACACACAGAAGGCATTTCAGTGGGTTTTCTTAAAGTTATTATTTTGCCTGTGACATCTGCAAGAATTCTTTCCATTCCTCTTCTGTGTTTAGGAGGTAAAAAGCAGCAGAGAAACAGCTGAAACCAAGTTAAAAAATTGACTTCTCAGTCCTATGCAGGTGTGCAGTGGGGCCTCAGTATTGATGCATGCTATAGACTTTTTCCTGCCTCACACAATGCCACAAAATTGCAGAAAGGAATTTTGTAGCTGGAGCCATTATTAGAACGTATTACTTGCCTGTTTACTGTTGAACGTGCTGTGCAGTACAGATAAGATTTTAAGGCAGTAAGGCTTGTGCATGTGGGGAATTCATTAAGAAAAGTATTAATTTCCTCAGAAGTCTCCTTTTATTTATTTTTTAATTTTTTTTTTTTTTTTTTTTGCAGCTTCACACTCTGATAAAGAGATGAGAGCACTTGGTACAGACACAGGAGGTCACTCTTAGGTAGTACATTCAGAAATGCTGCCTGCTCTGTTGTTCCAGCCAGACTTTTCCCCAGACGTTCCTGCTGGAGAGTGTAAGACTATTTCTGTTGGGAGCCAAACTGGGTTGATAGGGAGGGTCCTCAGCAAGTAGCCTTAGGACTATTTCCAGTGCTGCCTAAAACAACGAGACCAGTCTTGACACAAACTAGGGCTTGCAGGACATTTTTGGTAAGTGGAAGGGTGCCTAAACAGAGGTAAGGCTCTCACCTGTGAACTGTATTCTCTGGCTGTATGAGGGAGTACTAGGCTGTTGTTGTCAAAATGCCCTTATCCCTTAGGACTGGAGGTGCTGCTGATTAGTGGTTTAAAATCAGAGTAGGGTAATGAAGTTCTCTTCATGACTCTGTCATTGATTCACCTTAGGCCAATTGCCTCCCTTTCCTTACTACTAAATTTCCCAAGCTGTAGATGGTGAATAGTCATATCCCAATACTAAGGAACCAGGAGCAGAAAATGAGGAATAAGAAACGGGTTAATGAATGGCTTAGGGACTGGTGTGAGAAGAGGGGCTTTGGGTTCTTCAACCATGGGGAGGCCCACGCACCCCCAGGCTCTCTTACTAGGGATGGGACACGCCTGTCTCCTAGGGGGACAAAAGCCCTCACCAAAAAGCTAGTTAGGCTCATAAATCGAGCTTTAAACTAGATGTGAGGGGTAGGGGATGGAGGCCAGGCAGGATGGGAGTGAGCCTGGAGGTGAGACTTCAGTGGCAAAGGGGTGGTGTGCTGGCGATGCCTGCCGGTATATCACCACTAAGCAAGAGGGGGTGAGTGCAGCTGGGGATGGTAGGCAGCAAACTGGCACTGTGGCCTTAGTTAAGTCAAGGACCGCTCAGTTGGGGAGAAGCCCTATTACGAAGGCTGTAGCTACGCCTGCCCAGCTGAAGTGCATTTACACCAATGCACGCAGCATGGGAAATAAGAAGGAGGAGCTGGAAGCCGTGGTAGGGCAAGGAGACTACGATGTTGTTGCCATTGCGGAGACGTGGTGGGATGACTCGTACGACTGGAGCGTACCCATGGTGGGGTATAAACTCTTCAGGAAGGGCAGGAAGGGCAGAAGAGGAGGCGGGGTAGCCCTCTATGTTAGAGAGGGCTTTGATACGCTCGAACTGGACTACGATGAGGATGGGACTGAGTGCCTGTGGGTGAAAATCAGAGGAGTCCATGGGCAGGAAGGGATTGTGATGGGAGTCTACTATAGACCACCCAGCCAAGAAGAAGCAGCTGATGAGCTCTTCTACAAACAACTGAGTGTAGTCTCAAGATCGCTACCTCTAGTCCTTGTGGGAGACTTCAATTTCCCAGATATAAGCTGGGAGTATAATACAGCAGAAAGGAAGCAGTCCCGGAGGTTCCTGGAGTGTGTGGAAGACAACTTCCTCACACAGCTGGTGAGCGAACCGACAAGGGACAGTGCCCTCCTGGACCTGCTGTTGGTGAACAGAGAAGGACTGGTGGGGGATGTGAAGGTTGGAGGACGCTTGGGGCAAAGCGATCATGAGATGATAGAGTTCTCAGTGCAGGGTAAGATGAAGAAGGAGGTTAGCAGAACAGTAGCCCTCAACTTTCAGAGAGCAGACTTTGGACTGTTCAGAAGGCTGGTCGGAAAAGTCCCGTGGGAGGCGCTCCTTGAAGGCAAAGGTGTCCATGAGGGCTGGGCGCTCTTCAAGAAGGAACTCCTAGCAGCTCAAGGGAAAGCCGTCCCCAAGTTCCGGAAAAGTAGCCGGAGGGGTAAGAAACCAGCGTGGTTGAGTAGGGAGGTCCTAAGAGACATCAATAGGAAGAGGAGGGTCTACGACCTCTGGAGGAAGGGGCAGGCATCCTGGGTGGACTATAGGGAGGAAGAGAGAACGTGCAGGGAAGAAGTCAGGAGGGCTAAGGCCCAACTAGAAATGCGATTGGCCAAGGCTGTGAAAGACAACAAAAAGTCTTTCTACAAATACGTCAACAGCAAAAGGAGGGCTAGGGAGAATCTCCAGTCCCTAGTAGATGCAGAGGGAACAAGAGTAACAGGGAACGAAGACAAGGCTGAAGTGCTCAATGCCTACTTTGCCTCAGTCTTTAACAGTAAGGAAAATTGTTCCCTCTCTGCACAACCCCAAGGGTTGGATGAGAAGTATGAGATTCCCAAGGTCCAAGAGGAGGTGGTTAGAGACTTGCTTGCCCAGCTAGACGCCCACAAGTCTATGGGGCCAGATGGAGTCCACCCAAGAGTTTTGAGGGAACTGGCGGATGTGCTGGCCAAACCCCTTTCCATCATCTTTCAACAGTCCTGGATGACTGGGGAGGTTCCGCTGGACTGGAGGCTGGCTGATGTCGTGCCCATCTATAAGAAGGGGCGCAGGGAGGATCTGGGGAACTACAGGCCTGTCAGCCTGACCTCGGTACCAGGGAAAGTCATGGAGCGGGTGATCTTGAGTGCGATCATGAAGCACTTGCAAGAGAACCGGGTGATCAGGCCCAGTCAACACGGGTTCATGAAAGGCAGGTCTTGCCAGAGTAATCTGATCACCTTCTATGACCAAGTGACTAAACTCTTGGACGAGGGAAAGGCTGTGGATGTGGTCTTCCTGAACTTCAGTAAAGCCTTTGATACAGTTTCTCACAGCATTCTGCTTCGGAAACTGTCGGCCTCTGGCCTGGACGGGTGCACACTCTCCTGGGTGAAAAACTGGTTGAATGACCGGGCCCAGAGGGTGGTGGTAAATGGAGTTAAATCCAGCTGGAGGCCAGTTACAAGTGGGGTTCCCCAGGGCTCAGTCCTGGGTCCAGCCCTGTTTAATGTCCTGGACGAAGGCATCGAGTGCACCCTTAGCAAGTTTGCAGATGACACCAAGCTGGGTGGAAGTGTGGATCTGATGGAGGGTCGGGAGGCTCTGCAAAGGGACCTGAACAGGCTGGACTGCTGGGCTGAGACCAATGGCATGAGGTTTAACATGGCCAAATGCTGGGTCCTGCACTTGGGCCACAACAACCTTAAGCAGAGGTACAAACTAGGAGAAGCCTGGCTGGAAAGCTGCCAGGAGGAGAAGGACCTGGGGGTGCTGGTTGACAGCCGACTGAACATAAGCCAGCAGTGTGCCCAGGTGGCCAAGAAGTCCAATGGCATCTTGGCTTGTATCAGGAACGGCGTGACCAGCAGGTCCAGGGAGGTTATTCTCTCCCTGTACTTGGCACTGGTGAGACCGCACCTCGAGTACTGTGTTCAGTTCTGGGCCCCTCACCACAAGAAGGATGTTGAGGCTCTGGAGCGAGTCCAGAGAAGGGCAACAAAGCTGTTGAAGGGGCTGGAGAACAAATCTTATGAGGAGCGGCTGAGAGAGCTGGGGTTGTTCAGCCTGGAGAAGAGGAGGCTGAGGGGAGACCTTATTACTCTCTACAACTACCTGAACGGAGGTTGTGGAGAGGAGGGAGCTGGCCTCTTCTCCCAGGTGACAGGGGACAGGACAAGAGGGAATGGCCTCAAGCTCCACCAAGGGAGATTTAGGCTTGAGATTAGGAAAAAGTTCTTCACGGAGAGGGTGGTTAGGCATTGGAACAGTCTGCCAAGGGAGGTTGTTGAGTCACTGTCTCTGGAGGTGTTTAAGGTTAGGGTAGACGAGGTGCTTAGGAGCATGATTTAGGGATTGGTGGGAATGGTTGGACTCGATGATCCAGTGGGTCTCTTCCAACCTGTGATTCTGTGATTCTGTGATATCTGTATATTTTCAAAGTCCTTTTGAGATGTTAGGCAATAAAAACTGAATATTATCCATGAGATGAGTGTAGCACTGCCTTCCTGTAGGTGGGCAGTGTGTTTTTTCAGCATGCCCAACAGCTGTAACCTGTAATGGATTGCCTTTTTCTTAGTTTCCACATGTTAATCTCTTCTTCTAAAAGAATTAGGTTTGCAATGTTCGCTTTTGCTTACCTCTAGATGTTCTAACCACTGTAGTTGTTGCTTGGTCTCCTCACTTACCTGAGGGCTGAGTGTTGCTAGTAAAATCAGGCTTCCACTTTTTACCTTTGTCACAGTAGTTTAAAGCAGTTGATCTCAAGGTTTCTTTTGTGAGAACAGAAAAGAGCCTGCACCAATGACAGTTGTGATGCAACAATTATTCACAGCTATAGAGAACCTGCTGCAAACTCCCAGGCAGTCCTCATACTCACAGAGAACTTTCTGTTTTCAGCCACTTCAAAGAAATGCTGTATTCCCAGCAATGCAAACAATTCAGCCAACACTCAGCCTGAGTCTCCTCATATCAGGGGGGAAGCTAAAGTTTACATTAACAAAATTAGGATCACTTTTACAGAAGTTTGTTGGAAAAGGTGGATAACTATTTTCAGTAAAATAATCATCCCTTTTAAAGTAGTGCTAGATAGAAGCTGGAAAAGAGCTCAAAAATCCTACAAAAGACAAATAAAAGGCAGATTCCTGGAGAATATAGTGCCGGGTCCTGCACTTGGGGCACAACAACCCTATGCGGTGCTACAGACTAGGAGAAGTCTGGCTAGAAAGCTGCCTGGAGGAGAAGGACCTGGGGGTGTTGGTTGACAGCCGACTGAACATGAGCCAGCAGTGTGCCCAGGTGGCCAAGAAAGCCAATGGCCTCTTGGCTTCTATCAGAAACGGCATGACTAGCAGGTCCAGGGAGGTTATTCTCCCTCTGTACTCAGCACTGGTGAGACCGCACCTCGAGTACTGTGTTCAGTTCTGGGCCCCTCACCACAAGAAGGATGTTGAGGCTCTGGAGCGAGTCCAGAGAAGAGCAACAGAGCTGGTGAAGGGGCTGGAGAACAGGCCTTATGAGGAATGGCTGAGAGAGCTGGGGTTGTTCAGCCTGGAGAAGAGGAGGCTGAGGGGAGACCTTATTGCTCTCTATAACTACCTGAAGGGAGGTTGTGGAGAGGAGGGAGCTGGCCTCTTCTCCCAAGTGACAGGGGACAGGACAAGAGGGAATGGCCTCAAGCTCTGCCAGGGGAGGTTCAGGCTGAACATTAGGAAAAAATTTTTCATGGAAAGGTCCATTGGGCACTGGAACAGGCTGCCCAGGGATGTGGTTGAATCACCTTCCCTTGAGGTGTTTAAGGGATGAGTGGACGAGGCACTGAGGGGCATGGTTTAGTATTTGATAGGAATGGTTGGACTCGATGACCCGGTGGGTCTTTTCCAACCTAGTGATTTTATGATTCTGTGATTTTCGAAGTTACACTGAAAGGCATTTTTCAATTTGAACAACTTCATAAAGCCCATGAGAACAGTCTTCGTGCCTTTATAGAGAAACATCAGTATGAAATCTTATCAAAGACTGGGAGAACAAAGTAGAATTCATTTATATGACTTCCTACTTTCCAAACTCTTTAAATCTTAAGCACCCTAAAATTAGTTTGCAGCCCAGCTCAACATTAGGTCTGTAAAGAATCTGTAATTGATCCTAAAACCCACAGAAGGGATCGGAGGAAATTAGTTACCAGAAACTAATAATGATTTCCTAATGAATGAGGAATGCAGCTGTCTGAATCCATGGAGAGTCTCCCTGGTGCCAACCAGGTGACAGAAGCCATTGAAACAGACATGTTTTCAAGGTATCTTTGCAAGACACTATATGGTTATGAGTCAAGGCAGCAGTCTGTGGTCTGCAAGTGTGCTGATAGATCTGTACATTTGGGGTTGTAGGGCAGTCTCAAATTCACCTCTGATGAGGCAAGTCTGAGTCATCAGGTGTTGCTGAGGAAGCAGGAATTACAAGGAGTATCTTAGTTCAAGCACATAGTTATCCAAGCAAAAATCTCTTAGGAGAGGCTGGTGTTTCCTTCAAGTTGCAGTTAATGTTGCTTTATATCAGTATGTTGGGCACACATAAGGATTTGAGATGTCTTTCAAAATTGCTGGTTACAGTAATAGCTACTTCATTTATTAATTGTTGGTGAAAGAATGAATTCACTTCTCTTGCAGCTTTTTAATAAGGAAATATCAGCTGTCATTGAAGTACTAGCAGCCCCGTTATTCTTGTGTTATTCTGACACAGCATGTGTTTGTCTTCCTTCAAGGCTTAAAGCTGTTCTGTTTATCAAGCAAATCAGCAAATAAGTCAAAGCACAACTCTAAAACTGAAGCAGCCTTATCTACGATACAGGAAATAGAATTCTGCTGCTATTTTATGGCACATGGGGCCATCAAAGAACATTCTTTATCGAAATCAGATAAGTTTTACCAATAGATCAGTTCATAGTACATTATGGAGAAAGGTAAATGTACTTGAAGGTGCAGGAAAAGGTTCCAGATTTCAAATCTAATTTGCTTCTGCTGTGACATGTCACAGTTTTAGGAAGAAATTTATCAAAAGAACTGAATGAAAAGAAATCTACAACATTCCTTTATAATCCAAATGGAAACAGTGTTTACAAATCTTTAGTTATTCATAGGAGAAAAAGTATTCTTATTAAAGTAAAACAATGAAAGAAAACAAGGATAAGTGATGCTCTTTAAATAAAGTCTGAAGCCTTTTCTACATGGAATTGTGTTGAGTTTTTGGTGTGTGGTCTTTTTGGTTTTGTTTGTTTATCTTTTTAAATTGTACCACATTTAATCCTGTGATGATGCTAGTGGATCTAGAGAGTCTGCCCATTCTGTTTACATTGCATTAATTCCCAATGAGTAAGAGAGAGATCCATAGAGCTCTGGAGTTTCTCGAAATAATTGCATGACATCCTGTCCATCAGATTTTGCATTCTAGGACATTTTTCATTGGTGGTTGCTACTTGAACCTGTTGTATTTATCATTCTTGTGGTCAAATTAAAAAGATCACATGATTCCTCTGGTACTATCTCCTTGTTCAGCTGGTTTTAATGATTTCACCACCGTTTTCATGTTGCCTAAGGACACATCAAAGGTCTGTCTAAAAAAATTATCTTATTCACAGCAGTGACCTGATCATTTTGCCAAGGGAAAAATATAAGAACAGGGAAAGAATACATTTCCAGTTATTCAGCATATTCTTCCAGATTATTTTGTATGTTGTAGTGTTTTTATACTGATACAGTCTTTTCACTTTTCGTCAAGTAATATGGATGACAAACACAGGCAGAGAATTACCTGCAAAATGACAGTAACCAGCAATGGCTATGGAACAGCAGGATCTGAAAGGTGTTTTTGCTGAGTGCAGGTCATCCAAGAGTGTCTATGGCACAAGACCAGCTCAGGTTCCCTGTCAGCAGAGTGAGATGTCTATCATCTGCCTTCCTGATACTTGTTGCTCCAGAGAGATACTTGTTGCAGACCAGTTTAATGCTGGATTTTGGCTGTAGCCACTGATGATAAAAGTATTTAAGAGAGTGCTCTCTTCTCATTTTTGCCACACTAGGTACTACAGAGGACTTCAAGTAATAGATTTGCAGGACTGAGATTCCAGTGAAAAAGGTCACTGATGGGACCTGGCTACCAGACTCTCGAATGTTTTCAAGTGCTTAACACCCACTGAAGTTGCCTGCTTATTTGTTCATATGAAATTCCAAAGCATAATCTAAAATTAAACTTCTGGTGTTGTCTGTAGTGAAAGTTAATTAGCACATCTCAACTTGCCCACCAATATCACTTTCATTTGGCGTTAAGAGCAAGTTTAGCACTCAAGTCTCTTTTTTTCATAGCAAACAGCCTGTGCTTATTATCATATTAAAGGAATGCCACTGGTTAAATCAAGCAATGAATATAAATAGCTGTATTACTGCCATCAGGCATCAGTGTTTATTTAGTGGATGTGAATCATGCGTGCCTCTTTGATCTGGCTTTGACTAAGCCATTGCTGTTTTCATATAAAAAAGGTTATTTGCAAACACTGAAGAGTATCGTATACATTAAACATGGAACTAATCAATATGGAAGGCTCTCTGCTACTTTGACAACCCTGTGTGCTGCCACCATGTCTTTAAGTGTTTTGAATTTCTCTGTGAGTACCTTGGTCCCTGAAGACGCTCTCAGCTCTTTCCTTTGGACTAGGGAAGATCAAGATTGAAATCTGAGTCCCACAGAAATCAGTGGCCATATCACTCTAAGTCCCTGTGAAGGGTATGTGTCTGACAACAAAGAGGACAAAACCAATCAAGGACAACACTGATTTATTTGTGGACTAGTTTGATTACAGTTCAGGTAGGAGAGTATTTGAAAGAGAAATTTGTTTGTACATAATCAGATAAGCAGATAGATTCAGACCTACTTGTGCTCATTACCCACACATTTTGCTAAAACAAAGCTCCTGTGTTGAATTTTAAAATTGAACCCTCATGCCTTCTCTTTAACAAACTATATGCAGACTGTTATGTGCACTGGAAAACAGATGGTAACCCATAGGTATGGCCAAAGCAATGTTATCACAGCCATTGTGGTAAACAACTTAGAATGGGACTCACTCTGATGCCAAACATTAACCTGGGCAAAATAGCTGACAGGAATGGTGTTTATTCAACCATGAAACGTGACTGACCTCAAATGCTCTCCAGCAATGGAACAGGGGATGGCAAAAAAAAAATAAGTGGAAACATGGTAGAAATACCCAAACAATTAGGTGATTTCTGAGTTCAAAGTGTGCATCACTCCTTCCCTTTCTGTTACTTCTACTATAACACAAGGTCATATATAAGTTTTTGGATTCAAAGGAAAGATAGACTTCAAAGTTTGGGAAGATTTCATTCGTATGTTTGCAGTAAAGTCATATTAGTTTTGCATCATCTGGGATTTCTTTGTTATCATTTAATGTAGTTTTTAATATTAATTTCCTCTATGTTTATCTGCCAGTGTTATAGAAAGGGAGTTTTTTAAATACTTTGGAATGATAACTGTTCTAGGAAAGCATAGTGGACCACTAAACTATTTCCTTTACAGTCTCTGGTGTGTTATAATGGACTGAATTACCTTGTAACTTTGCCTAACCTAGGAAGAATGATTAAAAATTTTAGGGTGAAACGGTCATCATTTTTGAAAAGTGAATAAAGAGAGAGTTTTCTTGTGTTGTTTTGTGAAGACCATGTGCTCTTTGTGTTAATATTATGGTGTTCTCTTGCCTGACTGTATATTACTGCATCAAAGATTTTGTCAAAGACACACAAACAGAAAGGCTAAATGGTAACCCCTAGAAGAGTCCTTGAAGAAGCAAGAGACATGATTATGGGGAATATCTTCCAGCTGACTTCATTCCAGATAGGAATGACTTATTCTTCACTGGGATAAATCTAGAACCCCAGAGGTGCCTACTTCTTTGAGATTCTGGTAAGTCTCGATAACAGTTACTGTGAAGAGAATAGATTTTACAAGTTTTCAGAGTTCAGACTGGGAAATAAAACAGTTTGTTTCTTCTGCCCCAGAAATGAGAAATACTATGACTGAGGGGAATAGATTGCACTTATTTTAAGGAATGTTCCTTATTTCATTCACTGTTACGTGACTAAAGGGAAGGTGAGTCAATCAATCAACCCTTTGCTTGATTGACCCGATCAAAGCAATGCGACTATCGATTTAAGCTATTTTTCTCTTTGCAGTTCAGCCTGGAGAAATGTAATCTTTTAACACAAACTAAGCCCAAGCTTTCAGGTATGCAGGGAACTGCATACCTTAAATGAGAATCATGGTTCTGACTTCATGGTGGGAATTTAGCCTGTTAAAACGGGAGACTACCTCAGGCTTCTGTTTCTTGCAACTCTGCCTAGGTTAGGAGAAGACATGCATGGAAGAACATTTTCTAAAAACAATGAATTAATAGTTATGTAATTTGTTTTGTGTGTTGCTGAACTGTTTTTCTGACTCTATAGGGGTGGCAGTGTCTCAAATTGTGTGAGCACCTCCTCACCCTGATAGCAAAAAACTGCTGTGCCTTGCAATTCAGTGTGCAGACAGACTTTGCCATACTATATTAAGGAAAGAGCTGTAATGTACTCACTCCATTTCTCAAGACATTTTGACATCAAAATATGTATCTACAGTTCATTCATTTAGTCAAAAGCTCTTTCTGATAGAGAGGTAAAAAAACCCAAACAGCTTTTAGTATTTGTTTCAATCCTCCTTATAATGGATTCCTTCCAGAGCTTCCCACCATGGTACTGAAGTTCGGATTACAGCCTTAATGAATGCTGTAACAAATGAAGCTGTTACAAAAGGTACCTTAATAAAACACCTTTTCCCTGCATTATTCTTGATGAACAAACTGTTGATATTGTGAAAATATCTTCAACCTTTATTGTCAGCAGTGCTGCCAACCCCTCCATGTGCTGTAGCAGCAGCTTCAATGGGATCTCAAATCAAGCAGAGGAGAACTGGGAGGGTATGTGATGCCATGAGAGCATTTCAGTGCTCAGGCAGTGAGGCTGTTCACCTTGCCCCAATTCAGGTGCAGAGCCAAATGTTCTATAACATCATAAAACAAACAGCAGAAACTGTTGGTCACAAAGATAAATATTTGCTACGTTACAGAATCTTATCACGAAGAATGTTTGTGCTGTTTGTTGGTAAGACTTTCCAGGAACTAGGATCAGAAATTCTGGTCAGCTTCAGTGGAGCTGTATTTTCATCCTTCGTGTCTACTATTTGAAAACACAGCTTGCATGCTCTCTCGCTTGCTGTCTCTCTAAACTATTGTTTCACTTCTCTATCAACTCTAAGCTGTGGAGAAGGCACATAACTTTAATTTCCATGGATGCCTAATGTTTCTGAAAGAAGGTTTTGGTAGCGCTTTGTAAAAATACGTGATGCCTTGTCCCTGGCCAGTAGTAGCCATCCTGGGCCTGTAAAAAATCAGATCCCCTTTACAAAACATTTCTCAAGAAGACCGTATCATTTAGATGAGGATATAGATTATATGGGTTGCCAGGGCCCTAACTCTACAATACCCCATGTGTAATGAAATAGATATCTCTAATAATGCCTTAAAATCTACAGAGAGGAATCCCTTCAGGCATTAACAGCTTAGTTTGATGATTTTTTTAAGTGGAATTAGCCTGATTTTCTAACAGGGGAGTACTCAGAGTTGTTTTTAAACTGGCTAGCTAGTTTGAATGGAGCAGTGGAGAACGCTAACATTATTGAAGTCCAAGGGAGTCAATTGATAACCCTTCAGAAGAAGAGATTGCAGTGTAAGCTTAACGCTATTATACAACAAGGAATCCAATTATATGGAGAATTTGATGAGAACTCATCTTGGGCAAAATCTGAAGGCAAATAATACACAATATTAGACAGAAGAAACTCCATCCAGAAGTGTAGGCACCATGGGGAGCCAGATTTGACCTGTTGTACTGCTTGCAAGAACCCTGTGTCATTACACATGTAGAAATATGTATTGTGTATTACCCATATGTTACGTCCCTTCATTGCCATATCATTTCATTTCCTGATGAGTCAACTGCTTGGTTAAAGAAGAGTCTAAAAACTGTCTTTCTAGCTGAAGCAACATTACAATCACTAAATCATCACTCAGGCCCAATCTCACAAAAAAATTTGTTGCATAGATTTTTTCTGAAGCCTATAGGTCTCTGCACACCTGCATAGCTCTGTCTTACCGTATTTTATTGAAGGATTACAATCTAACCAGGTTACTAGGCCCCCTCCCATGAGCCTATTGAGCCAGTGAGAGTTTCCAGATAATAAGATACTGTCATGCTGTATTTAGATAGATCAACCAATACCGTGCAGGGCAGTTCTGTAAGCAGGGTTTCTATCACTAAACCATTACTGCTTGAGCCTACCCTGGCACTGAGTTAATTCTCCTTAATAGCCAATATTTTGAGTGCTCAAAATACAGACCCCAAGAATAAATCTGATAGAAATGACTTGTTGTAGGTATTTATAAAAAACAGAGAAAGAAGATTTCTCACCTGATATTTTTAACAAGTGCACCCATTATTTTTTTTCCACTTTGCTGCGGCAAGTTAAGTTCTTTGTGCTTTCACTGGGAATGTCAATACCACATAAGCATTTAACATCCGTTTGTTCATGGCTTTTCGTTCATCTGATTTCCTTGTATTGACCTCTACTCTTTGCCCCAGCTTTGGTCTGTTCCCAGATTGAAGAACATTGAGAAATCTCATCATCCCTCACACTAGTGGTTAATCTCCTATGATGGATATGTTTCCAGTATTGTTCTCATCTGACTTCTGCCCCAGTGAAGACAGACTAGTCTTTATTTTGAGAGAGTATTCAGGTGGGAAGTAGTTAGCCTCATTTTGTAGTTATTTGAACATTCCTGGAGTGCTTTGCTAATGCTGCATGGAAGAAAGTGCTGGAATGTTGCTGAATTTGTAAGCAGTCTTGCTGATATAGGTATCAGCACAATATTCTGACACAAAATTAGCCTTTTTACCTTAATGTTATCACCCAAGCACTGCTCAAAATTTGTACTCTGTTGTTATGAGATGTTCTTACCACAGATAATCAGAGACATCCCAAAAGCCTGATTTACTTCTGGCCATGCTTCCCGCAGGACAAAAGCAGAGGCAGGCTCTGCCTTTCTAATTGTGAGGCTGCCTGTCTCCCAGGGTCCTCCATCGATTTGGAACTTCCCATGATCTCCCTCATGAGTGCAGTCTTTAACCTGAAGAAGGTTAACGTTATCAGAGTTCTAAAGTCACAGTTATTCACCTGAGGACAATTTATAATGTTTTAATATTACAGCTGGTTTCTCATGTTCATAAGCCTGAGGCTCTGAAGCTCAACCCTTTGGCTGTTGTGTCTGAGTTTTTAGCAACAGTTGAGTATGTTATATAGATGCATCTGGGCTTTTTAACATGGGTATGAAAATACGGGAGGTGATGATAGTGGTGAGAATTATTCTGTCATGAGGTGTGAGGGGGAGAGAGATGCAGATGGGATTGCCTGTTACCACCAACTGTTTCCTGGTTTTGTCACACATTGTAAGTGTCTCCTGATGTTGCAATGATTTTCAGAGTCATTATGCAAAATCTGCTGGGAATGTTGGGAATTAATGAAATTGCTTGCTTTATTGTTCTGAAGAGCTGAGCTGTACTTTGTGGTTTGAGATACCTACAGGTATAAATCTGTCTAGACCAGAATCTGAATGGTGAATATTTAGTGGACATGAAGGGTCACTCATGGGGCTGGGGGCTGGCGGTGAAGGGTAACATCTGGATTTTGTACACAATGCTTTTTCTTTTTTTAAATAGCTGTTTTCCTTGGGAGAAAAAAAGTAATGGATGCAATGCTTTATCTGCTTCTGTTCCCTTTTTCTTGCAATTCTTTATGGTCTTTTTTCTTTCCTCCTCTCCTCCTTTTATTTTTTGTCAGACCTAGTCTGTTAATTTCCATTAATTTCCTTTCACTGATTTTCTTATTCTTACTGAAATCACTCTTCAATTTTCTCACCATAGAACTTCCTATTCCAGGCTCTGGGCTCCCTTTCTTCCATCCCAAAAGTCCTTTTTATTCTACTTTCTTCCTCTGTCTTGCTTTCTCCTTTACTACTGCTCCATCTTTTGATTAAGTTTCCTATTCTGGCCATCACTTCATCTTTCATGCCCTTTCTCTAACATCCCTCCAGTGCTCTTCTCCCTGACTCCCCAATTCTTTCTTTCATCCTTGTTTTCTTCAGAGCAGTATGTTTCTTTCCTCTTGCCTTTGCATCCAAAAAAAAATTTTTGCATGTAGATGTCAATTGGCTTCTTGGCTGCACATTTCTTTCTACTTGCCTTGAGATTTCACACCAAGGCTGAGACACAGGGACCTAGGTTGTTCCCTGAGAGAATCAGATGGGAGTAACTCATCCTACTTGTGGACCTCACATTCAGTCACCAAAAAAATTTTAGTCTTGCTTGAAATACATTGTTCTGGTCAAGAACTTACTTAGCTTTTTCAAAAACCATTTGCTGTGAAGTTAACTGTGTTCTGTGTCCAGCATTACTCAGCTGGACCAGCAATTTAGAATCTCTGTAATAAACTTCTTTTCAGACCAACTGCTCCAGAAGGACCTTTAATAAGAAAAATATGGTAACTTTTAGACAATTAGTTCTGTGTGAATAAACAAGACTCTGACAGACAGGGAGAGGACAGTGTTACTTATTTTCTCATGTCTCATGAAGGCATTGATGGAAGTATCTCATGATAACCACACCCCTTGTCATCCTCTATTAGTCACATCACATGCTTCCTGAACACAACATTTCTTTATATTCCCCTGACATTCTGCATGTCTCACAAGAACAGTGACTAGTTATCATCCTCAGGGCTAACACTAGCTCAAAATACAGTTCAGTGAGCCTTTACAGTAACCTCTAATTGTCTATGTACAGTATGTGATGCTTTACAGAGGCTGTACTTCCTCTTTCCAGAGAGAAAATGCAATTTGATAAGACACGATTGTTATATTTTGACCTTAAGCTTCTGCCACACCAGTCAAAAGGGAGCTGAAAACTTTCGGCCTTTTACTATAGAATCTTTAAGGTCACATGCTATGGATCTGCCAAGTGACACTTAGAGAAAATCTACAGGGTAGCTTCTAGGTGACCTTCTGCAGATTGCTGCTCCTCTCATGCCTTAGGTCCATGGGACATTGGTCCAGCCAGACCACAGGACAAGGACCTCCATGTGGTGCATTAAGGGGCTCAAAGATAGTAGGACAGCAGCTGACTGAAGGAAAATTCCAGTTAGATATACCCTATCTGCAAATGACAATGGCAGCTTGTATAACTTTGCAGTAACTTTGATAACCAGGCTAATTCATCCTGTCTCTTCTCCTTCCAAGTCATTGTAGACAGAGCAACTGAGAGAATTAGGCACAGGAATCCCTTTGCATTACTGTGTGAGTTAGTAGGATTCAGTAGCTATGATGCCCAACTGCTTATTTGTCCTTGGGAATTTTATGTCTGGTATAACAGCACTATATTGTGGTTATGTTGCATCAATGAGGATAAGAAAAATGATCTGATTCAAACTACTTTCAGTGTAAGTAGTATAGTCTTCCCACTTCATACCTGGCCTGGAACATCAAATAGGTGAGTTTTTCTACATTTTTGTTTAGTGCAACATTATGGATGAAGACAGAGAGAAATTGGGCTCAGGTAGGCTCAGAGCTCTATGGGTCCAGACCTTTCTTACAAATGCAGATAAAATACTGTGATCCTCCTCAAAAATTGTTCTTCCTAATTTGATGGGCTTGAGTTAAAATTAGTAAGTTAGAACCGTGCAACTACTGCATACAAGAAACAAAAACAAAATGCAGTAGTGGTTCAAGACTTGAACAAAAACGTTATGTCCACGCATACCTTTTCCTGGAATATAGGATGCTTCCTTTTGTGTGTCAGGCTATAACCACTGAGTCACTTCCTGTGGGTTTGCATTGTGTAGATTAGCAGGTGCAATTCTAGGCATGTATAGGAACTTCCTTTCTTACTGCTCTCACAAGGTTTATCCTCAGCTTCCTCTGAAGTTCAGGCTTCTCTCCTTCCTTATCCACAGTAAACTGCTCTTCATCTCTGCCTCTGTCCCTGCCTGTCCCTGCTATCTGCCTAGGATTTCTTCCTGACAGCTTCTTTCATTTATCTCTTTTCTTTGGCTAGCAATTTTAGAAAAAGTAGCCAAGCTACCCTGTTGACTAGCAATGCTAACTTGTTACAAGGAAGGTTTTATTATGTGTTTTAACAAATACAGAGATGACAGCAAAATCTGTAATTCCTCTAGATTTAGATTTGGTGGGTAGCTTTAAAAAAAAAAAAAAAAAGAATATGGGTAGAATCAGTTGTTGAAGATATTACAGACACAAAATCACAATGGTTTGGGATTCCTACTCCTTCCAAATCTCTTACCGAAGTTACGGGCTGCATGTCTTGGTCCCAGAGTAAATATCGCAGATGAAGCACTGAGATTTTCATCTAAGCCTGTAAAACTGACTGTGAATTTACATGCACTACACCACTCTTGTTTTGTTCTTCTGCCTGCATGGGAGTAACTACACTAGGGCATCATTTTAAATATCCCAGAAGAGGTAGCACGATTTAACACTTATGTGTAGATGACCTCTCTGTCTTATGTTTACTTACCTTGTTAACAAGTTTGAGTGTCCCTTATCTGGGTTGTTTGTCAGAAAAGAAAAACAGCAGTAAAGGAGCATGTCATTCTTCAGACACAAATCCATCCCTTCTTTGTTTCTTTTCCCTTTTAAATTCTGTAGCTTAACCATGGACATCTCTTTCTACGTGTCTCTAGCACCTATTTCCTTTCTGTTTACTTCACAGTAATTTGGAGAGATTCCCCAACTTTTTCCAAGATCAAGGATATAGTCAAAAAAGAGAAATCAGGTGGGGGAAAGAAGTTTGGGGTTTTTTTTGTTTTTGGTTTTCTAAGACGTTTTTAAAGTCTGAATGTCTAATAATCTGCCAGGTAAATGTGAGGACATGGTGAAGAGTTTGGTGAATGAAAGCATGCCAGAATGGGAGGCAGGGAACCTACTAAGAACAACGATGCTGTGATTTTGCTGATATTCTGGAACTATCAGTGTTTGAAAGTACAATGGCAGAAGCAAATGGGTACAACTGCACCTGTATTCTTTGGTTTTCCAAAGCTTACCTCTGGCCAGGGATGGGAGAGGGATGGGAAAATGGGAAGGACCTATGCTCAGAAGTGTGCTGAATGTTAGTTTATTTTTTTCAGAGGAAAAGGGGAAGTGGTTGAGATGGTGGTTCTTCACATCCCAGAGGGAGTTTCACTTGACAGATAAGCAGCCTGAGTCATGAGCTGAATACGTGCCTAAACATTTCAGTAGTTGAAGGAAATCCTATCAAAGTTTACTGTTGTGGTTGAACATGTTGACTCAAAGTACTTACTACGTGAGCTACCAGGGGGAAAATGTGGCTGGTAGCAAATAGTACAATGGGCCATGTGAAAATTGGGCTATAGAAATTATCCCTTACATGAAGGAGAAACAGTCTTGGTATGTGAAAATGCAAGCTGTTTGTTTCAATGAAGAGGCTGGATTTGGCTTTACTCCATGTAGTTATTTGAAGGCTATTGAGAAATGCAAATCATGATTTATTTTTACTGTGTTATGTGATGAAACTCATACTTAAAAGGCAGACAGACAAGTTGTCTGGATGTTGTCCAGAAACTAGCTAAAATTAAAAAATTAAAAAAAAATCTCACAACTGATACAATTGGTTTTAAATTATTATGAATACCTCAAAAAACGTAAAGATTATCTACAGACGAGAATATGAGCTAATTGTCCTGGGGACTTCCTCCAGAATGAGATACATTTAGGTTTGGTGTCCAAATGATATCAGTCTTCTGGGGGCTTTAGGCTGGTTTTTGTTAATTGAATTTGTCCCACTATAGGGGTTTTTAATTCTTCCTCTTCTGTATTTTCTTATATAGTTAAACATGCTTAATGTACATATATTTTACTCTTAGTTGCCAGAGACCTTATATGGCTTTTGTATTGTGGCTGTGAAAAGGCTTGGCACAATTTTTGAGAAACAGCGTGAGAAGATTTTGTACATTACTTCTAGAACATAAGTTATTAACTATATCCTTGGAGAAATGCTTTTAATTTATCCTAAACCTTTTATTCTGATGAGACAGAAAGAGTGAGACTTAGCTGATGAGTTAAAATGTTCTCTTACTTAGTAAGAGAGACTAAGACAACCATAATAAATAGGTTCACTGTTTAATACCTTTCCTTCCTTTTAACTCCAACAAACATGAATGGCTGAGAGTAGACTTGAGAGAAACTGATTTGAGAACACTGTTCATAGAATTATAGAAAATTTGGGTTAGTTATCTGGTCCAATCTTCTCCTTGAAGCAGGTTGACTTTAAACAGAAATACTTTGAACTTGCTGCCCTCTCATAATGCCTTCTATATTGACCCATCTGCCTTTTCTTCTTTGCCATTTCAAAGACCTTAAGCCCTAATGCTAAAGAGACTGCTCTTTGAAAAATGATTGACAGACGTGTTCTTGCCTGAGTGCAGCAGGAAATTGAAATGATGTGATGCCAGAAGATAGAGAAGGCACGTGCTTGCACAGCACTGGGAAAGGCAGAGGCTTTACTTGCAAACATTCCCTTCGGGATTCTCCCTCCTACTTTCTCTCAACAATGGCAGACACCCAGTTCCAAGTTTCAGTCCAGCACTGCCTGTGAGAACAAACCACGGTTTTCAGAGTACAAACACAGTTGGAGCTATCAGACCTCCCCTGAATTGGCCTAGGAGCCTCCTCAACAACACAGACCTGTAGGTAGAAGGTTGGATGCTTCTGGGACTTTGCCGTTACTTGCTTACATGTGGATATGCCCATGTTTTCCAAGAAGAACAGACAACTAGCAATATTCCACGCTTAACATTGGCATTAAACATTTGATATAAGTCTGTGTACATCTGCTGGAAATAAACAGTGCCACTTTATACAAGCTGCACTAGTGATCCTTTTTTTCCAAAGCCCTTTTCCAAGGAAAATTCTGTAGTGGAGGAGTGGAGTTGCAAATAGACATCTATGAAATTGCCCATGGAAGCGTCATGAGCAGTATTTTTGGCTTTTTTCCAAATTTGTGAGTTCTTTGTGTGTATTAGAAAGCACCACTAATAATCAAGGGAGAGTTCAAAATGTCAAGGGGGAGAAGACAGAGGCTCAAACAGCTTGTTGGTATGTGACCCTTAATCATATTCGGGCACCTAGAAGTTCTCATTAAGGATGAACTAGGAATGCTTAAACAGATTAGCAAGATCATTTACTGTTCACTAGTCACGATTATCTCTTTTATTCTCTGGGAAAGCTAATAATGAGCAGTTCCGAGTTGTGGGGGGCATGGAGACCACTCAGTAGAGACTGGAAGCACATTCAATTTAGCAGAGAGTTGGCAGCTGGCTGGCACACACCACAAAATGTGCTGTATTTCTTTATCAAATCAACAATAAGTGTTCGTGTTTGTTCTGGTCTGTGTGCAAGAGCTCACGTATGCCTGCATACCTCATAACTCTGCCTGAGCAATTACATCCCATACTTCCCTTTTCTGTGTTGCCGCATTAAAAGTTACAACATTACATAGCTACACAGAGAATAAACCTATGAAAATACATACCAATATACAGCATTTCCTTTCCCACTTATTGCTTCAAAGCTCCAGCAATTCCTCCTATTTCTTTTTTCTTTACTCTTTCTTTTAAAATGACCTTCATAGCATATTCTTATGTCTTCACAGTTATGCTTTTGCTCTGTTTGTTTGCATTCTGGTACTTGACTGAACTCTTCTTTTTCCTGTTGCAGGTCTAACAATTAATCCTAGAGAGTTATAAAGTCTCTTATAATAAAAAAGAAGCAGGAGAAAGGGATGGACAGAGGCAAGAGGAAAAACTACCTAATAAGCCTGGTAGGTGTGTTAGGTTTATTACTGGAGTGTCAGAAAGTCAGTCCTCATGGCTACTGTGATGGGCCTTGGAAAACAGGGCCAGACGTATTGCTTTTACCTGTTCTGATGATCTCATATTTTTAAACACAGACTAGAATTTCTTCAGCTCCATCTCACCATCCTTGCAATACTACTGCATGTTTGTTGTGCTCTTTTAAAAAAGACAGTTGCCCTGTCTTTTCTGTTCTTATCAACCTTTCTGTTCTTGCACCAGAACTAGTCTTCTCTCCGTAGCTGTCCTTGTTAGCAATATGACTTTTCAAATTTGTCTACTACTCTATGGGCATTTGGGCATTTTCTGTAACCCTATAATTATCCCTATAATTTATGTGATGGAAGTCTTTTTGCATGTCCTAGTTAGCATTTGGTAACAGCTGTTTGTGCTTGCCTCTCCCTGCTAACAATGGACTTTGGATACTTTTTTTTTTTTTGAGTATGATTAGGACTTTGTTTTTAACTCTTGCATAGTTGGGCTGAACTACTTAGCAAGCACTGAATATTATATTTAATCAACAGGTTTTTTGCAAGTCACCTCTTCTGGAGTCTTGTTTGAAAGCATCAGTCAAAATTGATCTTGAGATTATAGGTAAGATTGAAATCTGAGGCTAATCGTATTAATATGAAACCACACTGTACAAAAATTTTTTTATCCTTTATATCCATGCAAATGGATTTGATGACTACTCTTTGCTCAAATCATGCCAAAATTGTTTGCAAATGGAGCCACTAGATGCAGTTTCAGTATTGCAGAGATGGCTGTACAGTGGTCAATATTCTTCCTTACCAACTGATACGGTGTGGTTTTAGTATCAAGTAGGTGACTGGAGAGGGGAAGGTGACAGAAACTGGAATTACATCTTGCTGAAGTACAGTGCTGGAGCATAAAGAAACCAAAGAGGTGAAATATCCTAGAAAGATGAGTGCTTAGGCAGGGTAATAATAAAAATAAACAGATCTGCATGGCCCCAAACAGGACAGTTCATCATAGATATGTTCTGTAGCATGTTCTGTGTTATTGTGATTAACATTGAAAGGAACTGACTGAAGTACAGTTGGTGAAAACAAGCAGGCAGTTCAGATAGGGGATAAAAATTGTGATGTTTCCTCCTTTCATATTTGATCACCAAGAAGAATTGATTTAGGTTTGAATAGCCTAGAAAGTGCCTGTAAACTTAGCTCCAGCCAACAGGGAACTTTAGGTAAGGTAACTAAAGTGGGATTTAGCCTATACTGGTCTTACCACACTAGCTCTTGTTGCTTTTTCTTCTGGATCATTGAATCCACATCTACCTGAGGATGCTTTAGAGATTTCTGTTGCCTTGGAACATAATTTGCACTTTGGATTTGGGAAGATTTCAGCGGCTAGGAACAGCAGGGGTCAGGGGTAGGTGATGCTCCATCAGTGAAGTTCATCCACATTTACATTAAAACAGTGCAGTTGACTGGAGCGAGTCTTATCTAAACAGTGCTTAACAAGCATGTACACAGTTCAGAGCACTGTTGTGTGCTGCTGCAAGGTGTTTTGTGGACATGCCAGAAGGAGTGGTTGTTAAAAAGACAAATATCTCTGAAGTAAAGAAAGTTTCCCAAACTCTTTCTGAAACTGCATGGAAAATATTTTAGGGAATTTTCTGCATTCCTGAACTACTTTCTGTACCTTTTTGAGAAAATATGTTTTCAAACTGAGATCCATTGCTTCCTGTAGACCAGGCTACAAAGTGAGCACGATTCTTTTAGATGTCCAAATTAGATGGTTCAGTGACTCAGCATGAAAACCAGTCACAGGCAGCAAACATCCCTCCTCTGAGATGAGTGTTTCTAACAAGCAATCAAAATGAAATGACACAAGCAAAGAGAAGAAATGAATCAGCCTCTCACTCCATATAGATTGGTATTCTCTCTCCTTTAGCATTCTTATTACTTTTCCCTGCAAGTACATGATATATGTCAGAGGAACTGTACTGTTTTGATTTTTTTCTTTAAAGCCAGGATAGAAGGCATATTAGTTTGGTGGATTTTTTGTTGCTGTTTTTTGTTGTCTGTTTTTTTTTTTTAATGAGTTCATAATCCTGCTTTACTTGTTTTAGCATGGAAAGTACCAACTTGACTTGTCTAGATATGAAATGTAAGACGAGATTAGACCTGGGGACTTTAAAAAGAAGAGCTTATTAGTCATTTCTGAAGGCTGAAGCAGGATCTAGTCCAACAGTACCGATATATTGCTGTAGTTTCAGTCAGAATTCAAAGTAAAGAGAAACACCTCACAATGATTTTCCTAAAGTTGCTGGCACTCTTTTTACGTTAAATACTCAGGTGTTTAGCATTTCAAAACTTGATAACAAATATGGCTTAACCACACATAATGTAAGAAATTCTCTAAATCCATATTACTTTCTACTGAAATGCATATAACAACAAAAGAGACATATGAAGACCTCTAACTTCAGAGATATTTTATATCAGATGAATGAAATGCTGGTTAGCATAGGTATTCCTCCAAGTGTGAAGTACATTAGGAGGAGCAGATTATGGAAGGACCATTTAAAACTCAAATTTTCATCTGCTTGATATAGTTTCCTGTCTCTCCACTAACAGCAGTCTAGAATATAAAATAAGTTTGATCAAAGCCATGCTCAAATGCAATTTCCACTTAAGTCAGTGGGAATTTTTGCTTGAACAAAACCTACAGGTTTTAGTACACAGGATTTCATAACAATTATTTATTTTAGTGAGAAGTTTTGTACTAAAAGTAATGGCAAACAAAGGGGAAATTAGTTGGGATAGGGGATTTGGAAGTTCTTGTGTTTGCATTAAAAATTATCCCAGTTATTTTTAAACTTTTTTTTCTTCTTGTAACACTTGTGTTGTAATAACCAAAACAATGTTGCATTTTAAAGTTAGCTCCTTTAAATTTTTTCTTCTTCACCTATTACTCACATTTGTTTTCTGGTTTTTATTATCTTGCCCCAATGGGGATTTTCTTTTAACTTCATTATAATTGTTAGTGTGTGTACATGAAAAGACCACTGACCTTTTACTGACTTGTGAGGCAGAGGATTATTAGGTTTGCATACAAGCTTCTGAAAATTGTGGAAAAATTTTCCTTAACTTGCTTTTCAGGTGAAAAAATGGTGAAAATCCTACTTGATTTCTTTTCTCATTTACTTCAATAGGTTGCTTTTCTTGTGCAATTGTCTTGGATTTTCAAGTTGTATATCTTTATTACTAATCTATAGAGATAAATAGATAATAGTATAGGTAATAATGTAGGTAATGATAGGTGTTGGGTTTAAAATGCAGACATTTTGGAGGCTGTAGCGTACATAATTGAAGGTATTTTGAATTGGTTGGTTAAGATTGGTCTCTGAACTCATGCATAATTTGCTCACGTTAGTAATTTCAGCAAAATACAATAGGAAATCCAGAGGCAGTCATTGCAGTAGTATCACTGGTGGGAGTGAGGGAGAGGATCTTGCAACTATGGGCACAAAATAGGTAAGCACATACAACGTCCGGCACAAAAATCCCAAGACTAACCCTGTAGGTTGGAAACCAAGAATGGGGGGGAGAGAGAAAGAGATTATAGAATATGTTCTTCTCTATCACAATTAGCCAAGGCTCAGCTCAATCACTTCACTTGGTATGAGTGGATGCATGTTCAAATATAGACATTTTTGTGCCCTCAGTTGGAAAATGTTGGTGTGCAAGAGTGAACAGCAAGTTAATATCAAGGTTCTTGTGAATCTGAAGATATCTGCAAGGGAAACTTTTCAATTATTGACTTAGGCTTATGGTGAAGAGATCTCAAAGATGCAGTTGATGCTCAAAGGAACCTTTTTTTGTTTGTAGAAGATGTGAAAGCAAATATGACGGAGATCCTCAACAGCCTTTCAGAAAATGATCTGCAGAATTGCTTTGACCTTTGACAGTATCATATGCAGCAGCGTGTCAACACAGAATGGAACTACTTTGAAGGTTATCATAGCTGATTTTCTTAATTTATTAAATAAAGAGACTTACAGGCACAGTCTTTTTTTTTTTTTTTTTTTTGTAATGTATCCAGCAAATGCCAAAACTGGTATTAGGACTTTGAATTTGCCTCCCATTGCAACCTCTAGGACAAAGCAGATTACTGAAAATTTCCAGAAGTAATTCTTAATTTTAGGAGTTCTGACTACCAATAGCTTACTTGGAACTTCATGGGAACTAAAACTCTTATCCCCCAAGATGTCACTGGTTTCAGATACCCCATGCGGAGACATCTAAAAGTGGAAGTCACTTGGCTAATTTCTGGCCTTAAGCTCTGTCCCTGAAACCATTCCTCATAACAAGTAGAGGTTATGGAAAGTGAGAGGGACAGGGAGATATCGTGGGAGAAAGATATTTGGCAGTAGCATTTGATGCAGAGAACAAGAAAACAAGAAAAAGAAGGACACAAATAGCAAGGAGCTGTTTGAGCTCAATTGAAGGGGGAGTAGAGCTGTAAAAATATCACTTTCCAAATGGAACGACATGCAGTTTTTCTCAATATCCATTTTCCAGGTCCAGTATGTAGCCTAGAGAGAACATTTCAGCAGTAAAGCACCCTACCAGGTGCCTGGAACTACATGTAAGAAGTAATGTTTCATTTGCATGTTATTTGGTTTAATTTTACTTTTAACCCTTCTTACATTGTTTTCAGCAGTGTAGGGCTTTCATTATTTACCGAAAGCCAGACTTTTTGTGAGTCAAACTTACTGAGAACATGGGGATATACCAAGGAAGTGTATCCCTTAGCAACAGAAACCAAGTTAGAGTTCTTCAAAACTTCCCTATTCATGTTTTCTCTCATTGTTAAAAGGTCTTTTACAGAGAAATTGGCTCACAGTTCATTTGGAATGCTTTAGACCCAAATGTTAGTCAAGTTAAATTAGACAGTTCTGTGAGTTTCATTTGACACAAGACAGTTACTGAAAATCATGCACAGGGTTGTATCAGATGTATAATACCTCCTGAAAGGTAAATACCTCCTCAGAAAAAAAGGTAGAGGGGAGAATTATGTCACTGTTTTTGTTGGTATGAGCTAATCTCCTTAACTAACATATAAAATGTAGACAGGGTACATTGTAATTCATAATAACTTGTCTTAGTATGGTTTGCATCTGTCAGGCTTTATGCATTAAGAAGCAGGTTGTCCTGTCAGATGTACCAGTTAAATCATTTTAGCTAGAAAGTATTTTATCACTACAGCAGTCACTCTTACACTAACTGGGCCATATTACCTTTCTGTTTCAGTGACTGTTTTACTTCAAGCATAGGGCAACACACACCTGGCAGCAGACATGCCATGGGCTCTCAGGTCTTTTACCCTGAGATACTGTGTGTGTTTCCTTAAGTGACCCCTCCCACTTGGCTCCCCCATGTCACTGCCACCTTTCCACCCTTCCCAGAGCCTCTCCTATTCTTCTTGTCTGAATTCTCACAAAGCTGATGGATCCTGATAGCAAACGAGACCTGGGGTTTTCACTTGGTGCCCATCTCCCAGAAGGTGGCTGTGGCCCAAGGCAAATCAGTCTCATCCATTCATTTCCCATGCAATGGAGAGGTAGTTAGTACCCAGAACTCATACCTCAAGCCGCGTGTGTTTCTATATTGATGATGGTTGATGAACCCCAAGCCACTGTCCTCTCTTCATATTTACTGCACCCATAACCCAGACAAGTAGCTATATGTTTAAGAAAAAAACCTGGACAATTAAACGGTAATGACCAACTCAATTGTCCCCTGTGTATAATAAATCATGTGGCAAAATCACTAAAGGCTAAACTGGCCAAGTAGCACTGATAAGAAAGAGAGAAACTGGATGGGGAGATATTTCTCATAAATGGAAATAAAAAGATTATTTTGGGTCCCTTTTCTTGTTGGTGGCATAATTCACCGCACTATTTAATTGTTTTCATTCTAAATAAACCTGTTACATTTTAAACAGTAAAAAGCAATCTCAGTAAGCTAAAGAAAAACAAGTCTTTATCTAAGTTTATTGCTTAGTTAAATGAAGTGTATTGCATATGCTGACTGCAGACCTTTCTTTAAGTGTCTTTTCTGGGTTGTTGATTCAGTGAATACTTCATCTATTTTCTGGCAGTTTTCCTGAAAGGAAAGCCAAGGAATATCATCTGAATAATTAATTGTGGTTTATTTTGGCAATATCTTGTAACAGCTCAAGTGCTCAGGTATTTTGTTTTCTAACTGAAGCAGCCAATCATCTTGGAGCCTGACCAGTGACTTTCTAACATTTGATGTAATTTAGTTGTTTCACTCTGCTCCCTGACCAGTTTTTTTTTGCAGTTCATGTAAAGGGCTCTTAGCTAAATGTTGCTGTTTCTAGTCTAAGATGTCTATCTTAAAAGCCATAATTATAGCATTAGAATCATTAAATCACAGAATGATTTGGTTTAGAAGGGACCTTAAAGATCTTCTAGAATAGTTCCAGCACTCAAAATTTGGAATAGTAATATCTTTGTGGTCCATTGAGGGATGTGGCTAATAGATTCACAGGCATTATCTTTCGGGCAAATCTGGAAATGACTGCTGTGCAAAACCTTTTAAAATAATATGAAAAGGAAAGAAACCATGACCCTATGTATCCAGGTAGTTTTCTCTTAAAAGTATCCTCCTAAAACCCTCAGATCTGGGTAAGTTTTGAGCCAAAATACTGATTTGTAAATATATTTTGCCTAAACTTAGAAAAAAATATTTCCAGCAAAAACTGGCAAATCTTTTATTTGAAAAATTCTTTGTTTTCCGCAAAAAAAAAGAGGAAAAAATCCTTTTCTGTTGCAAAATCAATTTTTTTAATTGGAAAAGGTTTTCAGTAAAAAAATACTTATTTACAAATTATGAGAGACGATTAAGTAAGCAAGTGAGTATATGAACAAGTAAATGTAGGCTGAATATCTGTCCTGCTGCAGCCCAGTGCTGAAGATGGTTTTGAAAAAGATTGTTGGTTTGAGTTTCAGTTCTGGCTTCTAACATCTGTGGGTTTTACCTGGATCCTTGTTATGCGAAATTCATCAACCATCTTGGGGACTGTGCGTGGGCTGGGGGAAGGGGTTTCATACAGGATCTATTGGTAGTATCAGGCCTAAGAGCTGAAGGGACATACAGTATTCTTATCGTAATCTTGCCAAAATCTTGCCATAAACTAACAATCATGCTAAGACTTCTTGACCAGAGCCAGGTTTTGAAAGGGAGAGTCTGCAGAAGCACCACTTCACTATCAATTTGCTTGTCCTTCCTTTGCTTCTGTTTCTGTAGATAGCCTTGGCAGAAAACTCCGGCATAAGAGCATTTTATGATTCCTCTGGCCATGTTTGTTTTCCCCTTCTCACCTCTGTTTTTTTTTCTTTTTAAAAAGAGAGCTATAAAGTGTGAAACTGAAGCGTCATACGTGCAGAGATTCATTACAGAAATCAAACTTTAATTACTGGCGAATTATACACTGGCATAACATGAAATGTTACAACCTGCTTAATGCAATACAGCTCTGTTTGGCTTTGCAAAGAATTGCTACTTGATAAAAACAACCATTTTCATAAACAAGAGCAGTAAAATTATCTGTAATGGTATATGCTAGGCTGAGTGAGTGAGAAGACCAGGCCTGATCTTGGCAGTCAAAAGTGCTGAACTCCAGATCCTTGACCCTTTGCAGGCTGTTGTGCAGAAGCACGCCCGTGCAGACCATGCTCATACACAGAATGAACGTGATTTGTGTTGACTTTATCCTTTATTTAAGTGGAAGTGGTGAGAGGACTCCGCTTTTACAGCTGCATCCAGCGACGGGACGGTGAGTTCTGTGGTGGTTTGGCCATTAAAGGCGGTGGGGCGTCCATTAAAGGCGCTGGGGCGCCTCCCTGAGCGGGGAAAAGCCTAAAAGACTCGCTCGGGGGTCGGCGCTGGGCTCCGGGCTCAACGGCCGCTCCCGCGCGGTGCCTGACGGGAGGGGGCGGTCCGGGAGCTACCGCGGGGGAGTTAAACGGCCCTTAGGGAGCACAGCGAAGAGGAGCGGGGCACGTTAAAACAGGGCAGTTTGAGCTGCAGGGCGAGCAGGGAGGGCGCAGAGAGGGGCTGGAACACGACCAGAAGGGACTGAGAACCATGGTGGCTACCTGTCAGAAGATTAAGGCTGCACCGAGCATGATGGAAGCTGCCACGCAGACAGAGCCCCAGTGGGTGCATGCAGCTACCCAGACCCTGGGCTGCAGACAGTGCCCCCCTCAAACACCAGCTCGTGCCTGTTACTGGCTCCACTTGTGAAAGCTGCACTCGAGTGGGGGAACTCCACTGTATGGTGGAGGAATTAAGGGAGGAGGTAAAGAGGCTGAGGACCATCAAGGAGTGTGAGAGGGAGATAGACCAGTGGAGCAGTGCCCTCTCACTCACTCAGCAGCCTGCTGGAGCTGGTGTGTCTGAACACCACCCACCTGCAAACTGCAAGGCTGGGGGAACAAGAGATGGGGAATGGCAGCAAGTTCCTGCCAGATGAAGGAAACCTGCTCCCCTCATCCAGACAGTAAAACCTGAGATCCCCCTGGTAAACAAGTACATGTGCTGCAGGTGGAATCCTGACCTGAGAATGAGGATGATGGCTCCCACAGCCTAGAATCTTTCCCTAGGCTGCACCATCCTCAGAAAAAGATAATAATATCCTCCATTCAGAGGAAGAGGAGGGTGATTGTTGTAGGGGACTCCCTCCTAAAAGGAATGGATGGACCCATTTGCAGACCAGACCCGCTCCACAGAGAGGTCTGCTGCTTACTGGGGGCATCAGTGAAGGAGGTAGCTAGAAAACTTCCTTCCCTGGTCCACGAGACAGACTACTATCCTCTGATAGTAGTCCAAACTGGTAATCATAGAATCATAGAATAACCAGGTTGGAAGAGACCCACTGGATCATCAAGGCCAATCATTCCTATCAGACATTAAACCATGCCCCTCAGCACCTCATCCACCCATGCCTTAAACACCTCCAAGGAAGGTGAATCAACCACCTCCCTGGGCAGCCTGTTCCAGTGCCCAATGACCCTTTCCGTGAAAATTTTTTTCCTGATGTCCAGCCTAAATCTCTCCTGGTGGAGCTTGTGGACATTCCCTCTTGTCCTGTCCCCTGTCACTTGTGAGAAGAGGCCATTACCCTCCTCTCTACAACCTCCTTTCAGGTAGTTGTAGAGAGCAATGAGGTCTCCTCTCAGCCTCCTTTTCTCCAGGCTAAACAACCCCAGCTCTCTAAGCTGCTCCTCATAAGGCCTGTTCTCCAGCCCCTTCACCAGCTTTGTTGCTCTTCTCTGGACTCACTCCAGAGCCTCAACATCCTTCTTGTGGTGAGGGGCCCAGAACTGAACACAGTACTCGAGGTGCGGTCTCACCAGTGCTGAGTACAGAGGGAGAATAACCTCCCTGGACCTGCTAGTCACGCTGTTTCTGATAGAAGCCATGATGATTTAGTAAGCAGAAAGACCAAAGCCATCAAGAAAGACTTCAGGGCCATTGGGAAAATGATGGAGGGCTCCGGGGCTCAGATAGTATTCTGCTCCATCCCAAGGCTAAACAGAGAGGAGCAGGAAGTCAGGAAGAAGAATTTGATTAATGCCTGGCTCCGAGCCTGGTGTGAGCAGTGGGGCTTTGGCTTCTTTGATCATGGGGTGGCTCACGCACCCCCAAACTCTGTTGCTAGGGATGAGACACATGGGTCTCCTAGGGGGGCTAAAGCCCTTGCTAAAAACCTAGCTAAGCTCATATACCGAGCTTTAAACTAGATGTGAAGGGGGAGGGGATTGAGACCAGGCTAGACAGGAGTGAGCCTGGACATGGAGCACTGATGATTCAGAGAGTGTGTGCTGGAGAGGACCACCAGTACATCACCACACAGAAAGTGGGGGTGAACACACCTGGGGGTGGTAAGGGGGATACGGGTGCTCTTGTGCTAGCTACTCCAGTTACCAGGCAATTGGGAATAGACTCTGTTCCCTCTAAGAGGGCTGAAGGCTCAGCAGCTCAACTGAAGTGCATTTACACCAATGCACGCAGCATGGGGAATAAGAAGGAAGAGCTGGAAGCTGTCGTAGGGCAAGGAGCCTATGATATCGTTGCCATTGTGGAAACGTGGTGGGATGACTCATATAACTGGAGTACAGATATGGTGGGGTACAAACTCTTCAGGAGGGATAGGAAGGGAAGGAGAGGAGGCGGGGTAGCCCTCTTTGTAAGGGAGGACTTGAACACTGTTGAAATGGATTGTGGCGATGAGGAGATTGAGTGCCTGTGGGATAAAATCAGAGGAGCCCATAAGAAGGTAGATTTTGTGATGGGAGTCTGTTACAGACCACCTAGCCAAGGAAAAGCAGCTGACAAGCTCTTCTATAAACAGCTGGGGTTAACCTCTAGGTCAATGCCTCTTGTTCTTGTGGGAGACTTCAATCTTCCTGACATCTGCTGGAAGTACAATAGAGCAGAAAGGAAGCAGTCTAGGAGGTTCCTGGAGTGCGTGGAAGACAACTTCTTTGCACAGCTGGTGAATGAACCGGCAAGGGAAGGTGCCCTCCTGGACCTGCTGTTTGTGAACAGAGAAGGCCTTGTGGGGGATGTGGCAGTAGGAGGACACCTAGGACTAAGCGATCATGAGATGATAGGGTTTTGTGTTCTAGGTGAAGTGAAGAGGGTGGTTAGCAGGGCAGTAGCATTAAAGTTCCAGAGGGCAGACTTGGAACTCTTCAGAAGGCTGGTTGGCAAAGTCTCATGGGAGACAGTGCTTAAGGGCAAGGGAGCCCTCCGGGGGCTGGGAGCTCTTCAGAAAGGAGATCCTAGCGGCTCATGAGCAAGCCATCCCCATGTTCTGAAAAAAAAGCCGGCAGGGGAAAAAAACAGCTTGGTTGAACAGGGAGATCTTGAGTGATATCAAGAAGAAGAGGAATGTTTATGGACTCTGGAAGAGGGGACAGGCCTCTTGGGTGGACTACAGGAGGGAAGTGAGATTGTGTAGAGCAAAAATCAGAAGGGCTAAGGCTCAACTAGAAATCAGACTGGCAAAGTCGGTGAAAGATAACAAAAGGTCTTTCTATAAATATATAAATAATAAAAGGAGGATTAGGGAGACCATACAGTCCCTATTGGATGCAGAATGAGCAACAGTGACAGGGGATGAGGAAAAGGCTGAGGTACTTAATGCCTTCTTTGCCTCAGTCTTTAATTGTAAAGAAAGTTGTTCCCTTTCTGTACAAACCCCAGAGCGAGAGGAGCAACATGAGGCTCTTGTGGTCCAAGAGGAGGTGGTCAGAGCCTTGCTAGCCCAACTAGACATCCACAAGCCTATGGGGCCAGACGGGATTCACCCGAGGGTATTGAAGGAGCTGGCGGATATGCTGTCCAAACAGGACAAGAGGGAATGGTCACAAGCTCTGCCAGGGGAGATTTAGGCTGGACATCAGGAAAGAATTTTTCACGGAAAGGGTCATTGGGCACTGGAACAGGCTGCCCAGGGAGGTGGTTGAGTCACCTTCCCTGGAGGTGTTTAAGGCACAGGTGGACGAGGTGCTGAGGGGCATGGTTTAGTGTTTGATAGGAATGCTTGGACTCGATGATCTGGTGGGTCTCTTCCAACCTGGTTATTCTATGATTCTATGACACTCCTCTAGGTTGGTGCAATGCTATTCAGAGTACTACTAAGTACTCTGTCTGAACCTCACCTCCCCACCTCTGCAGAGAAATGTCTGCAAGTTGGATGCAAAGACCTGCAGGCAAGAGTTGGGTGAGTAATTACTAGGAAAGTTGTACAGACCTACCTGACAGTGTACTGAAATGTCAGTCTGGAGGTCTTGGGCTCTGGTTTCAGGAGAAGTAGAAATCTTATGTGTGAACTCAGGCAAAACACTAAGGCTTTGCCTTTAAAATAGACACCACTGTCCTTACTGGGTTTGTTGCTGGTAGTAGGTGGATTTTTTTGGTTTTGTTTTTCTTTTTAATAAAAGCCTAGGGCGTACTTGGATGTAAAGAACTTTGTGAGAGTAAGAATATTTATTTTGGAGGCTGGGGTTGGGCTGCATTTTTTGATTTTTTTTTTTTTTCTAATCCCCTGAGTTGGAAAACTGAATCTTATTTTCCTGGAAGACGGGGGAGAATGGCAACAAGAATCAATGTGTTAAGCCATTAGTCACCAACTGCTGGAGTACAAATATTGACAAGAGCAAAGGTTTGGTGGTCTTGCTTTTCTGCATGAATATCAGCAATCTATCACAAAAAGCCTGTCCGTACTTCCAGGAGGTCTATCCCTGGAAAACATGATCCCTGGATAACACGATTACTGCAGTATAACAGGGAGGTAAATGTTTAGGCATGGGTAACACAGTTTCCACTGAACCTACATTACCCAATGTCTGATTATGCAGAGTTTTACCTTGTAACACAAACACCATAAACATACTGGTTCTAAAATCAGCAAATTGCTTTCCTACATCATGCTTCCTCCCACAGTCTTGTAAGTTCACATCTGATAATTTGATTGTAGTTCTCAGGTCTACATCTTTGCTCTAAAACATCATCAACTCTGAGGGACATCCCCCAGGAAGACTGCTGTAGCGATGTTGTTCACATGCTAGGAATAGAATCACTGTGGGAACCAAGCATTTTTCAGAACTGAAGCACCCTGCAGTGAGATCTGTAAAAGGGATGGTCAGTGAGCTCTGAACAGGAATCTGTGAGCAGAGGGGTAGATAGTAGTCTCAAAAATCTTTCTGTAAAAAAAAAAGAAAAAGGAAAATTGAAAACTTTCCACTGTTGCTAAGTCTGGCTTAGCTCCATCAGCTTGCAACACTGAGTCATTATATAAGCTGAGTCACTGGATGCTGTAGGCAATTTCAAATCCTTATTGATGACCTGCTCAAAGTGAGGCTGGAAGACCTGGTGTTGGATAAGTCTGCAAGTTGGGAGGAAAGTACATTCAAGAAAAGAAGTTTAATCTTGGTCCATAACACTGTATAACCTCAGCCAAATTGCATACTCATAGTCCCTTCTGCTCATAAAGCTGAACATCCTCTGCAAATATTCTTCTGTCACCTCCTTTCTTTCTGAAAATCACAAATCCCTTTCTGCACAAAGCCCAGTCTTTACCAGACTCTCTTAATGCTCTGGAACCACTGCTTTAGTCACCCTTCCTAAAAGCAGTACTGCTGTGACAGGTATATACATATCTGTATGTAGGTAACCTGCAGAACAAGGAAAACCAGCATTGATTAATACTTCCACTGTCAGCAGTCAAAATCACATTTCTGTTTCCAGCCCAACTGTTAAACATACTTCCAGCAAGTTTCATTCTCTTTTAGTATTATCCTCTTCTGGAAGACACACTATATGTCCTTATTGGACAAAATAGCTCCTTAATGTCTCCATCTTCCTAAACTTGAGGCTTGAAAATTCATGAAAAGGCCATATTTCTTGGTTGCTTCTACTTTGGCAGCACACATTTGTGACAGATGATTCATCTAGCTGGTCTAGGTACTCCTTCTTAGGGATGCTATATGAAGATTTATTCTGGGTCCTTAAAATCTAAGGACAATATTTCCCAAGTCACTCCCAGGGGACAGGAGAAGGGGCAATGGCCTCAAGCTGCACCAGGGGAGGTTCAGGCTTGACAGCAGGAAAAAAAATTTCACGGAAAGGGTCATTGGGCACTGGAACAGGCTGCCCAGGGAGGTGGTTGAGTCACCTTGCCTGGAGATGTTTAAAAGACAGGTGGATGAGGTGCTGAGGGGCATGGTTTAATGATTGATAGGAATGGTTGGACTCGATGATCCAGTGGGTCTTTTCCAACCTAGTGATTCTGTGATTCTGTGGCAGTTTTTGGTTGCAGCTAAACTTTCACAAATCATCTTAAATTACCATTCTTAGAAGTAAAAATCACAAATCTTCTTAAATTACCATTCTTAGAAGTAATTCCCATGAAGTTAATTGACCTTCTCCGAGTATGAAGAATTTAGCTTGTTCTCGTGCAGGTCGTATATTACATTCTTGTTAGCAGAAGCATTCAATAACAAAAACATCTATACTTCACTAGGACTCCTGTGCATTACTGGGTTTTGATCCGTAAAGTTAATTCACTCAGTTTAATTTCTTTTGCCAAAAAATGTCTTCTTGAATGAGCTGTGTTATGTCCTCTGTTACCTACCAGTTTTCTGATAAATGTGTACATAACAGCCATGATCTATCTTTAGGAGCAGTGCAATGACTCTTACGCTTTTGACCTTCCCTTGTGAGAGTTGTCACATTAATATAAATGGGAACTTTTCCCTATAAGGAATTGAACAAACTGAGTGAAGAGTCAAGATTTGGCTGATGGAATGATTTATATGCATTGGGTCCTACTTTTACATTCATTCCAGTTGTGCCACTGGAATTCAGGACATTGTCTCAATCACTTTCTGATGAGGAAGAGCTGAAAACATGCTCTTCTGTGTGTCCTTGTACTAACAGGCAATTAGATATGTGTCTACTATCTGTGAGCACACTTTGAAATATTTTTAACATGATCTAACTGTTTAGAGTTGGGGTGTTGAGTATCAAGTGTTCCCAGTGCATCATCCAATGCATTTTTGTCTTTGACACATCAAGTATTTGACTTAGTGATAAAGACATGGGCCAATTTTGCTCATAGGAGCAACTTTGTTTGTAGATGTGCAAGTCAGTTATTTCAGTGACTGTTCCTGAGATCAGGGCCTAGTTTTTACAGGCCCAGATGTGAACAAAATAGTTCTTTCCCAGTGAATCTGTCATGCTGTTCTAGTCTGAGATGGGAATGTACTATAGTTCTGGAATTTTTGGCTGGGAAATTAATATCTCGGTCATTGAATCTTTTTACGTTTCTGTTTCTATAGTGTAAATAAAATCCCACTTCTCATTCTTAACCCCTAACATTTGTTGTGAGGCACGTTCTATATAGAGCAAAGTTGTAGAACTTTGAGGGCACTTGGGTACAAGTTCTATCAAGGTGGCTATGAGGCTTTTCTTTATAAGAAGGCAGTAGGGTTAGTATGGTTTAGTGGTGGACTTGGCACTGTTAGGTTTACAGCTGGACTCCATGATCTTTAAGATCTTTTCCTATATGATTCTATGGTTTATTTTTTTTTTTACTACACAGAAGCTCATAATTTCTAATAGGTTAGAAGATCCAGTGGTTTTGGAACACTTGAAATATGTCATCAGACTTTGGATCTGTGCCCTTTCTGTTTTTGCTATATCTATTCCACACCACCATCAGGCTCCTCTTCTTGGGATAGGGTTCCTCCCTTAGATAGGGTTCACAGTTGATTATATAGTGTAATCACATTGCAGCAGATAACTCCCACTCAGAGGGAAAAAAACCAAACAAACAAACCCAAAAACCCACACAAGCTTTTAAAGTGTAGAATTTGTGAATGCTATTATGTCAGAAAAGGCATGAGGAGAGGGTTTCTAAGGCAGTGAGCTGGGGTTATTCCTGCCCCACTCAGCAATAGTGATAGAGCAATTTGCTTGTTGTCTGATGTTCCTATGTTACTCATCTGAGACAAACCTAATATTACTTTTCTACTTCACCCATAACTCTGAAGGGAGGGGCAGTCTTGAAAACGAGATCCTGGATTCGCAGGAAAAATTCTTATTCAGTGAGTAGTATTTTGCTCTTGTGCTAGATGTGTTACTGTGGGTAAATTCTACATAGTTGTACAAGAGTTCCTACAATTACATACGTGCCTTTCCGTACCAATTTTAACAGTACTTGTTGGTATGAAGATGATTAATGCCTCGGGGAAAAAACTCGACATATGTATAAGTAATATATTGCTAGGTCACAGACCACCAGCTTTGAGACCACTTCATCATCCAAGTCATATTGTCCCTGTGGATTTCCCACTGTGTGAAAAGATTTTCAAGGAAAGCTCTGTGCAGCCACAGCAAACTTCATCATTTTAGAAATGCCACTTGCATCTGAGTGCTTTGCAAATGAAAGAAAGCAGGAAGCATAGTCTCAGACATTTTGCTTACCTGGTACTTTATGCTTAGTCTCGCCCTTTTCCTGCATTTTCAGTTAGGCAATCAGTTTCTTCAGACATTTTGTGGCTTTTTCAAGATGTGATATCATGTGTTGCTATTTATAACTGCTAAGGGTTGTGAAACCAGAGTATTTATCAGAGAACACAGAGGCTGATGTAAACTATTTGCAGATAATAGCATTGGGTAGAGGTACAGTGGAAATGCCTTTCTTTCTGCTACAATGTGTAGATTTACAGACTTGAACAGGACACAGAGAATTGTGAAAGGAGACCATGAGAGCATGGAATGAAAAGAGCTATACATGCACCGAATGGTATGGATCAGGTTATTAAAAGTCACAGCATTTATAAATAGAATCATAGAATAACCAGGTTGGAAGAGACCCACTGGATCATTGAGTCCAACCATTCCCATCAAACACTAAACCATGCCCCTTAGCACCCCTTAGCACCATTCCCATCAAACACTAAACCATGCCCCTTAGGAAGGACACTTGGAAGACCTGAAGGATGTCCTCTTGTGAAGATTGTAGATACTCCGAATTTAATTCTCTGCTTAAACACAGCTTTTCTTCATCACCTTTACATATTGGAGTTTCTGTCTCCTTTCTTTGGAGTTTAAAGAAAAGAGAAGGTTTGGTGACTGGGGAGCGAGAAATTTTCAGAGAGCAATCCTATAAAGACATCTTTAAGAATGTCAGGTTTTCAAGGGTTCTCTTGGGGAAGAAAAACAGAGACCTGAGAGAGAAGAGAGATTAGACTGCATGAGAGATGGTAGTGCAGAAATGATAGTGGAAGTAGAAAGAAAAACATTACTAATGGAACAGAGTGTCTAGACAAGTATATGGACTATATTAGGGATGGAGAGAAAAAGTCTGCAGAGGAGAAGAGTGTACCAAAGGTGTCAGGTGACTGCTTGAGATCTTAAACGATAACAGAATACTTCCAGCAGATGTGCTAGATCTCTCTCTCCCTCTGCCTTTTGTAGCTCTGGAACTAATTTTACAGATTAAATAAAGTACTTTGTTGACTTAGTATGTCTGGCACTGAATTTGTAAATCCATCCTTTCTGTTTCAGTCAGGCATGACAGGGTGAATAACCTCTATAAGTGAAAGAAGTGACATGAATAATTCTTCCTTGAAATAAGGTCAATGTTATCCTCATGTGACTGGAGCTGTGTGGAGGGAACAAAGACCTACATCAACCTGGTGCTATTAGCAACACTGGGTGCAGATGTATTTTGTCCTAAGTCTCAGCTAATAATTAAAGAGTCATTACGGTTATCTCAATTTTTATAAGAACCATAGTATTCTTCATAGAAATGTATTTCAGCATCAAATTCACCTTGAGGTGAAAGACAATTTATCATTACAAAGCAAATTCTGTGTTATACCCAAAGCTCTGCATTCATAGTGCACTTGTACTAAAAAAAGTTGCTAGTATTCATATTCTGCTTGGACTTTTTCATCATAAAGCCTAATCTTTTCTTGTCACATTACAATGCAGTCTATAGATGGTTTTTTTTGTTGTTTTCTTTTCCTTTATGTACTTCTGACCACCCATTTCAGTATATAAGGTAACTGATTTAATAGTCATCTACATCCACTATATGTACAATATTTTAAATGTAAAAAAAAATTGGCGATGATTGTGCAGCCTGCTGCTGTTTTCAGAGAGCGTCAGAAGGGATTTTTTTTTAAATATACAATATTCATATAGCTTTATTTAATGGAGGAAGCTTATTTTAGCCTTACCACAGAAAGAAATGAACAATTCTATAGATGATTTTTTTGTATAGAATGATAGAATAGCACCAGTGGCTATGAAATAGCAAAATGCAGTATGTCTAGTGGACGGACATATGCTAATAGAAAATGAGAGTGTCTTTAGCAAAATGAACTTGCATAGGTTTTTCTTACATTGTTAAATGTATCCCTCATTAAACAGTAGGTAATCTCTTCAGAAATACTTAAGTTACCCATTTCACTGCCATATTATACTTCGGCTTGTCTGCCAATATGAGTTTGCATCCTATACCATATCTAACTCTACTCTGAGAAAAAAATGATAAGGCAGCTATTTTTACATTGGAGGATCTGCATTATTTTCTTCTCATCTTCCTTGCTTATCAGTAACCATTCTCAGCATAAATTAAAGAGTGTAGGTAGGAAAACTTGTCTTTCTCGTATATACTAATCCTTCAGCTGTCTATATAATATTAAATTCACGCTATACAACATTTACAAATGTATATACTAATCTTTCAGCTGTATATATAATATTAAATTCATGCTATACAACTTTTACAAACATACCTTCAGCTTCAAAAACGTAGGACTTCGAAAACAGCTTGCAGAAAGCTTATGAGCCACTACTGACTCAGCATGAAAATTCCCTTACCATACGGTCCCTTTTGTTTGGTATGGAGAAATATTATCTGAGACATTTATTATCAAGTGATCTTTTGCTTCCACTCTTTCAAAATCTGAAGTTATTAATGGTATCTCTTAGTGCAGTTCTTAACTCTGGATGAATGCTCAGTGCAGGACTTGTGATACAGGAGTGACCTGGGTCCCACTGACTGCAAGGGCTATGGCAGCAGTTGAGGATAGTGATGGAGCTGGTGTGTAAGCAGCACAACTTCTGTTGTCCAAAATCATAGAATCATAGAATAGTTTGGGTTGGAGCAGACTTTAAAGGTCATCTAGTTTCAACCCCCCATGATAGGTAGGGATACCTCCCAACTGGATCCTGCTGCCCAAGGCCTCATCCAGCCTGGCCTTGAACACCTCCAGGGATGGGGCAGCCACAACTTCCCTGGGCAACCTGTGCCAGTTTCTCACCACTCTCATCGTGAAGAAATTCTTCCTTATGTTTAGCCTAAATCTTCCACTCTCCAATTTATAACCATTGTCCCTAGTCCTATCACTACAAGCCTTTGTGAACAGTCCATCCCCAGCATTCTTGTAGCCCCCTTCAGGTGCTGGAAGGTCGCTATAAGATATCCTCAGATTCTTCTCTTCTCCAGGCTGAACAAGCTCAACTCTTTCAGCCTGTCCTTGTATGAGAGGTGCTCTAGCCCTCTGATCATCTTTCTAGACCTCCTCTGGACACGTTCCAACAGCTCCATATCCTTCTTATGTTGAGGATTCCAGAACTGGACACAATACTCCAGATGAGGTCTCCCAAGAGAGGAATAGAAGGGCAGAATCACCTCCCTTGACCTGCTGGCCACGCTTCTTTTGATGCAGCCCAGGATAAAGTTGGTATTCTGAGCTGTGAGAGCACACTGCCAGCTCATGTCAAGCTTCTCATCAATCAGCACCCGCAAGTCCTTCTGTGCAGGGCTTCTCTCAATCATGTCATCCCTTATCCTGTATTGAAACTGCAGATTGCCCCAATCCAGGTGTAGGACCTTGCACTTGGCCTTCTTGAACCTCATGAGGTTCACACAGGCCCACTTCCCCAACTTGTCCAGGTCCCTCTGGATGAAATCCTGTCCTTCCAGTGTGGCGACTGCTCACACCAGAATGATGTTGGATGACTCACAAGAGCAAAGTCACAAATAATCTGTGGGAATCATAAAGTCTGACTAAATTTTCATCTCATATGATGTTTAGGACATGCACCTTTGATAGGTCTGTGGACACATTGCTGCCAATTGTGAGCAGCAGCAGGAGCCTGTGTGCTGTATGCACTGGAGCTATCACAAACCAGAAGATGCAGTTGGCCCCTCCCTTCTCCTCAAAGGATCTGGCATTAAAGCAAGAAGGCAAGATATGCATTAGCCTCAGTGGCTTCAATATTGAAGTGGTTTGGCTGAGGTTTGTACAGGGTAGGCTATTGCCAAGCAGTAGCCAGCAGGAGGGAGGAGGATGTTATGGGACAGGAATTTCCCTGAAGTTCAGAGGACACAATTCTATTTTTAAAAATGCTGCCCCCTTGCACCAGTGTTCATTAGCATATTTGAAGGTTATGCTAAGTACATATAAGGCATTGCAAGGGAGATCAGAAAACAGTATTCTATGTTATAAGTTTAGTGAATCTTCTCAGATTACCCAAGAAGATAAGACATCTAAAATACCAGTCTCTCTGGAAGAGATCTGGGGTAATTTATGCTGCTGTATTATGGGAACTGTTTCCCACAAATCCCACATTATCTTCACATCATCATATTTGACTATTACAGTGAATTTACCAAGGTTGGGTCAAAGAAATTAGATGGAGATGGGGGTTTATGTATTTTGCTGCTTTTACAATATTTGTTGATAAACTGTTTTCATTATTGGAATCTGGTACAAGTCATATAATAGAAGACTCTATTTGAGTAATCTTTTTTCTTTATTATTGATTTAACTGTCTTTTGCCATGGTTGCATAAATACAGCTTAAAGTAATTGGGTTTACATTCTGTTTCCCAGTGGTGGCAAACTATTTCCAATGGCAGTAATTACTTTTTTTTTTTTTTAAGGCGAGCAGATTGCACAACTCTAGTTTTACTTCACAGTCCTTTCAGGCATAGTTGTAGCCCTTCACAGAAAATTTCAGCTTTTGTCTTCTAAAGCTACAGAATTCTGGCCGAACTTATCAGTAACTTCATTGTTGAAGGCATATAAATGGCTATTTCTTATCCATTGAAAACAGGTCAGCAGATTAAAAAGGGTTAAACAAAGGCAGAGTGCCATTAACATGAGTTGGAATGTAAATTCTAGATATAAGATTTTAAAAAATAAAGTGGGACATAATTGATTTTAGGGAACTATAGTGATCTGGATCCTTTGCGCCTTTTGATTTGTATAAGTCAGTTTACATAAGCTGGCTCTTTTGAAGATCTGTGAATTACATTTATATGTAAAGCCTGTTTTTCTGAAGAATTCAGTGAATGTACTTTTCCTTAAAGTCACCGGTCTTTTTTTAATGCTGTTCCTTTGTTATGCACTTTCTAGGATTCTGCCTCCAGGGCCCAATGCAGACCAGTTGAAAATGGAACCTGCACATCATAGCTGTGTTTAGACTGGTTTTCCAGAAGAGAAACCAAGTTGGATCTTTGAATTTAACCTCACATCAAAACAATGCAACATACTGAAGCTATTAGATCTTTAGCTCTAAACTTAGTGTTGAGGAATTCCCTAGATGATTTTTGCATTCCAGGGCTACTACCACACAAGATTTGCGGGGATGTGAGGAAGATTCAAGATGCTTAACAAACATATATGAAAAAGAATTCATTATTCCCCAAACTGCCTGGTGAACTAACATTCTTTTACAACATTGCTAATTAGGTCTTGAAAAATTCTGTGGTGTCACAGATATTACTGCAGAGGAAACCAGACTGTAAGGCAAGGAGGAAATAGTAACAGCTCTTTTGCTAATTTAATGGAATAGAAGGCTTAACCCTTTTAGTGTTAGTACAGGGTTTACATCAAATGTTTTCACACATTTTAACATGTTAGCACTTTCCCCCTGAAAAAAGGCTTGGCATTGACTGGCTGAGCATTTCATGCCGGCTCCATTTCATTCTGTCCCTGTGGCCAAATGCCACCTTATCAAAATGTGCATCTTGGATTAGCTGAAGGACATCAGATCTGGCTTCAGGTTCTGCTGATTAAACTCAGAGCAAAGTTTAGCTCCACTGACCAGAAGGGAAAAAAATAGTCTATGATATAACTGAAAAATAGTCATATGATATAATTTTCAGAAGTTTATGCAAGCAATGCTGGTGGTTACTACAAGTTTGTTTCACAGCTTCATGACCCACTTTATCATGTCTGTTCTCAGAATCAAAGAATTATCGAATGTCTGAGGTTGGAAAAGACCCCTGGAGATCACCTTGTCTAATTCCCTGCCTGCAGATATAGCAGAAACCATCAACTTCCACAGTGGCACTTTATAGTTCAGTCCCTAGTTTGGGTGAAGACAGAGGACATTGGAAAGTTACTAAAGCTTCAAATCGTGGAAAATTTCTTTCTGTATTTGGTAAGTTATTCCCCTTGCTGTTCTCCTTATCGCTAATTTGAAATTGAAGCTTTGGCTTGTAGCGATTGGATTGTATTCCTTACTTGTGCACCAAAAAGAAGACTTTTCTGACTGTGAAGTAATATCATCTCCTCAGGCTCCCTGTAAAGCTGGTTTTCTGCCATTCCTATCATTTCTCTTTAGGAAACTTTCATTTTTTTTTACATATTCTTTTGAAATATGGACACTGGGCAATATAGTCATGGTCTTCCTGCTGCTGCATATGGTGGCATCAGATATATCTGTATTAGCACAAGATGCATGCTAATACTTCTGCTTTTCCAAATGTACACAGAAGTTAGCTAAAAAATGCAAATTCTAAGGCACAAGGTGGTTGATTTTTCTCATCCAGAAATGTTGTGGAGTAGCTGACTCTGAGCCCCCTTGTTATGTCCCAGCTCTTCTCTCCATGTGGCAGTGTGAAGGTGCACCATGCATGTTACTGGTGCCCTCAATCTCACTTGTTAGAGTCGTGCCGCATGGCAGCAGCATGACCATGCTGTGCACCAATGTGCTGTGAGCTGCCAGGGCTCCCCTGGAGCAAGCAGGGCAGGGTCTCCCCAGACAGGACCATCCCACCACCCCCAGCCAGAGGCCAGAGCAGGCTGGTGAACACTGGGGACAGGGACATGGCCAGGCTAAGATGTCAGCCTTTGGATAGGGGGCAGGATAAGGCCTAGTGAGGGGAACCAGGGTCAGACACAGCCCTGGGATAGTCAAGCTCAGGTGAGAGGCAAATGGTAGAGGCTTATCTTAAAGTAGGTCCCATGGGAATGGCCCTCGCTGAGGCTCCTGGCAGCACTGCTGGGCAGTCTTTCCCCACAGCCACCAAAAGGACTCTGAGCCACACAGCCAGACCTCTGGGAGAAGGCATGCTCTTGGAGCCCTGGCAGCATACCAACTGTTGCCATACTAGTGGGAGCGGAAGCTCAAACACTGATTTTTTAATTGTTTAATCTATTAATTTATTTGGTTGTCTCATTCCTGAGCCTACAATCACCTGCATGGCAAGGCCAGAGTCATTAAGCCCTTTACCATTGTTAGGTCAGGATATACCCTGCTGCAATGGGAAGGAAGCTGGAAGTACTTGTGCCCAAGGATGGAGAACATGCATGAGAGGAAGTAAGTGTCACTGCTTGTGAGTACTGTGTTTGCAGGGCAGGCATACAATTTGGTGAATCTGGTTGTTACATTGGCCAGCAATGAAGCTAAAACCTCAGGCTGTGTAATGTCCCTAGAGGTGTGGATTTTCAGTGAGATTATGTACATGGATACTATAGACACCATATGGACTTGTTCCAGGCTGTTAATTGATCATGAATGCTATTCTTTTGTCATCCTCACTGACTTCGCAGGGAGATAACTGGGAACTAATTACACCTATATTGTAGCAGGTCACTGGGAATGCCTCAGTGTCATCAGCACAGGCTGAAGAAGAGCATTCAGGCAATTCAAGAAACTTTTGGCAAAGCTGTTAATATGCCTTCCCCCTTTCCCTATCGCCTTGTTGATATTCATAATGCTAATCAAGATATTTGTCCCTGCCTGTCTTGTCTTTTCCAGGCTGATGAAACACAGTACTCTCTTCCTGCTAGAAGAGGCAAAAAGTGGCAGGTAGTAATAGAGGGTATGGAGTAGGTCTGTGGAAAGCTGATAGGCAAGTGGAAGCATCTTATAATGTGGCTTAGGTCAACAAGAAAACTACATTAGATTACCACTCCTATGTGGTTTTTGGTACATGAAATTTGTGAAGTTCACTTTTAGCATGTGAGTGTACTGCCATTTTGGGTAGGGATGGAGAATGCAGTACTAGCTTGTTTTGAGAGTAGGTGATTGTGATAGAGTATTTCCTCCTCCTAGTGATTGTAAGGCTGCACCCTGGTGCTTGTCTCTACTGTCTCTATTGTTCATCTCATGTCTATTGTTATAGTTATCACTAACAATAAAAGGACATTGATTTAAAAAACACTTGAACTTTATTAACAAGGTATTGTTATGGGATGATGAAGTCAATTGAGAGCTCCATAGGAGGAAGAGACTACTGGTTGCAGTATGATTGCCTGTGGCAATAGCTTGCCTGCCTTCAGCTCTCCAGCTCAGGGCCTGTATTTCCTGTGGATACGAGCTTATTCTCTACTATTGTTTCCAGTAGTTCTGTCTTGTGTTTCATTGTCTGGATTGCATCCAGTTGCATGTCTTTCCGTGCTTCCTTGCCATTCCCAAAAGCATAGCCATACTAGATAGGAGCAGAACTCTGGTTACTTACCATCCTTTCTGTGGCAGCAGTAGATGATTTAGGAAAGTACATAAAAATGACACTTCTGAAGGGATGCTTTCCCAGGTATAACTTGCCAAAGTTGACACCATAGGATTTCCCACTACTGTTGGTGTTTTGTTGGCCTCTGGACATAAGCCTATGAAATATCATAGAATCATAGAATCGTAGAATTGTAGAATCATAGAATAGTTTGGGTTGGAAGAAACATTAAAGATCATCTAGTTCCAGCCCCCCTGAAATGGGCAGGGACACTTCCCACTAGACCAGGCTGCTCAAAGTCCCCTCCATCCTGGACTTGAACAATTCCAGGGGTGGGGCATCCACAACTTCCCTTGGCAACCTGTTCCTGTGTCTCACCACTCCCATTGTGAAGAATTTCCTCATTATGTCTAACCTAAATCTTCTCCCTTCCAATTTAAATCCATTCCCCCTCACCCTATCTCTACATGCCCTTGTAAAAAGTCCATTCCCATCTTTCTTGTAGGCCCCCTTCAGGTACTGGAAGGTTGCTCCAGGTCTCCCTGGAGCCTTCTCTTACATCCCCACAGTTTTTCTCATATGGGAGGTACTCCAGCCCTCTGATCATCTTCACGGCCATCCTCTGGACCCATTTGAACAGTTCCATATCATTCTTATGTTGGGGATTTCAGAACTGGACACAACAATCTAGGTGAGATCTCACAACAGAGGAGCAGAGGGGCAGAATCACCTCCCTTGAACTGCTGGCCACACTTCTTTTGATGCGGCCCAGGATATAATTGGCCTTCTGGGATGTGAGCGCAAACTGCTAGTTCATGTCAAGATTTTAATCAACCAGCAGCCCTAAGTCCTTCTCTGCAGGGCTGCTCTCAATCATATCATCCCCCAGACTGTATTGAAACCACAGATTGCCCCAACACAGGTGTAAGACCTTGCACTTGGCTTTGTTGAACCTCATGAGGTTTACAAAGGTCCACTTCTCCAGCTTGTCCAAGTCCCTCTGCATGACATCCTTTTATGTGTATATGTATGAAATATATACTCATCATTCTTTTTCCCCCCTATAGTTCAAATATTCATCAGAACTTTGCAGAATTGTAAATCGGTATTACAGAAATGTGTTCCCTGAGGCCACAGGTGAACTGAAAAAACCCAAAGAACAGATAATTGTTCCTAGTCCTTTTAATTCACCACTTAAAAACATATATTTAAACTTTAATTAAAGTCTTGAAGGAAACAATCTATTTAAAGCCTTGGGTGCTGAGTATTTTTTTTCCCTAATGTGCAAGATCAGCATCTTGTAAAACTTCTGGGAATAATGAAGTAAAGGGATAGGGAAGGGTAAGCAGAGGAAGTTTTTAATAAACAATGTTAAACTATTCCAGATAGAATCCTTGAGGGAATATCTTTCAAGAGGAATCCCTAAATGACAGAACACAAGCTGGGAAAATATGCAGGCTGCGTATTTTACAGCTGTCTGAGAAGGGTTGAGAGAATAATATCAGGAGCGTTTCCCTTTCTTGCCACATTCAGTTTCTTCCTCTACGCTGTGCTGGCAAAGTGCTGAGCATCCTGCAAAATACTGCCTTTAAACACATCAGTGTTAACAGGTTTCTGTGGCTGTAAGCCACATGACTGTGTGTGGCTATCTCCAGTGAATTTCTATAGGCTTCTGTCAAGCAACCTCTCTGGCTCTCTCCCCTCCTCTGCCACTCCCGTGTGGGGAGAGAGCCCCAAGTCTGCACTGGAAGATCAGAGAAGACCCTCAGTGGCCGTAGCAAGCTCCTTAGAGCATCATAACATTAAAGTTGATGCTGCTTCACATCTCCTAAATAAATACTGTCATTATGCATTCTTTTTCTAGCAAGTGGCATGATAGGCACGCCATAACCTGAAATCTGCATGGCACAATTCACTACTCAAGTCTGTCTGTGAACTAAAAAGATGGGTTTCTGATACACTCGCAAGGCAAGATTATGTATCAGTGACTGAATTTGTGGTAGAAAAAAAAATAACCTAGCTCTAGTTCAAGACCACATATATTAGCCGGGAAATAACGTAATTTTATTTCTGTAAGATGTCTTAAATATATTTTCCCTTAGTTGCTTATATGTGTGTGTATCACATTTCACAACACGCATTCATTCCTATAACATAACCAATAGGTGTATTTTGTGTGCACCTATCATACAATTTACTCTTCTAATTTTCTATATGATGGCATTACAGTAAGTTAGATTTGTCATACAAATACTGCATAATAAGTAGGCAGGTCTTCCCAAACTAAACTGATGCTCTTCTATGACCAAGTGATTAGACTCTTGGATGAGGGAAAGGCTTCTGTTATGTTAGCATCATATTCTCAGCTGTGACACTGCAAAGCAAATTTATCTTAATGCCTTTTGAAAATCACTGTGGATCCCAAGGCACAAACTTATATATAGTTTAACTATTATACATCTAGATATACATATACACAGAGCCCTTGATCTTATCTATGGTTTTGCTTCTTAGTGTCAAAGTTTACTTTCATTTGCACTAAAATGTGTGTTGTTGATATGAGACAGGTTAATGGGATGCTAAACTTTTCTCTGTAGAATCAGCCTGTCCTTATCATTGATACTGTAACTACTCTTGGTCACATATTTAATTATACACACATGGTCAAAAACCTTGCTGCTGAAACAGCGGCTTACTTACAAGATGATGTTTAAAATGTCGATTTATCTTTTCTGTCTTTCATGGAAAAGGCATGGGAGCTTTTGCCAGAAATGCTGAGAAAAAAATGAACATGAATCAATGCACTCTGTGATCAATATATTAAAATCTATTGATATTCTGGCTTCTAGAAAAGCAATGACTCTGCCAGAAGAAATATGCACGTTTTTCTTCATAGAAACTTTATTGAGGTCACATGCAAGACTTCAATGTGCTTTTCATCAGGCAGTTTGTTCTTATACTTAAAAGGCAGAGTAGCTCCTGAGATATCCTTAAGAATAGACTCATGGGCTCCCAAGATAGACTCGTACATAGAGCAAGCCTAAAAAATTCAGTGTAATCAATCTCTCAAATTACAACACAATGCACCACAGATCTCTTCAGGTAATTCCTCCCCAACCCCGCCAAGCCAGAAGGCATAATCATGTAATCACAGAATCACAGAATCACAGAATAACCAAGTTGGAAGAGACCCACTGGATCACCGAGTCCAACCATTCCTATCAAACACTAAACCATGCCCCTCAGTACCTCGTCCACCCGTGCTTAAATGCCTCCAGAGAAGGTGAATCAACCACCTCTCTGGGCAGCCTGTTCCAGTGCCCAATGACCCTTTCCGTGAAAATTTTTTTCCAAATGTCCAGCCTAAATCTCCCCTGGCAGAGCTTGAAGCCATTCCCTCTCGTCCTGTCCCCTGTCACTTGGGAGAAGAGGCCAGCACCCTCCTCTCCACAACCTCCTCTCAGGTAGTTGTAGAGAGCAATGAGGTCTCCCGTCAGCCTCCTCTTCTCCAGGCTAAACAACCCCAGCTCTCTCAGCCGCTCCTCATAAGGCCTGTTCTCCAGCCCCTTCACCAGCTTTGTTGCTCTTCTCTGAACTCGCTCCAGAGCCTCAACATCTTTCTTGTGGTGAGGGGCCCAGAACTGAACACAGGATTCAAGGTGCGGTCTCACCAGTGCCAAGTACAGAGGGAGAATAACCTCCCTGGACCTGTTGGTCACGCCGTTTCGGATACAAGCCAAGATGCCATTGGCCTTCTTGGCCACCTGGGCACACTGCTGGCTCATGTTCAGTCGGCTGTCAACCAACAACCCCAGGTCCCTCTCCTCCTGGCAGCTTTCTAGCCAGACTTCTCCCAGCCTGTAGCTCTGCACAGGGTTGTTGTACCCAAGTGCAGGACCCGGCATTTGGCCGTGTTAAACCTCATGCCATTGAACTCTGCCCAGCGGTCCAGCCTGTTCAGATCCCACTGCAGAGCTTCCCTGTCCTCCAGCAGATCCACACTTCAACCCAGTTTAGTGTAGTCTGCACTAATCCCAGTTAGGTTATATTAGGGTTGTATTATATATTACATATTATATATATATTATATATTAGGGTTATAGTATATATAATATATAGGGTTATATTATATAATATACTAGGGATGTAATAATCCCAGTTAAGTGAGGGTGTGGTCATTTCCAAAATGTTTGTTTGCAAAATATAAACAAGATTTTCTCCCTTAGGGGTAAGAGATAAGGAACAAGTTTAAGGTTGTTTTTTTCTTTTTTGGGTCATAACATCAGATCTTCAGAGCACAGCATGTAGATGGGAGACCAGATGAAGTTTCCATTCACATAATAGGGAGACAAGCTTAGTCATGGGTGTTCTCTGAGTGTTTTTCTCTTCCTTCCAAACAACAAGAAAAAACAGATATGGATCCTGCCAAGCAATGTATTGTGTAGAGGCTCAGTTACCATAGTCATAAAGCCTTGAACAAGTGCCTAGCTGCTCCAGTCTCTGGATATGGCAGTTACCTGGTATCTTCTCAAAGTAACTTAAGCCAACGTAAGACTTTGCTGAAGATATTAGCTGCTCCTATCTGGTTTAGGTGCCAACATTCCCAGAAGTCACATTGCTGTCAGGCTTGATCTCCATGGGAGTTGCTGTTGAAACTCCATTGGGGTTTTGGCAGTAAATAGCTGTTTACCTTCTGACTTGTAAATCCCCAGAAACACAATGAAGGAACTGCAAAGTGGGATTGATCTGTTTATTAAGTAAGAATGACATTTTGAACCGAGCATAATTACTGCAGTTTCTGAACAGGAAAGGCAGCTCAAAAGGTCTCTCATGGAAAAAAAAGTTTATGTTTTTGGACAAAATTGTCCCACTTATAAAGTAGATTATGGTCATCGTGTGTAGGGATTTTATTTGGACATATCAGCATCCTGACATGCTAACATTTCATAGTCAGACAGAGAAAGAAAGAATACCAACCCTCTATGGATGCATGTTGGAAAATGTGAATTACAGTCAATTAATCCATTGTGACAATGAATAGCAGTAACTGGAACCTTGCTTTGGCCACAAGATGAGTTGTAAGAGCATTGACTTGTCTACCAAATGAATGCTTTACAAGTGTATGACTTGTAAATCATTAAATTGGCAGTTAAGATAAATGGTGACCTCCTTTTGTTATAATATTTTGCATTTTTTTAGATTTTATAATTAATTAGACAAGCCAGTCATTTCATAAGATCTTTAAAAAAACCCTATCTAACAGTTAAATTGTTCCTGTGATACAGATTCCTTTTCAGTTTTCCCATAGGACATTGCAAACCACAAGAAAAAAATAATCACAGCTCTTAAGAGAAAATATATTAACAGTATACTTTTTTTCCACAAGACTTTAAAATCTTCTTAAGAGTCTGCTTTTTCTACACATTACATGAAGTTTTGGAGTCTCTTTTCTGGAATGCTTTCAGAAATGTTCACTAGGGAAAAGTACCACTGGCTAGGTGTAAGCAACAAAGTATGTTTGAAAAAGTAGATCTTAATTACAAGGAGTGTGCTTTTTTTTGCTGAGGTGCAGGAGCTGAAACCTGTGCAAGTGTGATTGATAGCTACTGTGAATTCTGCTGTTAACTTTTAATTTATGGTAATCACCTAATAACATTGATTTTTGTTGGTATTGTGTGACTGGATAGCTTTCTATCATCTCTTGAGGCAAAAAAAAAGATTAAAAGAAGAAAAAATTTGCTTATCAGAATCTAAATGTGTGAACAAGATGCAGTTGCCAACAGGATTCTCAGATATATATGAGTGTCAAGATCTTCATTAAAATTTATTAACAAAAAGATATTATAAATCAAACAAAGTCCTGCCATTAGGGTGCTTGGAACTCTATATGGGCCAAACTGACTTAAGTTTTGTTTTAAGCCTGGCACTGCAAGTATTTATAAGTGTAAATTAGTAATTTTATAAGTTAATATGAATGTGTCTTACATTTTATGCAGCCAAAGTAATACTCAGGCAGTACTTATTCAGAATAACATCTGGCAAGCATCTTACAAAGTAGATGATTTTTTTTTTTAGAAATGTTAAGAGAGTAGAACAAATCTTTCATATAGTTATATTAGCAAGCCATTCAGGAAAGAATTTAGGGAACACTACTTTTATGGTTCTGTGTTAGGAGGAAAAATTGCTTTAATTAGATATAGTAAGAGATCGATTCTGCATGCAATGATTAGGAGGGACAGCTCTAGTAAATTACATATACAACAAGATGTTCATGTCCATCTGTTCTTAATCATGAAACTGAGAATACAGAAAGAGCTTATATTTGTATTAATTTTGTATCACAGAAACCCAAACCAAAATCAAAAGTTTTATTGTCATCTCCGTACTAAAATGTCAACTCTATTTTTAACAAAATAGTAAAAACATAGCAAAGTATATGTCATATTTTCATTAACATAACTGAAAATATCTTTATAATACAGGTATGCATCTAGGTAGGCAGAGTTACCACATTATTTATGGCCTGGCTATACTCAATGTGTATAATCAGTATTTGGTAATTTTTTGACAGAATGATTAAATATCCACAGTAGTGGATGGTGGATATAACTGCAGCAATATGAATGTGCTGTATATTTTATAGGATTTATTCTTGTCCTGATGCAAAAAAGCCTATATACTAGTATAAAGAACCTGTGCAGGTATATAAATGCATCCATATTTGTGAAATGACTGGCTTGCCTAATTAATTACAAAATCTAAAATGCATGATGTCACAGGAAGTTTAGACTGGACATTAGATAAAAATTCTCCACAGAAAGGGTTGTCAAGCACTGGCAGAGGATGCCCAAGGAAGAGGGTAGATTAAGTGCTTAGGGACATGATTTAGTAGTGGACATCTACAGTTGGAGTTGATGATCTCAAAGGTCTTTTCCAACCTAATGATTCTATGATAGAAAATAAAGGGCAGAAATACACTCCTTTAATTAACTTAAGTAATTTAGAGGAAGACCTTTTGACTTCTCATTCAGGCAATTTAAAACAGTCCCGTTTTCTGTTGTTTGATTAACATAGTTCATATTGTATTCTAAAGACAAAAAGGAGGACCATAATTCTTGAGAGGATGTACCAGGGTTAAAATGTTTACTCACTGAGTGCCCCAAAAATTTTCCAGTAGTAGGCAGGGACTTCCTAAATTAAATGGTAAGGAGATGAAAGAAGAGAAAGCAGTTTCACTGCTCACCTGAACTGAAGACAATGTTTTTGTAGCCACGTTGATCAGAAAGATATAAGAAGAATCAGAATTCTGATTTTCTTCCCGTATAAGATCTTTCACTGTTCCCTGTTCCAGAAACCTAAACCAAACCAAAATGCCAACAACAAACCAACTCAGATAACTCTTCTATCTTACTGGCATTTCAGCAGGACAGTAAATGCTGGAAGCAAACTGCAATTTACACTGCCAGCTAGAGTTTTCCCATAAATGAAGTTTGCCTGTATGGACAGTGGAGTCTTCAATTATAAAATCCAGATAATAAATTATTGCTCATTCATTGACTAATAAAACTGGAAAAGTGGAAAGTCTGGAAGTCTGGCCCCTAAAACTGTCCATCTCCAAATATCCTCTTTTTTTTTTTTTTTGAGAAAGGGGATTATTATTTACATCGTATACTTATTTCTTGTTTTCCTTGGAAGCTGTGGGAGACCTAGAAGCATGAAAAGTCAACAGCTGCAAACATTCTGTTTCTGGCTTTGTTCTTCTTCACCATAAAGGGTTATAGGGCACTGAAACAGGCTGCCCAGGGCGATGGTTGAGTTGCCACCCCTGGGGGTATTTAAAAGACAGGTAGATGAAGTGCTTAGGGATATGGTTTAAGTAGTGGACAGGTATGGTTGGACTTCATGATTTCAAAGGTCTTTTCCAACCAAGAAATTCTATGTTTCTACGATTCTGTGATCTCCATGGATGTTAAATGGCTGCTTAATGTCTTTGAGGAAGAGAAGACATAGCAAAGATTTTGAAACCTAGTCCTTCCAGTAGAAATCTCTTAACATTGAGAACTTTGATTTCTGGTCTGTCAAAATGTATGTTTCAGAGGGCTGTCTGACTTGAAAACATTTGCAATGAGGCTAACGCAGCTACAGCTCCAGTCTTTTTATCAGTTGATTATTGCTTTCCTGGGCAGATCCTCTATTTTATTACAATGCATCATTCTAGGCAGACTTATTTCTCTGTTGCTGAGATTTACTGTTTAATCTCAGGAACGCTGAGATACACTTAGCAGCAGAGAGTATGGCTTCTGGCAAGGAGTATCTATCTAAAAAGGAAATCAGTTTTAAGTTAATCAGAATGTTATTTGTGGTAATTTTCTATTTCCTTTCAAATGTAAGTGGTTGCTCTAGATGTAGTTCTTAGCATATCACTCAAAACAGTAAGACGAGCTTCTCTAAAATATGGAAAAAATATATGGAAGTTTGTACAGTCAGATTCCTAAAAATATGTAAGCCATTTAAAATTCATTGAGTTTTTGTTTTACAAAAGTACGGTACTCGTGGAGTTTACTGTTTAGATAAATTTTTTTGTGTTTGCACTACTTACTCACCACATCGAACTTCAGTTTACATAACAAAACTCTCAATAGTTGCCTTTTTTCCTCATAGCCATACTTACTTCCAAGTTGTTGATATTAACAGCAGTTGGGAACCATAAAATTAACTTCCAAGTGCTACATTGTCAGACCATGCATGAATTGCGTTTGCTACGCAGCATTAACTGCACCACTTGCAGTCTGCTCTTTTGCTAACTCCCTGTAGAACACTTTTGAATGCCCCATGGCTCCTCAGACATCAGAGAGCATGCCACAAAAAGCCATTCTCCAGAAGAGATACACAACAGGCCAGTAAAAGCTGCAAGTTTAAGCTCTGGAATATCTCAAGAACTGCTGGAACACGATAGGGGCACTTAATTCCACCATGAAGCTGGGAATCTGACTTCATAAACAGCCATTTTTACACTGAGAAAGCTTTAGAAAAACTTTGAGAAAACAGTTATCACTGATGCTAGCGGAGCTCCCTTAGTGCTAACAACATTTACAGCATGTTTTTTTCCCGCAAGATTAGGATTCAGAAGATACTGGTATATCAGTTAACACGTGTTCACAGCCTATTACAAACCAGGCAATCTTTAGCAGATGTTAAGCTGAGTCAAAGCTTACCCTGAACATTTATCACACGTTAACTAACTCTGAACCCTAGTGCAGGCTAGATGACTGTGGCAGTGAAGGAAAGATAGGAGCAAAGGCTGAGTTATATTCACCCCTCCCTGAAAGGGTCAGTCCCAATGGTTCCCACCCTTTCAGTGGATCTCCTTGGACTTGACCTGAGACAATTCAACTCCCCAAAGTGGCAGGCAATGATTATTCCTTTATTGTTTTGCTCAGGATTGCTTTTCTGCCACCTTAGCAAATGGGATCAGCCATGGAGGAGTCCAAAGTGTGCCAAAGCAAATGCATAAGGGTGTGTGTGGGGAGGGGCTCTGAACGAGTTGCTAGATCAGCTCAAGTTGTGACACGTAGCTTTGCCATCACACCTGCTTTCAGTATGATGTTAATATTAAGGGTGCTGACAAAGGAGCTCTGGGAAGTCTCACTGTTGTAGTTGGAGGAGATACCACACCAAAATATAGCTGCTCTGCCAGGAGTTTCTGCCTGCACAGCACGCAGAGGGGCTGCTTCTGTTTAAAACTTAGGACACCCCTGCCACCAATTATGGTGGGTTTAAGGCTCTGGATTTTGCACTTTTAAATTGGCTGAGGCAAAATCATGTTTCCTTCTGTCAGTCTTGTGGTGGGGAGATTGAAACCTCCATCAGAGGGGTGGGAAGGGCAGGTGGGAAGGGACGTCTCAAGCAGTCATGGCGAGAGTTCCTAGTGCTGATGTGTCATCCCCATATAAACACTGCCTGACCCTCAGCTAAAGGGTTTGGTGTAACCATACCAACATCATCAGAAAACTTCTTTCTGTAGGCAGGACTTCAATTAGTGTCTAACTAGGTCATGAGACATCACTATGCAAATCACATTGTGAGGTATTAAAAATGCTATTTTTCAGCTTCTCACTGATATGAAGAATAATCTTCTCCTCTTCCCCTTCTCTCTCTAGGACCTTTTCAATTCAGCTGTCGGCATTGAAGTAGTCTGGCTTCCCAAAAGAATGAATCTGAAAACAACACTCAAAATGTGTAAAACTCTCTGCCCTAAAAAAGCGTGAACTGGTTAATCTGTAAACTCTGCTGTCAAAAAATGAAAAAAAAAAAAAAAGCACTAGTGTGTAATAAAGTATCTAAGCTTTACTGACATTTACCAATTATTCTGGTCTCCTTAAAAATCATTCTTTCAGCATGTCGAGGTCCTGTTTTAGTCTACTGAACTTTATTAATATGTACCATTGAGGCAGGTATAAGTAACAGATATGCAAGACTGAAGTTTTGAAAATGAGATCCTAGAATGGAAAATAAGAAAACATAGTTAATTTTAGAAGGGAAAATAAAAATTTCTATAGTATAAGGATAAGCGTAACTTTACATGACAAAGGGACAGCTCATATATAATAGAACGATGTAAGATTTTTAATTAAAATGTGGTGAAGCTTTTCATGCCAGTGATACACAGTACTACAACCTCTGTGCATGTCCAAAGGTGCAGGTGACATTGTGAATTGCCTTGTCTTACACCTTCATGCCTTTATTCATGACCTGTACAATACACTTATATTGTATATGCTACTGTAGTTTTGCCTGTGGAGCTGTGGAGTGGTCACAAGAAGTGCTCAGGTGGATTCGATGTCTGGTCTTGCTCTAACTCTGCTGTTCCTCTAGGTGGTCCATGTACACTACACACTGAGGATTGCTATGCCTCTCGTATTCGCAAGTTCATGGCTCAGCTTGGGAATTACTACAACTGCAGCCCAGCATCTCTCTGCTCAGCACTGGTACCCCCAAGGGGAATGAGAGAGCTCTTGCAGAGTGCCTCTGGGCTAGGCAGGAATTTGCCCTTCCTTGGTGATGATGAAGTTGCGTGATAGAGGTTGTGATTGCTCAGGTGACAAACCTGTTCCAGCATAATGATATGGAGACTATTGCTGGGTGCAACCTGTATACATGAGGAAAGAGTTTCTAAACTAAGTTATGACAATCTCTATCACACACCTTCATCATCATCACGCTTCCCACAAAAGTCAGTGACAAACAGATTGAAATACATAAACAAAATAACTACTCTTGGGGCTTGTTTCTCCTGGTATTTTATCCTTACGTGGAAAAGAAGCACGCCTAACTGCTACTGCAAATGCTGTGAAGAACACATCATGCTTCAAGGGACAAGCACGCTGTCCTCCAGAAAACCTGATTTGCCAACAAAGGGCAGTGGATGCCCTTCTGAGGAAGACATGACTTACCGATGCTTGTGGAATAAAAGCATTTACAACTCTGTGAACATCACTCTGGAAGTGGGGCTGTGGACTCAGCTTTCTAGGACACATCTATAAATCTCTAAGGTGGCTTTTTTTGATGTAGATCTGCCTGATTCATAATTTCAAACTCTCCAAAGGAGCAAAACAGAACTGTAACGACCAATTTCAGCTACAGATAGAAGGCATCTCTCTCAGCCCTCAACCTGTCAAAGTGGCAGCACTACGCTTACTAAAAAGGCGAAGTGTTCAGGGTCTACAAAGACTTGATTTTGGCATAGGACCATGTGCACACATATACGAGTATAATCAGGAAATAAGGGAAAAAATCCAAGAAAAATCAATGGATTTTGGCACACCATGGCTTTTACATGACAAATATCCATGAACAGTACAGCAATGCAGCAACAATGTTTCCTAATGTATCCAAATTTCAGACCATTCACGTCTTGCAGTAGAATTAATCTTGCATCCCTTGTTGATTATTATAGCTGCTCTTAGCTTACCATGCCCGACTTTTTTTCAGATAAGCATTAAGGGATTAATAAGATTCAGAATTGTATCTTATTAATTATAATCACACTTTTATGTGAAATGTGTACCTAAATCAAATTAAGTCCTTCCTTTCTTGTGAGACCTCATTTCCTCTCTTGTGAGACCTCATCTGGAGTATTGTGTCCAGTTCTGGAATCCTCAACATAAGAAAGATATGAAGCTGTTGGAACGGGTTGAGAGGAGGACTACAAAGATGATCAGAGGGCTGGAGCATCTTTTCTATGAGGACAGGCTGAGAGAATTGGGGTCGTTCAGCATGGAGAAGAGAAGGCTCAAAGGAGACCTTATAGTAACATTCCAGTACCTTAAGGGGGTTTACAAGAAAGCTGGGGAGGGACTTTTTATAAAGGCTTGTAGTGACAGACTAGACATAATAAAGAATTTCTTCATGCTGAGAGTGGTGAGGCTCTGGCACAGGCTTCCCAGGGAAGTTGTGGCTGCCCAGGCCCTGGAGGTGTTCAAGCCAGGTTGGACGGGTCCTTGGGCAGCCTGGGCTGGAGTTGGAACTGGATGATCTTTAAGGTCCCTTCCAACTCAAACTATTCTATGATTCTTTGACAATCCGTATCTCACTGCCTATGAATATATCCGATGTAAAATGCTTGGCTGTCAATGGAGCTGTTAGGGAATAACTCTGGCGGAGGAGAGCCCTGCTCAGGGTTAAGCACTGGGGGGTAGATGCTGCTGGATTCAAGAACTAACGTGAGATACGTGACCCACTACTGCATGTGTCGGGGCTCGAAGTTTGCAGCTCAAGCAGCACCAGCGACACTGGCAGGGTTCCTGAGCTGAAGGGGAAGAGAATAACCAGCGTGCATTTTGCCTTTTTTTTCGGTTGGGGTGGGGTGAAACGTGCCGGGTTCCAGCCGAAACGCGTGTGGCTTCCCGGGCATCCAGCGGGGAGGTGGCGGGGGGACACGGGAGGGATGCGACCGTCGAGAGGCGGCGGCGAGGGGGCAAAACCAGAGCGGGGCGCGATGCCAGGAACTTCGGGGACACCGAGTCACGCACGGACGCCCCGTCTCGCACGGTTCCCAGCCCAGCTTGGCCGCAGACGGTGTCTCTCCGTAACGCGTCTTCGCTTTTGGTTTCTGTGGAGGCTTCGTTTGCTTGTTTAGCAAATCCAGGGCACGTTGCGCGTCGCGAGCGGAGCCGAGTAGTTATTTACTTCTCGCTTCTCACGAGGCAGCTTTAATTGAATACGTGCTCAGTCGGGGACGGAGTGGAGCGCGACAGCGGGCGGCATCCGTGCCCGGCCGGCTCGGGGACAGCGTTACCGGCGGCGGTCACGCCGGGGAAAGGCGCGTTCTCGTTGGGAAGCGAGCAACGAAGTTTGTCACGGCTTAACTCGAGTCGTCCCAGCGCAGCGCGAAGCCGCGGACGCTCGGGGAAAGGTTTGCTACCCGCGCAGCCAAACAACCTGGCGGGGCTGAGTAATTAAGGGAAGCGCCACTTTATTACATAAACTGTTAACCCCGGTGTTTTTCTCGCCCAGCGAAGCTTTACCTGCCGCCCGGTGCTGAACCTACCCCCTGCGGAGGCGGTGGCGGAGGCGGCAGGAGGGCTCCGAGGGCGCATTTACGGACCGAGCGCCCCGGCACCGGAGGGGCGGGCGGGGGGCGCCGGTGCCCCGAGCCCGGCGGGGCGTGGAGCGCCGACATGCGAAGGGCGCTCTGGCCAATGGCGCTGGCCGCGCCCCCGCCCGCCGCGCGCACGTGGGGAAGCGCCCGAGCCCGCGCCCCGCGCCCCAGGCCGCGCCCCGCGGCTCCCGATTGGCTGCCGGGCCGGGCGGCGGGGCGCGGGGCCGGGCCGGGCTCCTCCCACGCGCGGCGGCGCCGCGCGACTGGGCGGCGGGGCGAGCACACATCCCGCACGTAGCCCGCGTAGTAATCGGCGCGGGGCCATCTGCCGCCTCCGTCCGTAGAGCGGGGCGGGGGGTGCCGGGCGCCCTTCCCGTGCGGTCCCGGGTGGCGGCGGCGGCGGCACCGCCGGACCCCGCGGCGCGGCCCGTCCCGTCCCGTCCCGACCCGGCGAACGAAGTTGTTACTCGCCTCGCCCTGCCCCGCGCCGCAGCCCCTGCCCCTGCCGGGGTCGGGGGCTGGAGCCGGCGGGCATCGCCTCCCGACGCGGGCGCCGGCGGGGCGGCGGCGCGATGCCGCTGGGGCACATCATGAGGCTGGACCTGGAGAGAATCGCCCTGGAGTACGTGGTACCCTGCTTGCACGACGTCGGCTTCTGCTACCTGGACAACTTCCTCGGGGAGGTGGTGGGGGACTGCGTGCTGGAGCGGGTGAAGCGCATGCACCGCGACGGGGAGCTGGCGGACGGGCAGCTGGCCGGACCCAGCCGCGGCGTCGCCAAGCGGCATCTCCGCGGCGACCAGATCAAGTGGATCGGGGGCACGGAGGAGGGCTGCGAGGCCATCAACTTCCTCCTCACGCTGATAGACCGGCTGGTGATGTACTGCGGGACGCGGCTCGGCAAGTACTACGTGAAGGAGCGATCCAAGGTGAGCGGCTCCCGGCCGGGCGGGCGCGGCGGGAAGTTCCCACGGGCTCCCCGCTCGCCGTCCGCAGGTGCCTACGCTCGGGCAGCCCGGCCGGGCTCGGGGCGGGTCCCTCGCCGCCGTGTCCCGTGCCGGGTCTGCTCGGGACCCCTCAGTTGCCTCCTCCTCCTCCCCCGGTGCCGCCGGCGATCTCTCCGCAGCCGCCCCGGCTGAGAGCGCGCACCCCGCCAATAAAGTCCAGTCCCCAGCATGACTTTCCTTTAGAGGATGGATGCGGGTGGAGGGAGAAGCTCCCTACCCACTCCTTGCGCACGTGCGCGGGTCGGTTGTTGGGTTATTTGCGGCCGTGTGACAGCGTTATCCGGAGCGGTTTCCATGGTCCGGCTCACGCCGGCGTCCTGCAGCCGGAGGGGTTGTCGTTACTGCAGTGGGTATGTGACACACACTAAGGGATGCTCTGCTTGAGCACAGCAAACTTTTTTTTGTTGTTGCTGAATGGGAGATTTGCTTCTTTTATCGGCTTTCTTGCTCAGAAGTGGAGGGTGTGCTTGCACTATGGGACAGTTGTCGTAGAGGTTTCTTTCCCAGTGAAGTTTGTTTCCACTTGCTGTGTCATTACTCCAGTTTAGGATAGCTTGTCTCCTCTCTCCCTAACTACTTTACTGGCTTTGAACTAAGTTTGCTTCGTTGTCCTGAATGCTGAAAACGTCGCCGTTTCTATATTTCTGACATGATTTCTATAATACATAACACATTTTCAAAACATGCATTTCTTTGAATAGACTGGGTTTCACTTATTGCTGGTGGGAGCCTGGTCTTAGGGGGTATATATAACTGTTACGTTTTGGCTTGCCTTTAGGGTCACCCTAGTTCTTTCTCTGGGTGACTTGTGTTTGCCCGATTACTGCTGAAAGTGCATTGCTGGCCACTTGAAGGGAAAATAAAACAGAGGCTTACATTAAAGTTGAACTGGAGTAAAAGGAAATTGTCCAGGATATTTAAAAGGTACTTGGGGAATCAACTGGATGCCTTAAGGCTATTGGCAAAGTCTGGGGAGAAGGGTCTTTTGGGGAGTGACTTTAAGTTGTAGAGATGATTTTAAAACTGAGTTGTGGTGTTCTGGCAGTCAATTTTGTGCAAATAATAACAGACAGGGCAGAACTTCTTTTATAGATACCAACCTGCTTGCTATGAAGAGTCTTTTGTCCCTTGTGGTTTAGCGTAGAAGGTGTCAAACTCCAAACAGCGCATGGAAGTGCTACGCAACAGTCCAGGACTGAGAGTGACTCAGTATCATTTGTAAAGCTAAATGCATAGAAGTTTCCATCAGAAATTAATAGTGACCAATCCCCTCATTATAGTAATAAGTACCATGGATATGTGAGGCTCTGGAATAGCAGCTGCCATCTGTAACTGAGATGTGGGACACCTTCAGCAGGATGATGATTCCTGTGAGTAACCAACTGACTACTGCAGTGCGTGCAGGTTCCCACGTTGCCAGTAGACATTTCCCTTCCACCATTAAACCTGCTTGTTTTGTCTGTCTTTTAAAGTCTTATGAACGCATGCACAAAACCCCCAAATTTAAATTCAGTGTATTTTTATTTTATCTGCTAGATTATGCATATGAAAGGATGCCCAGAAAACTTCCATGGCTTAACATTTGGAGGTGCATGGGGTGTTTCTGAGCAACTGGACAACAACTTCTTAACTAGTCATGTGCTATTATAATTTATTGTTTTGAGATATAGGTATCAGATGGGGCAAAGAGTCCAGAGCAATTTGTTTAAAGTGTAAGCCCTCAGCTCCGTAGTAGCTCCTCTTGTCATAGAAATGAATCTATGTAATATCAGCCTCATCATTCTTCAGACCTTTATGCTTTTAAAATTGTAGTGTGACTTTAATCTTCACCCTAAGCACTGGAAAAGGGGGAGAGGTTTGCTTAGTAAGTGAACTTTTTCAGCTGTCTACTTGGTGTGACAGTTCTTCATGTTTTTTTTCTGTAGATACACAAACATAAGAAAAGAGCAGTTATAGCTGCCTAAGAGAAATAAGTCAGTTTGGATTTTGCCATTTTCAAAAGAATTTCAACAGCACTACAAGGAACTTAAGATTGCATCAAAGGGGATGGATGGAAGTAAACACTTTTACATGGGTATTATATACTCTTAAGAGCTGTTGGTTGATATTTGAGGGCTGATAATGAAACGTAACCTTTCATCTTTGCAGACCAGTGATCCAAATCTATCTTTGGAATAAGTCTTATTTAAAATATTAGCTGGCATGGTTAATTGATCAAAATAACCAGATGACATTCTTCTGAAAGACTCTTCTTTTGGCAGACCTAATGCATTGCTTGTCTTCTGCATTGTCCTCAACTACAGTTTATATTTCCTAGTAAAATAATTCTATGGTATTACTACCCTTTTGTAGTAGGTAAGTGGTTAAGAAATGTACCGAGGCATTGTTGACCAGGTTGAATCCTCTCTTCAGTGTGAAACAATTCACGTCCTCGTGCAAAGGAACGTTCTGGCTTGAGGACAGAGGTCAGTCTGCTTTTGAGGACTTGTCTTCACTTTGCTGCAGCTTTGATGCTTGGTGGAGAAAAGCTGGCAGGTGGTGTGGGCTGGGAAACAAGGCCCCAGCGTGGTCTCCACAGCTCGTCATCTGGGGTGCCCCTGGTCTGGTGGTTCTCTGGGGCCTGTGGGTAAAAGGGTGATGCATTGTGGCTTCTGTCTTCTTGGGTCCCAGAGTCTCTTCTTAGAGTTAATTTGGACCTGCAGGGGCTTAAGGAGATGGTGGAGATGATGCTTTCTGTGAAAGATTTGAGCCTACTTGTGAGTGAATAATGCTGAGGTGTAGAGGTGGCGCAGGGACCTGACATGTATTGTTAAATTTTCCAGGGGACAATTACAGAGTTTTGTAGGTGGTGAAATGTCAGCCCTGTGAGAAAATAATCCGAATATTATAAATAAATAAATCAAAGCAACAACATTTAAAAAAAAGTCCCCAAGACAAGGCAAGAAAATAATCCAGAAGAGAGGCCATTTGAGAAATTACTCCTTCGAGACATAAGAAAAGATACTTTTTTTCTTTAAGTTAGGAGCTGCAGAGGTACTAGGTGCTGTGGTCTTTGGGTTTTCTGTCCCCTTGGTAGCCCCAAATGCTTCACACTCAGGGGACCGTTGTTGCTGGAAGTCCCCTTCTGTAGGAAGGCATGAACTAGGTTGCCCAGTGCACAGAAATGTAAAAACAGCATATGCAGATGGGATGCCTGGGTAGCTCACCTGGTACTGAGAGGCTGTGACTATTCCTCCTGTCATGTTTTGCCTCTGCTGGAGAAGGACAGCTTTTCCCAGTCGTGGGGCAAGTTCCCAGAGCAATGCTGTCAGCACATGCTGCCCAGGGCCACCTTGGATGAGTCATAGAATCATAGAATAACCAGGTTGGAAGAGACCCACTGGATCATTGAGTCCAACCATTCCTATAAAACACTAAACCATGCCCCTTAGCACCTCATCCACCTGTGCCTTAAACACCTCCAGGGGAGGTGAATCAACCACCCCCCTGGGCAGCCTGTTCCAGTGCCCAGTGACCCTTTCCGTGAAAAATTTTTTCCTAATGTCCAGCCTAAACCTGCCCTGGCAGAGCTTGAGGCCATTCCCTCTCGTCCTGTCCCCTGTCACTTGGGAGAAGAGGCCAGCTCCCTCCTCTCTACAACCTCCTTTCAGGTACTTATTGAAAGCAATGAGGTCTCCCCTCAGCCTCCTCTTCTCCAGGCTAAACAACCCCAGCTCTCTCAGCAGCTCCTCATAAGGCCTGTTCTCCAGCCCCTTCACCAGCTTTGTTGCTCTTCTCTGGACTCGCTCCAGAGCCTCAACATCCTTCTTGTGGTGAGGGGCCCAGAACTGAACACAGTACTCGAGGTGCGGTCTCACCAGTGCTGAGTATAGAGGGAGAATAACCTCCCTGGACCTGCTGGTCACACCGTTTCTGATACAAGCCAAGATGCCATTGGCCTTCTTGGCCACCTGGGCACACTGCTGGCTCATGTTCAGTCAGCTGTCAACCAACAACCCCAGGTCCTTCTCCTCCTGGCAGCTCATATGAACCTTCTTGAAAACTTGGTTCAAAGTCTGTGTGGGCCTTTTGCTATTTAATGGGATGTTTTCTGCATCCTCTGCTTGTAGCTTGTTGCCTCCCCACATGCCCCACCCTGCTGGGCCATCTCTGACTGTCCAAGGAGAAGCAGGTCTTTGGTGGTGGCACTTCATGGGTAGAGAGTGCTTGCTGAAATCCTGAGCAAGTCCTTTTGCCTGCCACACAATCGAGTGTCCTCAGGTAGGTTTTGAAACATGTCCTGTCTAGCCAGTTGTGACCAAGATTTCTGTTCCCGAGGACTGAGGAAATGTATGGATTGTCACAGTCTTAGACTGTGCAGTTTTACCAAGTCTATCATAATTTACATAATGAGGTGAGGTAGTCTTGCATTCATGTATGAAGAAAGAAAAACTCCACTGCATGCAAATGCTATCCTTTACAATTAAAATGCAGCGTGAGATGCTGCATTTTTGGATTTGAGATGTGGATATAAGGAGCAGGATAACAGAAAACTGGCTACAGACCTGAAGAGCAATACTCTTTGTAGAAATGTACTGGTTTATTACATCTGACACATTTGAAACTTGGTTAGCAACATGCCTTGCAATTAGTTTACAATGAGAGGTCTGATGAATACCACCATCCAGAAGAAATATGCATAATTTTTCTTTCTTCTAATAGAATGCACATGTTTTGGCATGATGGGTAAGTTCAAATCTGTTCTTCTGGCCAGCTGCCGGCAGAGTCCAGAGCCACTGGAACTGTAAATAGAACAATTTTGTGATATTGGACTGAGGAATTCAGTGTTGGCACAGATCCTGGAGTGGTTGCTTTGGCTCAGTGTCAAAACTGATGTTTATATCTATGTTTGTCAAGCAAGATTAGTTAGCCTGGTTAATTATACACAGAAATGTATAATTTTTACTTGACAATCAGAGCATTAAATAAGTATAAACCTGGGCATATTAGCTCTTCTTTTTGTTGATCAAATTACTGTCAATAACTTTCTGAAATTTTCAGAACATACTTCTCTGAAAGAGGCACTTGAAGAATCTTGCAGATTGCTTCTTCATTCAGCAGGGTCAGCATATTGAAGAAATGGGTCAGTATTTTGTAGACAGTGATGCACATGTCCCTGAGTTCAGAAGTGTGGCTAGCATCCATGGAATGTTTGAGCTCATAGTTGTGTGTTGAAATTAAAAGCAGCTTGAATTTGGTACCTATTGCATATTATCACTCTTAACCTGACTGTAGTAGATGGCGGAAAAAAATGTGTTGTCTTCAGTGTATGTTAGACCAGAGCCTTTGCCAGCCAAGTGGCTACTGTTGGTCCTTCATTCCTTCTCTTGTGAAGGAGTCTGTAGCCACTGAGAAACCTTTCTTACACTGTCCCTATGCTTTACAGTTGTAGTTGCAGAGGAAGGCAGAAAGTGTCTAATTCTGTGATGAAAGGGAAATAAGTCAGTTTTTAGGCAATGTAACCAGCGTTGTTATGCATGCATTTGTAGCATCAGGGCAGGTTACTTGACTTTTTTTGTATCGTGTAGTTTTGCATTCAAGCAGTGCTTAATGAGTCTTACTAGACTCGGGACTTACACAATGGTGGCAAAGCAGCAAGGTATTCCATGATCTATCCCATTCTGCTAGCACATTTTCCTTAGTGATTTCGTGTCAATTGCCCTGGTACTAGTCCTCCCCAGCAACACTGTGTCATCTCTTAAAGCCAGAGCCTTGCAGTGGTAGCCCTACTGGTGTGCCAGTCAATATCCCTATTACTTGCAAGCCTGAAGTAGATATGAGCCTCTCAGTTTGGTTTTTGTATGAAGGCTCATTGCTGTTTAAATGTCAGTGTAAACCTTCTACAGCTGTGTGGGGAGGGATGCTGTAATACAAGTAGCATTAATACCTCTGAGTATGGGGAGAGTTTGTCCTTTGGACTAGTGGGGTGTGTGTACAGCATTGCAGGGGCACTATCCCTGGGAGAGCCGCTGGGGAAAACAGCAAGATTCAGAGTTCCGTGCCCTTTCCAGCTGAGGTGGCATTTTGGGAGAGAGGGGAATGGGACCTTGATAGTAATATTTGTATACAGACTTTTCCCAAGGTAATCATTAATGAATAATTCAGTTCATTACTCCTCACGGCTAATAACACTATATGTTTAAATGGATGTGCATTGATGCTGGTAAGACTGATGCAGGGCAGCATGTACACAATAAAACTGAACTTATTTCTTTGCGTTAAGATTTTCAGCTGTCAGCATTAATCTCAGTGTCTTTATTTGATTTCACAGCAAATTAGTCTTTGACTTCCAAACTTGCCTGGATAGTGGCTCAATCATAGGATCATAGAATAGTTTGAGTTGGAAGAGACCTTGAAGACCATCTAATTCCAACCCCCCTGTCATGGGCAGGGACACCTCCCACTAGATCAGTCTGACCAAGGCCCCATCCAACCTGGCCTTGAACACCTCCAGGGATGAGGCGGCCACAGCTTCCGTGGGCAACCTGTGCCAGTGTCTCACCACTCATGGTGAAAAAAATCCTCCTTTTGCCTAGTCTAAACCTGCCCATTGCCCCTAGTGCTATCACTACAAGACTTTGTAAACCATCTCTCCCCGATGTAACACAACCTTACCCTGAATGTTGCTTTCTGAGCAATATGCTTGATTTGGTATGTGGAAGTATCTACTCCCTCCTATTTCTCCTATGCTGCACAGACTCTTTTTTCTTATACATTTTTTTCTTCTGTGGTGATGATATTGGATGTTCAGTAGTGACTGCCCTCCCTCAGCAACTCCTTTTCATATCCATGAAAGCAGTGGGATAGACTGTGGTTTTATCTTCTCCCTCTATGACCCAAACATGAATGCATTGCTTATCAGATGAAGTCTTTGTGTTTGCTGAACAGGCTGGACACACTTGGAAGAGATGAATACTTTTATCACATATTTCAAAATGACTCTTAAAAATGTCAACGTACTTTTTTTTTTTTTGGTATTCGTTTTAGAGTTTCCTCCTGCTCATGTTTCAATTGGGTTGCCTTTTCTCATTGTGTAATAGGTCAGAGGCAAGTGGTCCTTTGGCACATAGCACTCATCTGTCTTGCAGCGGATGGCTTGTGAGAATGAGGAGGTAAGGAAGGGAAGCCCGCAAGTAAATTTTGCTGGTTTTTGATTTATGGAGTAGGAAGATGTGAGCATACCAACCTGAGGGAATTTGAAGCCCTGGATTACATTTATCATGACTGTAATCCTTCTGCCACACAGTTGAAGGCTGAAACAACATTGCTAGAAAGCTGCCATTGACACAACTCCCTAAGCTTCTGTGAAAAAAGTTCTGTTGGATTAGTACAGGAGCTTTTGGGTAGAGGTATATTCTGGTAACTGTGCCTAGGGCGGGTGATGGCCACTGTGGTGGACTGTAGTGTGAATAACTGATTCATTGGCACAGAACGTGTTGGGGGTTGACAAACGACTTTGATGCGTAACATTATATAGCAATTTGTTTTAGATCTATTATTTCTTTGAAAAGAGATGGCAGGGAATTGGTCAGAAAAGCAAGAAGGTCTCCCTAGGTGTTCAGACAGTGAGGTAAAGGAGTAAGCCAGATAGATGAAGGAGGCTCATGCCAAGTAGACTATCTCGTAAGTGTTTAAACTATTCACAGGCATCTCATCCCATTAGCACATCACTCCTGACTGTTCCTGTGAGTGATTTGGAGAGAGCTGTAAGCCTCATTTCCCCTCTATCTCACTCACATATATGCATCTGTTATCTTTCAGTGACAGAAAGGAGCTGTTCTGTAATTTTTCTCTTGTCATTGTGTTTTGATAAGATTAGTAGACTAAGAAAATTAGTGCCACCATGAAAAGCACTTAAAGAAAGCAGTTGATTAAACAAGCTACTTGTTGCTTTGATTTTTCACGATTAAAGTAATCCTAGAAATTTTGCTGACCGTAATGGTTCCGTGGAGGCTTACTAAATATTCATGTCACCAGCCACCCAGTTTAAAATGAATAGCATGAATTGCAGGAGTATAGCATAGCACGCTATCTGTGCAGACTGGGAAGAGTTTATCCAATACTTCGGCAGCTGAAAGTGGCAAGGTAGCAACGTCTTTTGTCATCCATCAGGCAATTGCATCCTACTTTGCAGCAAAGTAATAACCATTTTGGTCTCATATCTAGTCCATGTGTGTTCTTTGGTCGCAATAGACTCTTCTATGCTTTCTTTTTGGACCTGAAAATCCAAACAAGAAATATGCTTGCATTTTTCTTCTCTGTACGTCATAGTAGTGATTGATCATTGCTTATGTCTTCTTGCACTGCGATTTTTTCATATAAATTTATAAGGCAAATGTTTTTAGAGTTCTGGCCCCAGTTCAGCAACTCAGTTAAGTACTTTTTTTTTTTTTAAAGTCTGATTGAAATCAGTGGGACTGAAGCACATCCTTTTGGTGCTTGGCTTAGACTGTGCTAGAATATGTTTAGAAAACTTCAGGAAAGGTTGCAGTGACTTCTTGTGCTGTCCCCAGTCCTAGACTACAAATATGGGCCATCTTTTACATAGTGTCTTGGGAGGGAGCAAGAGGCTTTACTTGTTGGAAGTTATAGATAGCAGTTATGATTTTTATGTGACCTTTGCAACTGACTGTCTTGTAGCAAATCTGTCTTACACCATTAAGAACAGCAGTTATTTCAGTAATGTGTACATGGAGATAGGAGAAAGTTGGTGCAGTCTGTGGAATGCCGACGTGTATGGGAAAAGCTGGGGGTGCAAGGCACTGTTGGACGGCGGGCTCTGAGGTAGTGAATGTCTTTGTGAAGCTTCCCAACTGTCCTGAGGTTCCAGACTAACTTTGCACACCAGCCCCTTTCAGGATGATGTGAGTAGAAAAAAAAAATGCAGAACTGGGGAATTTGGAAGTGGAGATATAAAAATAAAAAAAAGTGGGAGGGGAAATGTCGATTAGTCCTCAGTTCACCTGTTCTGAGGTTGTTAACAGTCTTAGGATGTTATGCTTGCTTCTGAAGATTATCAGTGTAACAACTTCCTCCTCTGATTTCCCATGGGGAATCTAGTAGAAGTGGTTTGAGAATTGAAGAAAGGAGAAGCTTCACTGTAAATGCTGTAACATGTCCTGCTGTTAAGGCGTATAAACCATGACATTTGACTAGATGTACACAAACAGAATCGCCCAGGATAACTCTGCCCTTTACAGTATTCACCTGTGTTTCTGCTTCTCTAAATTAACTTGTCTTTCGTCTTCTGTTGTCTGTGGAGCATGTGCATGGTGTCTTTGAAGCAGGCCAACAGGAAGGGTCACTGCTTGGTTAACTGTTCTACAGACTTCCTCTTCACGGAGGAGCGATGAGAGGATTTGCAAATGCTGGTCCTCATTGCCAAATTTACTGTAATTCAGCATTTGATAGTGGTCAGGCTGAAGTGTCAAGGTTGTGTGTTTTTCCATTATTTCTCAGTGTATAACTTGACATCTAACTGGTGACCTAAAGGCTCATTGCCAGTCTGACATTCACAGTGATAATTTCTTGGCAAGGATGAAAATGTAGTAGACTTGGTTTGTTTGTTTCTTTATCTAATATGTCTGCAATTGAAACAAATACAATTTTCTGTCTTGGTTTACTTTTGTATTTTGCTAGTATTTGGTTAAAAGCCTTTTTCACTGCCATCTGCAGAAGTTATTGCTGCTAATTATGAGCTGTATTAGTTCAGTGTCTTGGCTGCAGTTAGAGGCACTAGTTGTGCTGATGGACACCACAGCTATGGGCAGACATAGTACCTATTTCACCCCCACATCTAAACATGCATATATATCTGCCCTGTGGCTCTTGACTGCCATATGTGTTGCCCTGTCCCTCTGCTTTTCCCACCACACAGAAGTACTTGTGTTCCGCACCTCAAGCAAAGCCAGCTGCAGCCCCTCACTGAGGGCTTTCTTACCCCATACACGCTTTTGCAGTTGCCATGTCTCATCTCCACCCCAGGAACAGGGGGCAGGGATGAGGGTTGCTTCTTCTGGCTGCCCAGCCAGCTGGCATCCTGGGAGAGCAGCCGCTGTCCAACCTCCAGCTTGGCTCGCCCCGACTCCCCCCTCCCCGCCGTGGCTATGAGAACATGCTGCTCTTGTTACACAGGCTGCCAGAGAGGAAAGGTTTTGTAAAGGAAGAGGAAAAAGGAGGGAACAGAGCCAGAAAGACCACTCCAGGCTTTTTGCATCCTCAGGAAACACCCTAAACCCACACCAGAGAGGCTACCTCCCTGCTCAATGGTTGCTGTACTTCCTGCAAAAACTCACCTTAAATGCTAGGGAAGACTCAGTCCTGAACTGGGCTGTGAGAAACCTCCCAAGGGATGCTTGTTCAGTGAGGGGCTTTGCGAATGGCTGAGTAAGGCTCCAGAGAGGACTGCAGCTACACAGAGCAGCAGAAGTGAATGCGGTTGAGGGGGAAGCTGGGGAGGTGACCTTTGGGATGAAACCCTTCATGGTGCCACTGCTCCAGCCAGAAGTGTAAGTCCACGGCACAGACTGCAGTGCAGTCAGCCTGTAGGGTTGATCTCTTCTGTCAGGTGGTGGCAGCATAAATCCATGGGAGAGGCTTGACCAGTGGAAAATGAGAAGTGGGAATCCAGCAGCCCATGTTCAAATCCAGACCAGGCTTCCTTATCTATGAGTTGAGAGCTTTTGTGAATAGCTTTAAGAGTGTGCAAGTGTAAGAGTGTGCAAGTGTAAGGCTGGAGCTCTATTTATTGTGTGCATGCATGTCTATGCATGCGTGCTTTGTTCAAAATTGCCTAGTTTCCGTCTATACGCATCTCACTTGTGCAAGTATCAGCTATGTAGCTGGTGGAGAGGGCAGGCATTATTTTATAATAAGGATTTATTTATTTTTTTAATAATACATTTGCATTGCCTAACCTTAGAACAGGTGTATAGTTATATTATTACAAATTTGCCTTGGTTTCGAATAGGTTGTTTCCCTTCCTGTATGGAAAGATGCTGTGTCATTGTGTACCCATTTATCCCCTTTAATTGCACCCACATTAGAGAGATTACACCCTTCTAATGTCCACGTGTAGTTAGAGCAGCACAACTTCATGTGCAAAGTCTTAGTAGTAGAGACTACGCATGTTCAAACACAGTAGAAATTATTTCTGATGGTAATTTTAATGAGTTTTACCAATAAATATTAATTTATTCAGCACTGTAGAAGAATAAATGCACTAAATATTAGCTAGGCAAGATCCTCTGAAAAGGTGGTGGTGGAGCAAAAAATGGGCAAGACTGCTTCCTTCCAAAGTTAATGTAGGATGTAACTGGTATTATCATTTAGCCTTAATTTGGTGCTACTGCTGTGATAAGAAACACTTGAGAACTGTTAATCTCTCTGTTGTAGTGCAGTAATGTCTCAGCAGCCTTGGAAGGCTAGATAGCTCTGACAGTTTTGGGAGGACCCTTGACGGATATTTGGGGTACCTGCCAAGTATGACAGCGCTAGTCTGAAACCTGCCTCCCTCTCTGGCAGTAGAGAGAGACTTTGTGCCAAAGGGGATGAAGGAAAACATCTTGATGTGACCCTGCCTCCACCGCAGTGGGAGTGTGCGAGCCCATGAGAGGTGTCCTAGATGGCTGTGGTGGCCCCAAGGAGGCCACCTGTGCAGCTGGGGCCTCCCTGCCCCCTTGGTGTCTCCACTTCAAGGTGGTGGCTTTTCACCTCCTCTGCCTATGGATGCCTGGGTTGCCACGTACCATGTGTGAGCTGATAAGTCTTGTGGGTGGCATTGCTCACTTGCCCTGGGCCCATGAGCTAAAAATAAATGCGTAATAGTAAAAAGGGGATTTTGGCCAGCTTAGTCAACTCCAACAGCAGCAAAGTGCAGCTTACCTGTGTTATGGCCATCTTGCCTCACCTTTATTAACATACCCACAATAGTGTCAAAATATGTAGAGTTCCTTAAATGCTGCAGGAAGAAAGTGGTGTAATCCTCAGGGTGATCAGTAGCAGAAAAGGTCCCAAGTACTGATGAAAGGCTAAGGTGTTTAAGGAACTATGAAATTATCGTTATACCACGTACATGAGGGTATTGCACAGAGGATGCCTGTGCTGGTTACCATGCTTTATTACCTGCTGAGAACCTGAACATCTCGGGATGGTCCTTACATATTTCCTTAATGAGCCTGCACGTACTTGTGAATTTGCCTTTCTGTGAGGTTGGTGCTTGTCACTGTGTCCCCTGGGACTCATTACAAGGGATGCTTTCTCTATCTGCATTGATTGCTTGCGATGCTTTCTCATTAGTGCAGCTCATCCAGGTTTGGGTCTCGAGGGAGAGGAGAGGACTGTAAGAGTTTTCTGGGTGATGAAAGAGGGCTTCAAGAACAAGCAAAAATAATCATAAAACTTAATTAAATGGTGTGTTTAATTTTTTTTTAAAGTGTGGGAAATAAGTGTGCGTGCCTGTGTGTGCAGCAGGAGGGGGAGGGAGACCGATACGAACAGAGAAGTGCCTTGAGCATGTGTGCACGCTGCAAGCGTGGGTTTCCCCTCTTCCCTCCGCAGCCGGTCTGTGAAGTGTACTCAGGAGTAAAGTTTGCGTTCAATGGCCGATGGCCTCACGCTCTGCACGTAGCTCTGTCGTTAAGCCATCATCTCCCTGGACCGCAGCCAGGGCTCAGTGGCGCAAGGGCAGGCGTGCTTTCTAAACTGAAGCAGCCTTTATTGATACATTGATGCACTGCGCATGTTTACAGCTGTTAATTGGAGACTTAATCTGAATATCCTTGACTGAACTAATTCACTGGCAATAGCCTTTTAAATTTTGAGTCCCACCGTGATGGTATGCCTGCTCTTCATAGCACGCTAATCCCTTCTGAAGCCGCATTGTCCCTTGTCCGTGTGCGAGGCACAACCGCTGAGTAACATTGCAGTCTGAAATGTATTTTTTTGTCACAAGAGGATGTAAAATAAAAATCTTGACAGATTTTACTGTTGCAGAAGATGAAAAGCACTGGGGAACTGGAGAAGAGTGTTAACTGACAAACATGCAGAAGTATGTAGATTAAACTATCAAGGAAGGATTTCTAGAAGGGACAAAGATGCTCAGTGCAATGACAGTTGTGTTCCTATGGCAATTTCAGATTTGCTTCCTTAAATGTCAGTGTTCTGTTTTCTTCTGGCCATGCCCAGGGGTGGAACACAAAATTTTCATGGCAATCTGAAAGCCAGAACTTTCTGTTTGTTTGTTTCTTTTTTTTTTTCTTTAGAATTAAAAAAGCAATATCGAGAATATACAGCAGAAGATGAATGCCTGGGACTCTTTTGCTTGGGAAACCCTGGGTCAGATTTCTCTCCACAGAAACCTAGAGAACTTCTCACACAGTCCTGTCCTCTTACTGATTTCCTGAATTGCCTCTCTACTCGCAGATCCCAGGAAGTATCCAGCAATGGGGACAGCTCAACAAAACTCACTGCTATCTCCAAAGCTCGATTCGCAAATGTTCCCTGTTCTCTGGGCGGTCACGGACAGCCACTACTGACATGAGGCGTGACTGTTCCATGCCTTCCCACTTCAGAGCAGCACTGCCCTGGCAGTCAGCTTGAACTTGAAGGGCATCCAGTTTTATCTTTTAAGTGGATGTTCTGCTAGGAAAAGAAATAAAAAAAGTCACAAGCTGAATCTGTCCTTTACATTAACAGGACTTTTCAGGCCACGAAGAACTAAATTTTGTTGCCAATCTTTAGTAAAGCTTCCAAAGCCCCATCACAGATTCATTTAGCTGGGAGCTCATTTTTAAAGCAGTGTCAATCTGTGATCTAGCTTTCTTACAGACAGATTCCATAAGATTTGAAAGCTTATTAGGAGCTCATTGAACTAACACTAGATAAGATGCCAGTCTTCAACAGCTATGTGGCATGGAGATAATCCATGAACAGAGCTTTCATGGCCAGCTCTTTGTTTCTACTCTTAGTTCTAGAATAAATTTAATTAGGAGAAAGTTTTCCATCTTATGGTAATTAGAATAGTATCAAATAATAATAGCTTTCAGGTTGGCAAGCAAAGATAAACCAGTATCTTTGCATCTTTTTTCTTGCATATGAGAGCAGTAGAATTTCTTACAGTTTTCAGTTTCAGGCTGTACCTGTGTCTCTGTGCGCCTGGAAACAGTTAAACTACAATGATGCATATGAAAGACCAAATAGAATAAAAAGGGAGAGTTGAGGTTTCCAGTTCTTGAAAGTCCTTGAATCTAATGATCAAGTTTGCGTATTTGCAGGGAGAAGCAAGTACCAGACCACCACACTAAAATGCTATCCATGGAAAAAGGATTTTTGTACAATTATAAGTACTTGCCTATCTGGAAGGTATTTTTTATAAATATATATATATATATAAAAGTGGTGATGGGTGTTTTGGAAACAGCATTGTGCTCCTAAGGTGAGAAATTTGGAGAGTGAAGGTATTTTCACTTGTGTGGCTACATCTCTGACCATAGAAGTGTCTTGTGCTTCCCTATAAAATTGTCATGGTTGCTGATATAATGCAAGAGTAACGAGCAAAAGTAGCTGTGATCATGTCACTCTGTCCAAGATATAGTGCTCCAGAGATGAGTCATCTAGAGGTAGAGTTGTCCTATCAGTCTCTCATATCTTGTTTGTCATGATCTGTGTGGCCATTCAGTAGATGCTTGTTTACTGAGGTACCTTGAAACCAAGGTAGTTTTGCTGTATATAGGCTAATTCTGCAAGCTAATGAAGGAAGTATTAAGCAAACTGTGCTTTTAGCTGAGTTTATGGAGTTTGATCTGATTTGTGTTTCATGAAAGAAGGCAACTGTGACAGGGTTTTTATTGTTATTTGTTGGCTTTTTTGCTTTTTAGATGTCCTCCGCATGGCTTCAGAATAGGCCTTTATATGAAGATGAAATTTAAAGTGAAAGGATGCAGGTACTTGCCCTGCCAAATTCTAGCAGTTTTCCCAATGTTTCTTAATTTCTAAAATCGGGCTTCCTTACACAACCTTTCCCTTTGTTTGCCTCCACCTCTGAGCAACAAGCTGATCAAAGAGGAGGTGGCTAGGTTTAGCTCCATAAATCTAGCAGCTGTTTGAAGACTGGTAATCAAGTTATGGGTGAGAAAATGAGGTACTGGTTTCTCGTGCAATACTGCCACTGAAGACCATTCTGTGTTTTGCATGACTGGAGTGAGAAGGGTTTCATCCTTCCTTGGAATTGGTGATTCTCTTTCCAGTAGGCATGAAGCTAATGTCTCTGATTTTTTTGTTTTTGCGTTTTAACATATTTTTTCCTCCCTTTGTTCTCTCCCATCTCTACAGAGTATTAAATTAGATCAATTTTCCTAGTTCATGCTTCAGTATAGTAGTTGTGTCTTAACTTTTGTAAATTCAAACAAACTAATATTAAATAATGTTCCTGAATATTTTATACTTCATCATAAGATGCATGTAGAAAACACTTGAGCACAATTGGGTGCAACAAGAAAGTACTTAAGAAAAACCCCATTGTGTGTCAGACTCCTGTGTGTCAGACAAGCCTCAACTGAGAATCCCTTATCTTTGATCATGAAATGTCAGGCTACTCATGCTCTTTTAATGTAGAGCATGCTGTGTGCCTTTGCCTTTCTGGCTGTACAGACTGTGTGCGGCTACAAACTAAAATCAGGTTGAGTATGATATGCACTCAAACTTGAGTTAATCAGTTGAATCCTGGTAGACCTCATTCCCTAAAGCCTGGTCAAGTGATTTTTGTTTGCACTTGAGTTAAGGACAGAACCACATACTGAACTGAAATTTGGGAAACCTGAATTGTTTAGCTGAGTAAAAATGGATCTGAAGGTTGCAATGGCTGTAGCACTTAATTATTATTACTAACAGACTTTACAAGTAATTTCTGAATGGAATTATTTGATATACGAGTGCTAGGGATCAAAAGCAATTGCTTAACAATGTAGAGGACAAATCTGGTATAGAAAATGGAAAAAAAAATGAAAAAGCATATCGTGTGGTCTTTAGCTTAGTCTGCAAAGGTGGTTGATGTTGGCAGGGTAGTTATACAGGTCAGAGTTTTCTCTGCTGGTTGCAAAGGTCATACTGGGTCTAATAGGAAGATAAGAGATCGGTATAGGATAACAATATTTGGAGTACACTGGGTCCCTAGCTTAGCACTAGCAGGCATGTAGAACATCTCATGACCCACTGTCATCACTGCTTCCACCTACAAACCTCTTTTAGTTGAGATATTCTCTGAAGCATTTTATTCCAAGTACTGGTCCACTCCAGTGCTGCTTGTTTTATGAAATGTAGCAGGGTGGTACCTCACATCACGGTCCTGGCTGTCAACTAAGAGAATTTGGTTTTCCCCTTGCTAGAAACACTGGGAAATAGGGAGAAATCCTCTCTATGGAACTATTATTTATCTGCCTCCAAATTCGCTGGTGTCTTCCAGTTTGACTTGCAGATTTCTCTGGCTGATGGATGACTTATTTTTGCAAGTTTCTGTGCAAGGTGGAGTTTACTGACGATTCCTGACTCTGTACTAAAGCTGGTGATTACTGCTTGTTTAACTGGTGGTTGATTTGCAACCTCTTGGGAAACCTAATATCTCTGAAAACGACAGTGCAGAAACTTGTCTTGATGATTTGCATTTCTTTTTCCAAGTTTTGTAGCCTCTAATTTATAAATGTCGACTAGACTACCAGAGCACTTGACTTCCAGCTGTGATGTGTGTATGCACACGACTACAAAAGCATGCATTTGGATATCATTTTTTAACTGTTAAACCGTAGTATAAAACAAACTTGTCTATTTTAACTCAAAATAAGGGGGTATGCATGTGCTGAAATTTGCTCCGAGTACTTAAAAATGGGAAGTTAAGCCAACTAGCAGCCACTGTAAGAGGTGGTATTGCTGAAACAAAGCAAAACGAAAGTTGGGTGCGTTCTTGCTCTTTACTGGCTGCTATAGTTAGTTTAGGTTTGGGGTTGGTTAACGAAGGGAGATGCTTCCAAAACGGGAGTGTGCTTTTCTGGACACAGCAGCTGAAATAATATAGGAAACACTTTTTACTGACAACTCTACTCACCTGGTAAATGAATGGTTTGATTATTATGATCCAGCCTCTGGCTTTTATAGCTAGTCCATGCACTAAACTGGCAAATACCAGTGTTCACCAGTTACCTAAATTAAGTCTGGGTCACGCATCTCCTCTGCTGTTTATTGTTTGCTTTGAATGAATCCAAAAGTAGCACTAACAGCTGGAATCCCTGCTGAGGCCAGCTTGATCTGCTCTGGACCTGCTCCAGCCAAAAATCTGATAAATCTTGATATAATTTCAACAGGCTCTAGGAAGACCAGAATGATTTCCCTTCATTGTCTAAAGTTTCATTCAAATATTTGCCAAGCCAGGAAAAAGGATATTTCATTTCTGCTGTTTGCCCTTCACTGCTGCTACTGGAAAACTTTTTTCAATCTTTTCTTTTCTTAAAGTTAAGATAGAGTATGGCCGTACTTTTGGATTCTGTGGGAATTGTTCTGCTTCTTCATCCCCAGGGATTCCGTGCATTGCTGTTGCGGAAGGTGCACACTGTAAATAAATAAATAAATAATGCATCAATGTCTTGGAGCTGAAGCACGTATTCTGTTAAGAGAACATATTACATGGGGGGGGTCAGGGAAAACTCTTTCTGCCCAAATTTTGGTAGTAATTAAAGCACCTAAATCCATTTAAGGATCTGGCCTACAGTCTATTATTCAGCAGCCTTTTGATTGTGGTATTAAAAGATAGTAGTAATATTGGATTAATTTTTAGGGAGTTCAGTAATCTTGGAGTAACGTCTGCTCTCCAAAGAGAGACTTTCTTAAGGCCTCCATAATTTTGTACCTAGACTTAAAACTTTGTTGACTGATAATACCTTGGTTTTATTTCCACCATGTGTCATCCTGCTGGTATGATTAGCAGAGCTCTGCTAAGCCAAGCCTCATGCTGGTGGTGTAGGTGTTCATCCCCTGGGCAGCAGCTTTGCTTATTTCAAAGATGTGTCCCTAGCACAGCCTTACTCACCTGCTGGCATCGCTATCCCCTCCCCTCTGCTTTTCCAGCTCCCAGGATCACCTTCCCTGGCATATGAGGGTCAGGTTTAGCTAAGGGTTAGTATTTTAATTTAATTAACCCAATCCAGCTTGCTGTGCATGGGACGGATGAAGTGTGCACCTACATGAGCTGCACTACTGGCAGTTGAGATCGGGGATGCATGATGGGGTTTATTCTCACCAATGAGGGTACAACTCCCTTAGACCGTTTCTGCATTTTAGTTACAGCTGGCTTTTGTTTACACCAGACTTGTGTGCTTTAGACAGGCTTATTTCCAGTGCTAGATTGTCAACTGGCACTTACTGTCGTTATCAAGCTGATAGTGAAATCTAAGTTCAGCTGTGGAGCTGTTTGTAACAGCAGAATGACAACAGGGCAGACAGGACCATACAGCAAGGCATCCAGCCAACTGCCAGGCCTGATGGAAGAGGGTTTATTGCTGGAAATTAGAGGTACTTAACTCTTGTTCATCATAACCTCCTTCCCTGGTAGGCCACCAGCCCCAGAACAGCTGTGGCCTGAGGTGTTAGGACAAGAAGACTCTGGTAATGGTAGCATACCATTTGCTGATGCTTGTAAGAGGGAAGGAAATACATGTCATACATGACATGCAGAGATAGTGTTTTGGAACTGTATGTGTACCCCATCTTAATTGTCTGACTTCTGTGAATAGACTTGGTTTTTTTGGTAGCAGAGGGTCCACTGCACTGATTGGTGGTAACTTTTGTGCTTGTGTTTGGCACAGTAAAACTACCATTATGATGAAAGCAGCGTTGTTGTGCTTTAGCTAGTCATGTGTCCCATGAAGACAGCATGCCTTTAGAATGTGCTAAGAAGCAGAAAGCAAGATCTCTGTTTCCTAGATAAAAATGTCAGTTGTGCTTGGGAAAGCCTATACTGTCAGTCTTCAATGCTATCAGCTGGGCTTGGCCAATTATTAGGGGCAGGTTATGCAAATGGTGCACAATCACATCCTCATTCTGTTGGATGGGCACGTACAATACTCTTGTATCCAGAGTTCAGTTGTCATGGTTTGGATGGATGGATGAGAAACTGGATGGGTCAATAAAAATGGTTGGATGGTTGAGCTTATAGTGTTGGTTAATCAGTCATATTATACCTAGAGGCTGTTAACAAATGGAGCATCATGAGGGCCTATCATGGGACCTGGCTTGTTAACCCTTTACTGTAGTATAGGCTGCTGGCTGTTGGGCTGGAGAGAAGCTCTGCTGCCCAGGGGAGCCTGGGGACCCTAGTGGTGTTGGTGGGCAGTGAGCTGAACCTGAGCCAGCAGTGGTCTTCATGCACAACAATGTCCAGGGCACAGCCAGTAGATTGAGGGGAGTGACTATTGCCCTGTCCTCACCACTGTGGACACTACATCTGGATACCATGTCCAGTTTTCCAGTGGAACTTATCTCCCATCACTTTTACTGTTAATACTGGAAAGCAATGAAAGGAGATGTCAGAGGAGTGGGAACAAGACTTCTGTTGCCACAGCTTTAGTGGAGTAAACTTCATGGAAGGTGAATGGTATGACTACCAAATCGTCTCTATAGTGAAGGAGTAATTCTGAGACTTCCTACCAGAAGTCTCACCTGCTCTTCCTTGCATCCTGCTTAGTCTGTTAATGGTGTCAGACAAGTTTAATATGTTTTTGCTGTAAAAACTCTGTTAAGACCTGTTGACTGTTACATGATTTGGAGTAATTAATGTTAGACCTATCTCATCATTCAAAGTGAAATTCAAACAAACTGTGAATTAAGCAATTGCATCAGCAAGTCTGGAGATAATCAAAGACAGAACTATGCTTCATAAAGCTGATTGGTTAGTTCTGTCGCTCAGTCCATGAAAGCAAACATGCACTACGCTGTGCAAACACAGCATAAAGGAGTTGCAGATTTTTGCAGACTTTGCTCTGTGAACCTTTATCCTGTCTCCTGGGATCTCTCACTTTGTGTTGGACCATAGAGATGTATGTGACAGGAACTGGAAGATATTAATAGAGGAAGATAGTGGTAGTAAGGCATGACATCCTGGGATCACTTTCTACTTTCATTATGACTGACAAATCAGTTTTGCAATGACTACTCATCTTTATGAACCCAAACAAACTAGTTGAAACGGCCTCAAAGACACGTAGCTTGTGGAGAACAATAAGTTTGTACCATACATATCAGTGTTCTAGTTTAATTCAGTTTTTTTCTACTACTTTAGTGTATATATTGTGAAATATGAAGGGTACTTAAGTGCAGTTTGGAATTTCATGCTGACTCATACAGTGAAAGAAGCTTGTGCAAAGATACGTTTTGATGGTGTCTGCTGTAGGTTTTGGATTGATTGTCTGAAAAATACTGAGCCAAACTGGTGGTGGGAGGGTGCTTAACTAAGAAAACTGAAGATGGACATCCTGTAGAATTTATTTTTTTTACAATATTTGTCTTTCATTCAGGCTATGGTCGCTTGCTATCCTGGAAATGGAACTGGGTATGTTCGTCATGTGGACAATCCAAATGGAGATGGGCGCTGCATCACCTGTATTTATTACTTGAATAAGAACTGGGACTCCAAGGTGAGTAAGCCGTGAGGCTGAGGCAGAACATGAAGGAAAAGCTGCTTCAGAAGCAGAGCCTTGGAGCTGTCAGTTGCTTCTGTGAACTCTGAATTTTTCAGCAGCTGGTGCATTCTTCTTCTACATTTATTTTGGTGTTTATAGCAACCCTTTGGAAGTAAGAATCTCAATTGTTTTCTTATTCTTGCTCCCATCCACATGCATACTATTTTGTTGTATTGAATAAAGCTTCTAAGCAGTGGACTGCTGGCTCTTGTGCTTCGTTTAGAGGAAAGAGCAATGAAGCACTAAAAAGAAGAACATAATCCACTAAGCAATAAGTGGATTCTGGAAGCAGAATAAAAGGATAGCCAAAATTTGAGACTTCAGTGTTCTTGATTCTGTTCCTTCAAGCTAACCTGCAAAAGATCTTCAGGCAGTTGCCTTTGTGATTTTCTTGCATATGAAGTGATGGGACTTATTAAGAGGCATGAGCACATGGCTTGGTTTGTCCTCTCAGTCTTTGACTTCACCAGTGAGTCTCTTGACAGGATGATGCTTTTGTTTCTGCCTGTATTACTATAAGGAAATAAAGTCAGCCTTGAATTTACCATGCTTTTAGAAGCAAAATAAAGGTATGCAGAATTGCAGGATGTATCTTTACACTTCTGTTGTCATAATGCAGCACAAATAATTCATGTGGATTATCTATTGAAAAATTGCCCAATGTTTTTTGTGCCTTGACTGTTTTAGGTGGATCCTTCTTAAGGATCCCCAAAGTGAGCTCAAATTTAGAGGCAATGCCACTAGAACTACACTGTTGGAGAAAGAAAGACATATTTCAAAGAGCCCTCTAACAGCAGCAGGGAGGAAGCAGAGTTCTTTGCATCTTTTGAAGTTTCTGCAATGCATGCAGGTCTGCAGGCTTCTTCCCTGAAACCAGTGGCACATTGAAAGAGAGAAATTATGTGCTGGAGAAACCAGGCTATGTCATAAGGAGGGAAAGACTGACTGGGAGATATACTACAGTTATGAGAAGTTGATTACAAATACAACAGACTTCACTCTTCAGGGTGTGAAAATTAGCTCTTGTTTGATCAGATGCAGGATCTGAAATACCTTAAGCAGTATCTAGAAATTGCTGGGAGCGTCTGATCTCAGACTGGTCAGGTGGAGCACCGTCACCTGCCTTTTGGTATTCACTGGTTCTAGAGGTGTGACTGGGAGCTTAGAAGTTTCCCAGTGTTTATTACAAGGACAGTGTTTTCTTTGTCTCAGTTCATTTACTTTAACCACATGTTTATGCTGAAACATTGCAAACTGTTTTGAAAAATCAAGGTGGCCAAGGGATCCAGGGTATGGTTTTCCAGAGTTGTCACTGTCTTGGCTATCGTTAGATGTTTATTCCTCATTTGCTGGGTGTTGAGGAGGGAGAAATAAGTCATTGTTCGTGTGAATTTGTGGGTGTTTACATGTGTAAACAGCATCCTTTCCTTTTCTTTCAGCTGCATGGTGGAATTCTTCGGATATTTCCAGAAGGGAAGTCCTATGTAGCAGATGTTGAGCCAATTTTTGATAGATTACTTTTTTTTTGGTCAGATCGAAGGAACCCACATGAAGTCCAGCCTTCTTATGCAACCAGGTAAGTAGCATGATTGATATTGATATTTGGCCAGGAAAAAGCAGAACATCTGTTCTACCAATATTTCTATCTAAAATTATGATTGTTGTGTATTTGTTTAAATACACGTGCATAAAAAATAGATGGGTAATTTTGAACGGATTTTATGTTTTTGAGTCACTGGGAATTCTCTCCTCAAGTGAAAAAGAACAGGCTTAAATTATAAGATTCCTTGTGTGATGGAAAAAAAAACCAACCTCTTTTACCATTGACAGGAGAAGTCTTTCAAGCCAGGCATATCTGTTTGGTTGGGACATGCTGGGTTATAATTTTGCTCTCGTAACCCTATAGGGATTTTGGGGCTACCATCTGTCAACAGGGTACAAAAAGCTGATACAATCCAGGGCAACCCCCAAGCTGCCTGCAGGCATCCCAGAACAGAAAAACATGTAAAGGTCTGAAAGCTACTTTTGCCCTCTGTTGCCAGAGGCTGTGCATTCTTTTGTGCCTCCAAGCAGCAATTCTCACCTGTATTTTTATCTTACTTGATAAAATACACATTTAAAATGCTGTCTGTATTTGTCTATAAGGATGTACAATTTGTGTCCTATTTTTGATTTGCTAATTCAGATTTGGTTTTTTGCTTTCTCCATCAGCATAAAACTCTAGGATTCTATTTTAATAGCAAAACTTGAAACAAGATTTTTCTTTTATAGATATGCCATGACTGTGTGGTATTTTGATGCTGAAGAAAGGGCAGAAGCCAAAAAGAAGTTCAGGAACTTAATTGGTATGATTGTTTTATAAGTGTTTACCAGAAAATAAAAAAAGTGATTTGATATTTCTGAAGTCGGAGACAAACTGGACGTAATAACTCTGTAGCTGGATGGGTATGACATTCACTTTTAGCAAGCTTTTTTTTTTCCCTCTAATCACTAATTAGTTATTTTAGGCAAAGTGGAGAATTTGTGACAGAAGATTTAGGCCTGACCTCAGTATCCCTGATGAGCAGGATGGGGAACACAGGAGAGATGGTTTCTTATTTCTCTTCCAAATGGCTGCTGAGTTTTTGTCCCACTGCAGAGGCTGCTTTAGTCACTGGGAGTCTCTAAGCTCTTATTTTACTGCTAGGAACATATTTATTTTTTTTTTCTCCTCCAAACTCTGTTTCACACAAAGTCATGAGGCTTACACAAATGGTTTCATAATAATGTTTTGGCCAAATAGGGCCTTTCTTCTGTATTAATGAAGGGCAGTTGGGGCCTGCAGTAATTCAAAATGGATTTGTCTTTAATTTATAAGTAACTTCTCCGTGAGGCTGCTTTTAATGACCTTGGAATGTGTAGATCATGATCTGGAAAGAATCTAAGTTTAAAAATACATATAAATGCATCTTTCAGCAAGCAGTTGTTAGAGTAGCTGTGATGGTGCAGTTCAAGAGCTCTGTACATTCAGCTGGGTTTCATAGATATCTTAAAGTCAGCCCAGAGACACTATTGCAGAAACCTGGAAAGAGGTGATCCCGTCTTTTCCCAACAGCAGCCACAGTGCCTGCTACTGTAGTAATGTCATATGAGTAGTAGACAGAGTTGTCCAAGTGTGATCCAACACCCTACCTGGGGCCATGCTGAAAGGTTTGCTCTTTGGAGCAGTTTAAGATGCTGTCTTCAGGGGCTGACTCAAGCAGTTCCTCAAAATACAGTGTGGAGAGTATTAATCTTTTTTAAAATATGTGGTATGCAACTGGGAACCAACCAAGTCCTAATTAGTCAAATGCCTTTCAGAACAGACTGTTGTCTTCTGTGTAGCTGGTATGCAAAATAAATACTGGCTTCACCTTTAAAGGGGATCATGAGCATGTGGCCAAGAGTTGGGGGTAAAAGTATCACAGATCTGGTAATCTGACAGCTTTTTGGGCTCTTAAATACTCCGTGAATTGTCTTCAGTTTCAACAGCTCAAATGTACAAAACCTTTGCATGACTCTTATTAACATGCTGTGGATTCATACAGCATTTCAGTTCATGTAATGAATTAATATAATGAGTCTGAAATGGTAAGTGCTCTCTGTAGAATAAAGTTTAGTTTGTCTTCATTTTCTGAGTTTTTAGATGAGTGCTGTCATAACCCTCCAGCTTAAATGCCTCTCCTTTTTCCATCTTTTCAATGTAGATGCAAGGAAGAGAGAAGCACCTCTTAATGAAGACTAATCAACTGTTCCTGAGCTCTTTACGAGAAAATTAAGATCCCAAAGATGACTTCCATTTCCAGCAAACGGGCAAATTCTTGTTATGCAGAGGAATGTACTGGTTGTCTAGCACGTGCATCCTATATTGATGGTACTTAAGGCAGTCTCCTGTCATGCCTGCATCTGGCAGAAGGAACACTCTCTTTTCTGTTTGCCTTTTGCTGGGAAAAATAACCAGGTTTTTTTAAAAAAGAGTATCACTAAGCCTAGTGGTAGAGGCTCAGGCAACTGGCTTTTGATGACTCTTGTAACCAGGATAACAATCATTTGAACTAGTGGTAAAAACCTGAGTCTTGTTTGCACTTTAATAGGGGCAGGGGAAATCTAGCTCAGTGGGAAGAGCTTTGCAAGTTTAAAATCTGTGGCATACTGCTAATGGGCAAGGAGAGATATTGGAAATGTGAAATTAAACTGGATTTTTGTAGTGTGTCATCTTATGGTCTGTCCCATATTGGCGTGTAGGTGTATGCAGAACATTGGATCAGCTCTTCTTTAGCCGGACTTTCCAAACAGATTTTTGACTACACAGACAACACATTTCCTTGTTTGCTTTTTGAGAGTCAAGTTTTATCTGTGCAGCTGCACTGCCCTTTCTGTCCCAGAACTGAGGGGGAAGTAGTTATGCATTTGTCCACAACTTTGTAAAACCATTTCCTTTCTGTTCTGAGTGGGATGGGTTGTACATTTTCTGTTTTCATGGTTTGGTGAAGCAGGTGTTTTCTGCCAAAAGTCTGGTAAATTTGGCTAAATTAGCTAATGGCACACAATGCATTGGCACTATAGGCCAATGATATGTAGATTTAAGTGTTACTTTTGTGACTTCTCCATCTATTGTGTTTTGTATTACTGATATGAATCTGAAAGCAAAAGCTATATCTGGCAGTCTGATAAATAATGGGTAACTTAGACTTAATTTCTATGCTGCTTATGCTTAGTTAACACTCTTGGTTAACTGAGCATGCATATTTAATTTAAATGAAACAGTGATTCTAGTTCAATTGATTTGTTATGCCAGGTAACTTCTGCTAACACTAACGCACTTTTGCTGTCCCCAAGCCATGAGATCAGTGTTATTCAAATAGTAATGCATGTGTTTTTCTTCATTATTTTTTTGAACTTATTTGACAAAATGAGTCACTGGTGAGCTATCTCGAATCTGCCTATGCTTCTACAACCAGCACTTACTTCAGAATAGCTCTTAATGAAACTGGTAGTTGGTGTATTTATCACTCACACTAATTGTTCTCAACCCCATACACTCACTTGCACTCGTTTCATGTTGTTAGTGTGTATAGCAGATGCTGATTATTATTTGAATGCAGGCCCTCTTCAGTGTCCTGTACTTTACAATGCCATGCCACCTGCCTGCAGTGGTGCAGGTGTTCTCCCTGAACTGCTGGCCCCTGCACCAGCTCACCATGCTGTGCTGGGCTGTTGAGCTAGTAAGTGGGCCAGCTGTGTTGCACTTGAACTAGGGAATGACAAGGAAGCATGCAATGGCAACTATTAAATGTTAATGACAGAAAGGTAACAGCTGCATAGGACAGAGAAGAAGTAACTTTCATTATAAAAAGTAGTAAGAGAAAGAATTATATTTTTAAGAAGTTCTGTCTCAAAAAAAAAAAAAACCCACAAAAACCCACAACAAGACACCAACCCTGGGCATCCTTCAGGCTGTCCTTGAATTGTGAATGTAAATACAGTTGTGCTAAGAAATGCCTCATTCTCTCTGGCTTCTCTCAGAGATCCAGCTGGACTTTGTTCAGCCTTACCACTGTGCATATTCAGAGGAATATGAGGGAGCATGTGTGACAAATTTTCTTGTAACTGAAAACTAGAAAAAGACAATTGCTCTGATAAATGTCCTTTAATGTTAGGAAAAACATTATTCCATTACAGTTGCTTCTAAGTAACACAACATAGACTTGAAGGAAACTTGGCAACTTGAAATTCATATTCTGCAATGTTCACGTGGGAGGAGAAAGCATTAGGGTTCTTCCCTGCGAGTGAGACGTAACCCTTTGAAAGATGGGTGTTGGAAAAGGGGAGCCACAGGATTATTGTTAAAGAGGGGAGGGGGAACCCAACCTGTTGTATTGCTATGCAACGTTGATAATGATGCATAAATTTCAAACTCCTGCATGATTTTAAAGGGAGCAAAGATGGAGCAGACTAAGTCTTGCTTTACCTTTAGAAACTGTAACCTTGAAAACATGTACTAGAAAGTTATAAGTACACATCTTTTAGAACAGTAGAAAACCGATAATATGGGAGGGGAAAGGCTTTGTATAGATGTTTGAAAAGAAAGGTAGCGTAGTTACCACTACTCTACCACTTGTCTTCAGCAACATGTGTGGTGGGTGGAGCATGGAGTGGTGCAGATGCATTTGTTGTAAATAAAATACAGATTCTCATTTTTAGCCAGTATCTTCCTTATCTGGATAGAGGAGAGAGCAATTAGTCTGTTGCAGAGGGTGCTGTATCTTTTTCTTTAATAACACAGATAACAAAGTACAAAAAAGTTGAGGGCATAATATTTTGAAACCAGCTCAGTCTTCTGTTCCAGGCCTTTTAGCCCATTTCCAGATCAGTGGGATGATCTCATTCAAAATGCTGTACTTTAACTAGAGTGTGGAGTGGGTAAGAGGATGTGTTGATCTTGTAGGAATCTACAGAGTTGATATTTTATACACAGTTCTCTTGCCTGTCTCTGGAATTGTTGCAAACAGCTCTGCAAGAATGGAATGATCTGAACTCTGGGGGAAGCAGGCTGCTGCAATAGGGAGGACATTTCAAGGAGTCTCTTTCCTTTCTTGCTGTTTGTCTTCATGCCAAACTATTTGAAACATCTATGGGCAAACAGCACTTGTCATCCTGTTATGAAGGAGTGTTTTCTCCAAAGCATTTAATTTTCAGTCTTCCAGAAGTTTTGTTGTTTTTTTTCAACCATTAGGTAATGTGCCTTCATCATTTATATCTGTGAAAGTGGTACATGCCACGTGTGCGTCATGCAAATTTTTCATGGGTATTTCAGAAATATCATTGCCTTTCCAAATCAATAGCATCGGAAAAATATGCAGAGCCATGAAGCCACAATTTCTGACAGGTGATTTTTATTGTACAAGGAAGAAAAGGGCCAGGAGACAGTACTGAAAATCAAGAAACTTTATTCTTAAACCTGTAATCACCGGTCTTTTGAGCAAGGTAGCCTCTAATAGATCTTATTTTCTGTAGTTTACTTCTGGCTCTATGAGGAATGGCCTCTATAAAGTAGAGTCTAAAGAAATCCACTTTTTTTCTTCTCTCTTTAAACAGTTTTAGTCCTTTCCTATTGCATTTTTTAAAATGTTGGAATATATTACATGTATTTGTTGTTGTTGCAAAATAGCAGACTCTAACACCACTTGCATCTAGAAGAAAATGTATCTATTTGCAGGCAAATAACTAGTTCGACTTTGTGCTGTACTCCCAGCAGATATCTGAGAGCGAGTTATGATTACATCTTCTCTTGTCAGGTTGTATGCTGGTCAACAATGCTGGCACTTTGCATCAGATTGGTATAGAATCCCCTAGTAATATTTTACCATGCATCATATTTTATGTTCCTGTTGCTATTAAAAAAAAAATATGTGGCAGGATTCAATAAACACTGGGTCATGTTAAACATTGTCCTGTGCAAATCTTTTCAGTCTTGTCTTACCGTGGCCAGGGTTGTGGCAGGGGGGTGCAGTGTCATACAGCTGGCTGAAAGGTGGTGGTACTGCACAGAGGTGATGCTGTAGTCCGTGGCTACTGCTGTCCTCCACTGTTGGGGAGAGCTCTGTTTGTTGCCATCAGCTTGGCACATTTCCTTGGTCACTTCCTGCTATTTTGAAGTTATTTACCTTGCTAGTGACCCTCTTCTTGAAATGCCTATTTGTTTTCAGACTCGTGTTGAACCAGATAACATTCTCACAATTCAATTGTTGTCTGATAAGTTTTATTTTTAACAGTGTTCACATCCTCCCTCTACTTTTCCAGTCTGAGTCCCACAGTTCTCTCCTGCAACTGTGGTGGAGGCTTCTCCCCACTCCCACTAACATTGCAGTTGAAGCCAGGACATGTTCACGCATCTGATACGAGTACTGTGAACTTTTTTGATTCTTTTGCAATATTGTGAGTAGTGGGAATTTCCCCTCCTTTGAAAGACACTTTTTCATGGCGGGCTTGGATTAAAAAAGAGTTGAAGAAGGAGTTCTAGATAATTTGACACTTCAAGCATTTCTTTTGCACTGAGGAGTGTTGAGAGCATATGAAGAAGAGCTAAGGGAAGCAGAGGGATTTCTCTTGTGAGCATGCTCCTCGCTGACTAAAGGTTTGAAGGGACAATGCAAGAAGCAGCTGGCCATTTGCCATCCAGCTGCCAAGGACTTGTCTTTTTGCTGAACTCTGGCTAAACTTTCTCTAAGCAAACATGCTTGTAGTAACTTTTCTTACAGCTATTTAGGGGTCTTTCTTCCCTCACCTACCCAAAAGGATATGGCTAAATATACTTGCAGTATAGTTATTATTATACCCATTACTCTTGAAAATGCATCTATCATCAGAGGTTGCACTGAAAATTACAAAGTAGCATGACAGTGGAAGAGGGGTTTGTAAAAATAGATTCCCCTTTCCCACATCATTTTGCCTGTGGAGTACTTCCACTTCAGAGAGTTGGTAGAACTCCCATCCTCTTTCACAAAGTGTAGATGATGGATTTATTTTTTTAAGTTTTTTTAAAAAAATTTCTTTGTGGAATGAGGATGATTTCATCTGTATGTGTGCTTATTTTAAATAGTGCTGGAGATGCTGAATAAACTACACTAGGCCAACCACAGTCAACAACAATTCTCATGTGGCAGCAAACCCAGTCACTGCCATTGTGCAGGTTTGCTGTTTGCTGCATATTCAGAGTGGTAAATGTTCCTGCTAGAGGTGCAAGACCAGGCAGTTCGTGGTCCCTGATCTTATCCAACACTCTGGAGACCGATTTAACAGGAGGGGAGTCAGTGTGTGGTTGCCTAGTCCCAAGGCTTTGGGAAAATGTAAATCTGGCTGCCTCTTAAGTAAATTTTCTGTATAGGTGGCTGGTGAGAAGTGTGGAAAGACAGTGTAGTCCAAGCTAACAAGCTCTGATGATCTTGTGATTACATGCAGCTGTTCTTAGTTCCTTTAATTTTGATATTTTCTCAGCTCAAATCTGTTGAGTGTCTTGTGCCAGATCACCTCAGAGCAGCACAATCAGAACAGGGTTTAAACCAGGGCACTTAAGGGGAAAGACATCACCAAACACAAGAGCCAGTGCATTTCAGCAGAAGGGTTTCTATGCCTGAATGTGTCCTTTTTCTTTTCATAACTGTCAGTCTTATTAATAAAAGATACTGTCTCCCCTTACAAGCCTTGCCTCTCTAATACAGCTGTTACTATTTAGTAACTTCCAGAACTGTGGACTTAAAGCATTTTCCTGCTCCCTCATGCCCCATGATCTATGAAATGTTGCTGCTGCTTGGTCTTTCAAACACCATAATGCTGTACGCAGCACAGAAGAGTTCTCAACTGAGAAATAATCAACCAATTTAGCAAAGAAGCAGTAAAAGGGATAGCACTATTCAGAAGAAGTGGGAAAAGTTATCTGAATCCCCCATTGCCCTATAGAGCTGCTGGTGGTGCTGTGGCAAGCTGGTTTTGTTATGCTATTAACAGGACATATGGCAGCAATAGGTGAGAGCAGACCTAGGTTAGCATGTGAATTAACTGCAGGGCAGCAATGTGGGCTCCAGAGTATGATGGAAAGTTTGCCCAGCACCCTCGGAACAGAGCCACTGGCACTGAGCTGCCCTCTGCTGCGACCAGGAATGTCATCCTGCTGATACAGAATTGCTCAGGGATCAGCCTGAGGAGTCTGGCTAAGAGTGAGAACCCAAGCGTTTATGTATTTAAGGATCACAAAACAGAGCCAGGACCACCCTCCACAACCTTTGGCCTTTGCTTCTGGCAGAGGGAATTGAATTCACAGCTCCTGTCAAGATGCTGGGCAGAAGGCAGCAGACCCATCCTCCATCCAAGCTTCTCTTTGGTCTAAAAGAATATGCAGGTATATATGGGAGCTGTGTGAGAAATAAGCCAGCAGCTCAGCAGCAAAACCCCTGCCTTTGGAAGTAATTAATCTCAATTTTGGAGCAGCACCCTGTCCAAGCTGCGTAGACTGAGCTGGAACTGTGGGAAAAGGGAATATTTGGCCCCATCTTCAGCATTAATGTCCTGGCCGGCATTAGTGCTGGCCCACGTAGCATTCAGTACTGCCTGCATCTTATAAGCACTTCAAAGATTCATATTCCTTCACTGCATGGAAGCAGTGAACAATGAAATTAAAAAAAAAAAATATATATATATATAAATGAGGCAGTAGCACATGTGGGAACTGACAGGGGCCCTTTCCCCTTCCGTGGCAGTCCTTGCAGCTGGTGGTGGAGAGCTTTGCAGAAGATTGGATAAGACAAATCCTTGGGGTATCCATTGGTGCAGACAGACTTGCAACTCCTCACAGGGTGAACCATGAAACCACCCAGTCCCTGCTGGCCACTCCTGTCACTCATGTCCCACCTTATGACAACAAGTGACTGGTGTTGTTCTGATTTTATTTTTGCTTCCTTCCTGTGCAGTGAGTGTCTTCACAACTCTGCTGCTGCTACCATGGCTGCTGCCCTATCTTGGTCAGCTATAGTTACAAACTCCATGCTCGCGGCAGAGAAAAGCTGCTTTTGAAGTCAGGCCCCAGTTATCCCAAAGAAGCACACTCAGCTCCAAGCACACACACCACAGCGGGGGCCTGGCAGAGGCCAGCCATCGTTGCTCTTCAGGCTGGGTCAGCTCTTCCACAGCAGAGGGCATTGAGCTATTAAATCTTATGAAAGATGACATTAGTGTCCCTCTCCCTCTGGTGCTGGTACGGAAACCAGCTACATCTCTGTGGTGCTGTAACAGAGACTCAGCAGCCAAGGACTGTGGAAAGTGAGAAGATAAAAGCATCCAAGGTTTTGCTGGTCTCGGCCGGGGGTGTGTGTGTGTGTTTGAGTGTGTGTTTGTTTCCCTGTGCAGCGAGAGGGAAGCCTGATATCCAGGGGGAATTAATTTGAGAAAAATTAAAAGCTGCTTCTCTGCTACCAACCAATATGGTAATATTGGTAATATAAATCAGTTATATTTTCCTAGAAGGACTGCAAAATGAAACCATGTAGCACATCTTTTGAAGTGGAATAATTTAGCAGCAGTAATTTTACTGTCAAGCCTTTGTTATAGCTCAGCTAACCCCTAGGCTCTTTCCCTTGCTACTGTTACTAGAGAAAGGATGGGCTATGTTTTCTAATATACAGAAGGGACACAGGAATGGATATACAGTTAAAATATTTACTGTTCCTGAAAGGTGAGTCTTTGAAGTTGTCTTTTTTTTTTTTTTTTCTTAAGTAAACTGAAGGAGCGGCAGTTAGAAAAACATAGAAGAAGAGTATTTTCTCAAGATATAACTAAAACTTACTAGTGCAGTTCTCATGAGGGAGCAGGCTTAGGCTGGTCTGCAGCACTGTAGTAAACAACAGCACTCCCCAGCTTTCAAGCCCAGACCTCTGCTAGCTGTTCTGTGACATGGCATTACTGTGTGTCAGCCAGGAGCATGCCAAGTGGGAAAAAAAAATTGGTGCCATCGCTGTTACCACACTGTTGCAGTTTAACTCACTTGCATCTTGCCTTTCATCAAATGCCTCCATGCAGCAAAGCTTAGCCCTAGGCTATTCTACAGAGGCTGCCTGCAAGGGATGGTAGCTCCATAAAATATGTCTCCAAAGTCTTATTCCCAAAGAACTTAAAGCTCTTACCTGGGACTCAAGGCCTTGGCCCACCTACCTGCCACTGCTCGCTTCTCACCACCCACTGCTAAGCTGTTGTGGGTGAGCCCTTGTGTGCTCTCCTGATGAGGCAAATGGCCAGACGTGATCTTTAGGAGCCTTAGGCAATGATGTCCTGCATGACTGCAAGCTGCTTTGAGACCTCAGGGTCTGGAGGGGACTTCTAAGTCTGTGGTCAAGGTGTTGACTAGACCTAATGGCAGGGATAAGAAAGGACCATTAGTGTGGAAACCTGAAAACAAATGCAAAATCTTTTGAAATGCAGGAAAACTGCATAGCACTTCTGTTTTTAATCTGAAAACAAAAGGAAAAAGAAACTGACATTTAACATGTGGCCAAAAGTTCAGGCTTGATCAACCTGCTAATCATGCTGTTTCTAGCCATATGCCAGTAACCCAAGAGGGCTTGGTATTTCCCTGTACTGACACTAAAATCTCCTGATCACCCATGGGAAATGTTGACTTTCCTCGGAGGCTGCTCAGACCCTAAGGAAGTGAAGAAAATGCTGCTATTTCCCCACTCTAGTGAAGACAGAGAAAATAATTCTTATTTTTATTGGAAATATCTTCATGTTTCAATATATGTAGTAGTATTCTAGTGAAGGGAAAGAGAAACTAATCAAGGCTTGGCTTTCTTCCTGAACTTGAATCAAAAACTCTCCAGAAAAGTAAGAAAAGAAGATGTAATGGCATTTTTCTGGCAAGGAGAGAAGCTGGATCCTTGAAGCAAGAAGAGAATTAGAGCACTCATATTGCATTTAAGCACTCTGTCTTGGTGGCTGGTACATACAGAGAGAACATTATTATACAAAATTATTAGATACAGTATACAAAGGCTATAAAGTGACAATGTTGCTATTTCAAACCCAGTGTAGTGGCTGTCACTGCATTTGGTGGGACTATTGAGCACATAGCTGGGGCTGCACTTATTGTGGCTGCAGGTTGCAGGTGGGTGGCCCTTCTCCCTCAAAGAACAGGCCACTTAGACTGTGGAGCCCCCATGATCTCAGAGGCTCAGGCAGATGGCAACCGCTGGGCCCTGCAAAGACATAGACAGCAAAGGCACTGGAACAAGCACAGACCCAATGCCTAAAGTAAGTACCTAGGAAATTAGGGTTCTCATGGTATTAGGTTAGGGGGCGATTGGCAGGGTGATTTTGGGATCTCCTTGTGAAGCTATGTATCTTAAGTACCACTTTCTATGGTATGTACAGTGGGACAAACAGCCAAGTTCATCAATTTTATGTTGGAAATATCTTCATGTTTCAATATATGTAGTAGTATTCAACTGAAATAAAGTTCATCAATTGGCCAGCAAGCTAGTCAGAAAAGTACCAGTAGCTGGAACTGAGCTGCAAAACATTCAGCTTTTCCACCTATATAAGAAAAGCTTTAATTTTCAATGATAAAAGATATACCAGCAAGGAAAAAGAAGTCATAAGCAGGGAAGCTTGGATGAAAGTTGCCTCACTGTCAGCCTCTGGATGGACAAGCGCACACTCTCCTGGGTGGAAAACTGGGCAGAGTCCAATGGCATGAGGTTTAACACGGCCAAATGCCGGGTCCTGCACTTGGGGCACAACAACCCTGTGCAGAGCTACAGACTGGGAGAAGCCTAGCTAGAAAGCTGCCAGGAGGAGAAGGACCTGGGAGTGCTGGTCGACAGCTGACTGAACATGAGCCAGCAGTGTGCCCAGGTGGCCAAGAAGGCTGCCAGTGGCATCTTGGCTTGTATCAGAAACGGTGTGACCAGCAGGTCCAGGGAGGTTATTCTCCCCCTGTACTCGGCACTGGTGAGACCGCACCTCGAGTACTGTGTTCATTTCTGGGCCCCTCACCACAAGAAGGATGTTGAGGCTCTGGAGCGAGTCCAGAGAAGAGCAACGAAGCTGGTGAAGGGGCTGGAGAACAGGCCTTATGAGGAGCAACTGAGAGAGCTGGGGTTGTTTAGCCTGGAGAAGAGGAGGCTGAGAGGAGACCTCATTGCTCTCTAGAAATACCTGAAGGGAGGTTGTGGAGAGGAGGGTGCTGGCCTCTTCTCCCAAGTGACAGGGAACAGGACAAGAGGAAATGGCCTCAAGCTCCACCAGGGGAGGTTCAGGCTCGACATAAGGAAAAAATTCTTCACTGAAAGGGTCATTAGGCAGTGGAACAGTCTGCCCCGGGAGGTGGTTGACTCGCCTTCCCTGGAGGTGTTTAAGGTCCAGGTGGATGAGGTACTGAGGGGCATGGTTTAGAGATTTGTGGGAATGGTTGGACTGGATGATCTGGTGGGTCTCGTACAACCTGGTGATTCTATGATTCTATGATTCACACATAGCCAAGAACTTGGTTATCTTCTTGAAAGGGACTGGACCTTCCCTGCAGCACCAAGAGGTTGTCTCTGTCAGGGACATGGTGCCAGTCTTGGTGGGTCAGGCAAGGTGAGTGTGCCTGGGAAAGGTCTGGTCAGACCATAACTTGGGAGTGATGTTATGGAATGCAGCAGAAGGGGGCTGCTCTTTAGTCACTAAACACTGGACTTTGTGCCAGCCTTGACACTTGTCCCACCTTTGTCGTTCTTTAGTGGATGCCCTGTGTCCATCACTGTGATGTATGGTAGGACATCACCCCATGCTCCAAGCAAGGGAGAAAATGACTTTTGGTAATAGTTACCATGGGCTTCTCTTACAGGAAAAAAACAGAGAGAAAAAAAGAAGACATCTGAACAGACATTTAATAGGTGAAGGAAAAGGCTTAACAGACTTAAGCTTGGCTGTCTTCAGAGAGTTTTCAAAAGCTCACTGCAAACATTTCTGTTTCAAAGCTTATGCTCCTTTATCTATGAGAAGCTAAACACTGGCTAATTCTTTAATTAGTTCCCAACAAGGTGGTTTTCTCAGTAGCTGAGGTTTGCGGATAATTATGTCTTTAGTTGAAAAACAAATGTCAATATAGAAAGTTGTTTTGATCTCTCTTTCTTTAAATGTGTTATTTCCCCTTCTACTTAGCTCCCACTCTGCTGGTACTCACCTGCAATATCTTTCCTTGATTTGGCAAAGGCTGATTACTTTTTTTTTTAGCTCTCTACTCTGTAATCCTAATGCATGGAATGTGACAGGGCTAGAACCACATCAGTGCTGTGATTTCTGGTATGAATGCAGTGCTTGGGCTGTGGATTCCTCCTAGGGCTGAGGTGATGGAGGACTGAGCAGCTCAGCTTATTAAATTGTAATAAATAATTAGCAGACATGCAGCCCTGAGTGTCCAAGTGCTACTCTTGTCATAGACTTACAGCTTCCCAACATCCTGCGTACCATCATAGTTATCTACATTTATTTTAGCAGAATTCCCAGAGCGTCAGTAACTCTGCTTCCAGCTGCTCAAGAGCTGCCTCAGTTCTGACAGTGCTGGGCATATATGAATCTTCTGGGCCTCGATCCCTCCCAGGAGGGAGAGGATGTGTCCCCCTCTGCCCTTCTCTGGTCCCTGGCTGCTAGTGCAGAGAGGCAGGATGCCAAAGGCATGACATGAAGCCTACCCAAGGAAATTCAAAGTGGCTTCATTTACCCACCTGGAGAAGATCCTGAGTATTAGCTACAGTACCTCTCCTTGTGGTGAGGGAGTGGGATCTTTCTGGTTAATCCATTAAAGCTGCTCTATTTCTGAGGAAACTAAATGCATTTTCATGGATTCAAGAGGAAATTTATCTGAACTGGAATATTGTGGCTCAGCTGTCTTCAAGAAAGATGAGGACAAAAGGTGGTGTCCTACCAGTCCACTGGAAAAAAACGGGTATGATCAGAGGCCTAGAAAGCATGACCTGGGAAGATAAGCTAAAAAACCTGGGATTGTTTCTTCCAGGGCTAAGGAAAGTGGGAAGGAGTAATGAAGGAAGACATAAAAGCACAAGAGTCTTAAAATGCAGGAAAGGTTACTATAAAGGATAAGTAATTTCTTCTCTGTATCTGTGATGGATAACATACAAATAGTGGGATAAAATTGCAGCAAGGAAGCTGCCAATAGATATTAGGAAAAGCTTTCAGGCTGGGACACTGAACCACTGGAGTGCCTGAAGAAGTTGTGGAGATGTCACTACCAGAGATGTGGTTGGAGAAACATCTGCTTGGAACAATGTAGATAGAAGTGATATATTCTCTTGGAACAGCGAGTAGGAACTGACCAGACTAGATGACATCTTCTGTGTCATGATAATGTAAGAGGCCTCTTCTTTCTGGCTGATACACTTACAGATACCCATGCTGCATGCATGGTGCAGCTGGTCGAACATGATAAGCACATACCCCAAGAGGATCCTGCAATGTGGCTCTGTGCTGAGCAATGCCTCTCATCTTCCTGTGCAGCGAAGAAAAAACTGAACAGGCTTTCTACAGCAATGAGGTACTGGTAGCTCCTTTGGTACATGTTCCCTGTTGCACAGTTCATGCAGGTTACACTTATCCTATTATTTGGCGGCCAAACCTTTTGATCTAGTATCTAAGGCTATGAGTTCCCCTCCTCTTTCTCCTGTCTCAAATTCAGGAATTTTAATTCTGAGCCTGCTGTACCTTTTGAACTAGCCTTAGGTAGATCTAAGAATGCATTTAGAGCAGGGAGCACATCCTACCTTCCCTCCTATCCAGAGCTGCTGTGCACTTGATTGGGCTCACTGTTTGATAGGAAATGTTGAGTTATGAATCACATTCAATCATATGTTACAAATTGAAATAAAACTAGGGGGAAAAAGAGGGAATGATGAAGAAATATACCACAGATTATAAAAAATTAGCCTTTGGGACCATATGGGCGTTCACAGGCTGGAACCCCTTCTCCTTACCCCTGTCCACTAAAAAATGTGCATGCATCTATCCAGAAGTCAGCATTTGCTACTGCAGTTGAACATTTTCTCCCCTTTGCAAAGCTGTGTTGATTTCCAAATATATAGTAAGTAAATTCTCAGTTGAGTCATTAATTCTTTCAACACATCTGAAAGAACTTGAGTTAACTAGTGTGATCGTAAATTTAAGCACTTGGAATATCACCACTTGAGCCTAGACATACTTATTATTAATATTAAATACCATGGGTAGTTCTTGCAAACTTTTCTTACACTTTTAAAACTGGCAGTCCATCAAAATTTTATATGAGGTTGGGACCTGTAGTACACTTGCTGCTATAAATACGTTAATATCATAAGCCAAATATTCCCCCACTTATTTTTAATGTATTTCCTTTCCTTTCCTTCCATTTCCTTTTCTCTGCAAATGTGCCCAGGGAGCACATGAAAATTGTTGGAGTCTCTGCTTCCTTTCATTCCCCTTGTCAGCAAATCACGATGAGAAGATGTAGACAAGGCCATTATGGAGGGGGTGGGGGCTTCCCCATCTTCTGCAGATGGCATGTCCTCTCCAAACTGGCTCGACGCTTTGTAGGGGACGAACCCCATTGTCATCTGCTCTGGATAGAGTGCCCATGCCAGAACCCTGACCAGTACCACCTCATGCTGCAGGCACAAGGGCCAAGGGAATGTCTAGGATGCTTCCCCTTTTCAGTTTTGAGACTCAAGCAATGTCTCCATTTGCTATGTCAGCTGTCAATCTCAAATTTTTTGGGTTATTAAATTTATGCTCTGCCTCCCTGAGAGGTGAGGAATATGTAAATACAGGTGCCTTTTTCATTGTCCCTGGGCTGCCTAAGTCCATGGTGGTCTGGTCTGGGGAGTGCACCTGCAGACCATTGCGTCACATGAACCTCACCTGTCCTATTTGTTCACTTTGCTACCCAGACTCTGCCCATGGCAGTGAACAGCAAACAAGGATCACCCCCATTCTCAGTGCCACTTCTGGGCTGCTGCATGACTTTGGGCTGCTTTTCCCAGAGCAATCCTGCCTGCCCCTTGACAGTCTCAGGGTGATGTGTTACAGTAAGAATGTGGCAGAACAGGACACCACAAACGGCACGTATGAGCCCAATGCCTGTGAGTTTGCACATCCTGCAGTTTGGGAAATTATTGACATTACTTGTCAGGTTTAGCTGGGGGGCTGGAGTTGAGCAGGTAGGAACACTGAGTGATCTTTGCTTAAAGAATTAGTCTTGCAGATCAAATTTAAACTGCAAGAAAGAACCATGGCATGGCTGTTGTTTGGGCACTGTGCAAGGCTGCAGCGTGCATGCCATTTAGATGTGTACCTGCAGTCTTAAAACACACCTGCAATGGAGAAGGTTGTGCAGTTGTAACCACCTACCCTGTCTTTTCAGAGCACCTGATGCACTACAAACATCTGGTCAGCACTTTCTTTCATGGTTCTGCTTGCACATAGGAAGAAATTGTTTTCTGCCAGTATTTAAGATGTGCTTGCTGTTCTATGTTGCTCAGTGCTGTCTCTGTGGCACATGAAAGTATTATAAATATCTCTGGACCTAAAGCAATGTGCTCTTGTAAACTGTTTCGTGTGACTCCTGGACATAAAGTAGAAATAAAGTCATTCAAAACTTTTATTTTTATTCTCTGCAGTAATTAGTTGTAGAAATCGGAGCCTACACTTGTCCTTTCAGGTATCAGAAGAGAGATGCAAGAAAGGTTCAATAAATCAAACATGGAAGTGTTGCCACCAAGTGGTACAAGCTGTGTTAGGCAATGGCTCATAATTCATAGCTCACAGTAATGTATCTGAGATACCCTGATGTGCTTATAAAAAGATTGGTTTTTTGCTTTGTTTAACTATCTTTTTCTTTTTGTGATGCATTTTACTTCCCATGGTGTTAAATGATCACACTGGCACCCATCTCCATGCAGTCATGGGTGTATTACATCATAGAATCTTAGAATGGTTTGGGTTCGTTACATGCCTCTTTCAGCTTTGTCTGGAGCTACAGGTAGTGGAGAGGCAAATATGAAGAGTCTTCAGGGTGTTTGGGAAATGGCATATGCTTCCCTCATCTACCCCATGTGTGAGTGGAGAGTGGTCTCGCAGGTGAATGTGCTTCCCCAGACCCAGACAACAGGCTGAGCAATGTCCCAGCCCACCCCTGCCATTTCTAATGCAGCCCCTCCTGACTGACTCTGAAATCAGCTGCAGCTGTATATGGTTTTTATGTGTGTGCTAAGGTGTTTTGTTTTTCAGCTAAAGTCCTAAGTACACTGTACTTCAGCCACATAGGTGCAGGAGCTAAATAACGCCCTTTGCTTCCCTGTTGTTTAGAAAGCCTAGATTAAACAAATAATAAAGAGAGAATTTTTGTGGATACAAGACTGTGGAGCTTCTTTATTATTTATATGGTGAGGCATGCAATATTATTCTTGAGAAATGCCTCTCCCATGGGGACAGGACTCCCTAGAGCTGCTCAGGGTATGAGGCAGCAGCACCATCCCCCTCAGCTTCTAGCTCTGGACATGCATGTTTAAATCCCAGCATATGCTGGGGTTGCGTGTGGTCTGCAGGTCTTATACCTCTCTGCCTTCCCTGCAGTGTGGCTGCTGGCACCAGCAAAACCACTGGTTGAACAGTCCTTTTCCTTCGGTAGTTAGAAAGGTGCAGGTGCTGCAGAACTGAAAGATGTGATGGCAACACAGTGCTGGGTTGGCACTATCCACAAGCTGAACACCTGTAATAGGTGCCCAACAGGAAAGATTTAGGTCAAAGAGATGCTTTTTCAAAGCCAACGTCTTTCCTCAGTAAACATCGCTTCTTAGCTTTCTTTCAACAACCTCTCCCTTTCTTTCTCTTTGAATAATTGCCTTTTGTTTCTTAGGGTAAAAGACTGAAGGACTCCTCATTTTTTCCTTTTATTTTTTTTCATTACAGTGTTGCCACCATTTTCTTCAGACCAAGCAGTCACCAAACTCCTTTTATCATAAGTTTGGTCTCTGTTAACTACAAATCACAGTAGAGGAGTTAAATTAATGCAGCTAGTCTCCTGAAAGGAACCACTAGAAGGGAACTGGCAAATGTAAGTGCTAGTGAAACCTGACAGGAGAAAAGGTCTTAAAAAAATCTTGCTGCATAGCTTCCAAAGCTCTTGCAAGTGTGAGTGTGAATACATTTCAATTGTATTTTTTCACATTATAAAGAGAAAGATAATACATGTAGAGGGGGATGTTAACCTGAATAACATCTAGCATTGTTACCCAGAGGAAAAAGACTGTAATTAGGATATCAGATCTATTTAAAATGCATCTTATAAGGAGCAGGAAAACTCACTAGAAATGGCTTATGTTTTAATCTGTTGTACAGAGTAAGTATAACTTGACCATTTATGAATAGATAATTTTTTTCCAACCTGATGACCACTTCTTAGATATCACATTTGCATATGATTCTTCCACTTCTTTCTTTTACTACTATTCCTTTAAAAAATAATGAACACATTTTTTATCTGAGCACAGATAAATCAAACAGACAATTTGATATGATAAATTTACTAGCAGATGAAGTAATTATTTTGGAAATTATTATAGCAAAATTAAGTTTTCTTTATTTTCCAGTTGGGTTTCGCAGATGGGAGAGGCCAAATCTTTATGACATAGTTGCTTGTACATGGTTTTATCTCTTGTGTATCTGTATATCTGTCACATCTACATTTGTAAGCAGAATATATACATTTTTCCCCCTCTCTGTTAAGTTATTCTTCTTACTGAAGAGATAGAAACATAAATAAAAAATGTCATAAAACTATGTTAAAAGGAAACAAGAGTCACCAGACAACTTTTTATGACTTCAGTTAAAACTCCGCCCACTGAGAAAGAACAGTTTTAAGCAAAATATTATTTTTAGTGAAACTTTACATGGGCTGGGAAACATTCTAGATTTTTCTGCTTTTGCCTATGGGCCTAACGGTGTCTGTACTGAAGTTATTAAATCTCATCAATACTATGCTACAACAAAACAAAACAAACAAACAAAAAAACCTCCTAAAAATTCCTAGTATTTTTGGTTGAGCAGACTGTACATTTTGGTGAGCAAGATGGTAGACCAAATATTATAGGGCTGTACGGAGGTGTGGACAAATTTGGAGGCAATTGACCTAAATTAAAATGGCTGTGAGCAATACCAACTCACTAGCAGGAAAGACATGTCCTGGTTATTTCCAAGTTGGTAGGTGCCAAATGTGGCAAGCAACATGCCACTTGCCAGGATCATCATCTTCAGAGGTGCGTCCTGATCCTGCTGGACACTGAAAGCAGACACACTCAATCTGTCAGGGATGAGGGAGTGGAGGATTGGGTTTGCCTCTGCTGACTTACACAGTGACTGAATTAGGTAAGTAGCCTTCCAGGCTAACCTTCTTTAGGATGTTGAGGCTCTGGAGCGAGTCCTGAGAAGAGCAACGAAGCTGGTGAAGGGGCTGGAGAACAAATCTTATGAGGAGCGGCTGAGAGAGCTGGGGCTGTTTAGCCTGGAGAAGAGGAGGCTGAGGGGAGACCTCATTGCTCTCTATAACTACCTGAAAGGAGGTTGTAGAGAGGAGGGTGCTGGGGACAGGACAAGAGGGAATGGCCTCAAGCTCCGCCAGGGGAGATTTAGGCTGGACATTAGGAAAAAATTTTTCACAGAAAGGCTCATTGGGTACTGGAACAGGCTGCCCAGGGAGGTGGTTGAGTCACCTTCCCTGGAGGTGTTTAAGGGACGGCTGGACAAGGTGCTGAGGGGCATGGTTTAGTGTTTGATAGGAATGGTTCGACTCGATGATCCGGTGGGTCTCTTCCAACCTGGTTAGTCTATGATTCTATGATTCTCTCCACGTGTCCGGAGACTGCTGCCTTCAGAGCCCAACCCACTTCTTGCCTGGCTTGAGTCACTTTCAGTGGTGCCAGCTGCTCCCACCAGCGAGGCTGTGCAGACAAGCATCTACCTTAATCAGATAGACCAGCCTATGCTAACTCATAGCCTCAAGACTGGTTTTATCACTGCCTGTGTTTTTCTTGTTTTACAGGCCTGCAAGTAAGGATTAAACCTTGGTAATGACCTCTGAGGAGAAGCAAAGAGAAACATTTTCTGGTTCCCTGAAAGTTTCACTTTATTTACTTGTTTGTTTTGCAGCCATTTTTGCAGGAAGGGGGAAAATGGTCATGGGGCATTAAAGCAGAAATACCTAAACTCCCCTCTTTTGTGGTATTTTAGAAAAGGCTTAAGCATTTAAATAATTGAGCTATATGGCTAATTGCTGCCAGCCCAGAGCTTTAAATTAGCTAAAAGTATTTTAAATTATTATAAAGTAATTGTCATATTAGAATTACATGGCACGAACATCACCAAAAAGAGACCTTTCTGCATGCTACTCATGCATCCTCAGTGAACACTTGTGCATTGGAGAACTCCCTTTCTGCACACCGAATTTTAAAACTACGGCATCTTCCATTACCACATCCCCAGGATCTCAGTCAAGGGGAAGAATGTGGTCACACACAGCTGCTGCTAGTTTTCAAAGACATCTTAAGCATTTGTATTTGGAGGAAGTGATCAGCATTCATACATCCTAAGCTTTCTGTTTTTCTTCCACTGCCCCAGCCTGAAGCCTTTTACCCAGATATCTCTTTTTCTTATATTCTCCACAATCTTTCTATGTTGTGATCTAAGAAATATCTTTAGGATTTGCTGTTAATTAGTTGTGGCAGTGACCTGGTTAATGGTGGCACAGGGCTGCTTCTCCAGCAACAGCTACGGACATAAGCTGACCTTGCCATTTTTCAGATGCAGTTTCTTTGGTTCATGCCTAAAAACCCTATGAAAACAAAGCAGCGCTGGCAAAGAACAAACATAACTCCAATACACTGTAGCCTTTCAGTGCAGAGCCGAAAAAACCTTCCTAGATCACATGTAACGCTCCACTGGAAACTGAAGCCTTTCAGCTTGCAATTTGTCATTGCTGCTGTTGCTGTCTTTCCCCTCCCTGTTCTCCTGCCTGTGTATGGCCCTGCTTGCCTGCATCCATGTGGCATGGGCTGGGCAGGCACCCAGGAAGGCCAAGGCTCTTATTTAAGCACATTTCAGCTGCTCATCTATCACAGGAAGAACAAGCCTTATAATGGACTCCAGGTATATACACTGAAGCAGGGTCAGACTTTGAAATACTTGTGCTGTGGTGCAGGCACTTGCTGGAATGCAATTGATTTCAGAGGGATTGCTCCTGGGAAAAACTGCTTTGCAAGGAATAGAAGCATTTAATTTTCCTCCAGGACAGTATGGGTCACGTCTTTTTCTGAACTAAAAGGAAGGTCTGGGTGCAAACTCACTTCAGTACAGGTGGGGAGAAGGGAATAAAGGTGCTATGGCATGATCAGGAGACATTTTTTCCTCCTTGGCCCCTCCCCTGTGAAGAAGCCTCACAGTTGCACAAACTCTCATTGGCATCGATCTGATGTGCTAGCCAAGGAGGTTGTAGGTGGATGATGGTTGTGTACACTACTCTGCATTGCTTCTCACCACTCTCTACACAGCCTCCAGGGCAGTGGAGCCCAAGTTCCCAGTGCCTCACATGGTTCACCAATATAACCTTTTGTTTGAGCTCTGAGAGCCATTGATTAGTCATAATCAGGACAGGGCACTTGCCTGTGCACAGGGACATGAAGTAAGCACTAGCCCTGTGACAGGTGCAATGGGAGCCTGGGTCCATGCAGCATATAGGAATACAATCAGTAAATTAGATTAGGACATAAATTAGATGTAGGTAAAATGATTAAACATAGGTTAAATGTAGACAAATTAGTATGTAGATACATTAGGTTAAATGGTTCCTCTGTTTAAAGGACAAACGTATTGCAAAGGTGCTGGATTAGGTAGTGGAACAGGGTCCATTTATATCGCTCACGTATTTCATAGAATCATAGAATCACCAGGTTGGAAGAGACCCACCGGATCATTGAGTCCAACCATTCCTATCAAACACTAAACCATGCCCCTTAGCACCTCGTCCACCCGTGCCTTAAACACCTCCAGGGAAAGTGACTCAACCACCTCCCTGGGCAGCCTGTTCCAGTGCCCAATGACCCTTTCTGTGAAAAATGTTTTCCTCATGTCCAGCCTAAACCTCCCCTGGCGGAGCTTGAGGACACTAGCACTATGTATCGCTATATATCGCTCACTATATATCACTATACTTGGGTAGATATACATTTTTATATATATATATATACACACACTCACACACAGATGCTATATCTATTTATATAAACCTTCATCATAACCACATAGCAATGCCAGATAAACACATTACAGCATCACATTACAAAGACTATAAATAGAGCATCCAGAGCAGAAAGTACAGGAAGGAAGAGGGAACCTCTAATATGGTATATACCTCCAAAAGATCTGAGTTGAGGGAAGAAAATTGTACATCCAACAACAGGAAAGTTTAAAAGAAGCTTGTACTGAATGTTATAAATTCACATGAGAAAAAGGGATTTTACTTCTCTTACTGTGGGAAAACACAAAGATTTTGGTACTATGTGCTTAAGTGGGGAAACGGTTGAGGCTGTTTTTGCTGTATTGTGATTAACAAATCACACCGTTAAAACTGTATTAAATGGGACTCCTGCTTGCTTGCAGGAGATTTCAGAGCAATTGCTTCACATTCAGTTTGTCCAAAAGTGTGTCTAGTTGGAACCTGACACTAAACTAAACAAAAAGTATTATTTAGGTTATAGCAAAATACATCAGTCTTGTCCCTAATTCCTACTACTGTGAGAGGCAGACAATTCAGGGACATCAAGTCCAATATTGTGTGGGGGAACCTGGGAGACGTCTTAGATACCAGCAGGATTTGGCTTGTGCTGAATTGTTGTGGCAATCCATATCCCCCAAGTGTGATGCTAGATATGGTAAATGCACCCCAGGCAAGAAAAATCTTTGGGCTATCACTTGCTGGGAACCACAGGGTGTCCTGCAGAGAGCTTTCTACTGGTTCACCCAGCCCAAATATTCCTCCTCAGGCAGCTGCTGTTGGAAACAGGCTCTAGCACTACCTGATGACTTTGCACATGATGATGATCTGTGAGAGACAGCTGCTTGCCTGGTGGTTTTGCTTGTGGACTGTGGAGAAAGGGACCTGAATTTGAATGGAAAGTGCGATAGCATGAAGATGAAATTGTGTTTTCTAGCCTCCAGCCCAGTGCTTGAAGATTCTCCTGCTTCCCTTTGTAGTAAACATGAAGAAAAAAGACAACAAATATAAATTCACATGCATGTAGAGCAAAGGATCATGCAGTTTTTACAGTCAAATTTGAAGATGAATTAGTGTTTGAGATACCGTCTGTTTAAGGATTAAGTTGTTAATAACCTAAATTTGACTCACATTTTTTTCCCCCTTCAGTTACTACCTGGAAAGCCTCTCTTATGAAATTATCTCTTATGAAGCTGTGTCATTAATGGCTCCCTGCGAGGTTTCTTTTGGAAGTGGCAGAAAGGTAAATAAAAATGAATTAATATAGCATTTTGGGTTTGTAGGCAAAATATGCAAATATCTTACTGGCAAAGCTGTAGTAGCATTAAAAGCTTTCAAATCCTATCCTCAGAGGCTCTGCTTGTGGAAGCAGAAGCCTTTAGGCAACCTTTAACTTAGTTTACATGTAATACATACACAGACCCAGAGAAACACACACTCACACGCACAATCTCTCTATTTCTCTTTTTCTCCCCCTAATGTCCTCTTGGACTAATTCCCTTTGGTATTCCCTCTGGTGCAGTTTTCTGTTTCATGGATGATGAATTTTATTTTCAATCTATAAATAAATCTATTATCAAGTTTTGTGTGCTCATCATATATTGCCATTTCTCAGAAACCATTTCACTGTTTGGGTCAGTTTCACTGAATACGTACCACTCACCTTTATGTCTCAGCAGAGGGCTGTCAGGTACACAGATGAGATGTGTACGAGGATCAAACCAGATTTCAGTTCTGATTTATATTTATGAATAAGCCTGTTCAAAAATTCTTTTTCTTTTTCTTCTTCCTCTTCTTCAACTGCGTTGTCAATGATCATCATTTTTCTAGTCTTTGAGCCCTGATCTTTAACACCTTCTTGTAATACAGAGCAAGGATAGCCTTGCAGGCCCTCAGATAACCCCATATCAGAGAAAATGTTATTTCTAATGTATAACATCAGAGCATTTTAGACAACTAAAGCAAAGCTTCTTGCATGTTCCTTACAAGGTTGACAAGTTCCCACTGTAGCAAATTATATTAAGAACCAGTGACCTAACATGATGACACACATGCACCCCCCCCTTCCAGATCCCCTCCCTCCCCTGCTTGCTTGTATAGATTTCTTCAGGTGATATTAGTTTGGACATGGCTTGAAAAGGCAGGTTATCTTCGAGGAGATCAAGTCCTTGGGTAGCTACTGATTTGTGCCTTGAATTTCATCTTTCAGCCTAGACAAGAGTATTAAACTCTGGTGTCATATGCAGTGATCAAATGATAGCATTACAAGGTCAACAGCAGAATAATATTCCAAAATAAAGCCTCCAAATTGCCTACTTTGCTAACTTCTGGCAGTGTATAATCTTCTACACAAATGAAAAAATGAGTCTATCAATGACCAAAAAAGAGTACAAGCAAGCACAGGGTCAAGGAAGTGAATGTAAATGTTCCTAGTTAACTGTACTATCATAAGCACAGGAATATCCAGCAGTGATTTGAGTTTATCTTGGTAACTACTGCTGCTAATAGTAGCAGTATCATTACTAAGTAGTGCTCCTAAGTGCTATTGTGAGACTTCTAGTTAATTAGAAGGGTCTGTTTTCTGTGATCCATTTAGTCATCTCTCTCTTGAAAGTTATTTCTTCTTTTTGACCTGGCCAAAATAGCAGGGAGAAAGTTTTAAGCTGAAGCAAGACTCTCTCATAGGAGACATTTGGGATGTCATGCTCTTAAGGGATTTGTGTGGACTCCAGGGAGATATCTTTATATCTGCAGAAGTGGCTGTGTTGCAGAGAATATTTGTGTAAAAGGAAAATTTGTGCTCATGGCCCAAGTAACAGTCTAGGATATTGTAGAACCTTAATTTAATTTGAAAAAGCCTCCTGTCTTTATTGTAAGGTGAATTTAAGTAATGGAAATAGATGCATAGCTAGGTGACAAAGTCCGTGTCTCATTGCACCACCATGAAGTTGAAGTGGTGTATATTTGATGATACACACCTCAGCACCATGCCAGTAAAGCAATGGAAGAATTTTTGAGCTTTGTATTCTTTTTCTTGAATCTGATAGCAAGACATTGATGATGTTTATATTTGTGAGGTTTGGGAAGATTGTTTTCATGGTGTGCTTTCTGATTATGAGTTTTAATATTCTAAGCAACTTGATTTTAATTTAGATGGCCCCACGTGTCTTTAGATATCCTGTGCTGTGCCTATACTCATCCATGTCAGTATATCCCTGACACTGCCAGCTGGGAATGGCCTGAGAGGAAGGACGGCGTGCAGAGCATGGTGGCTGACAGTGAGGCAGGTCTGCGGGTTCCATGTCCCCTGCTGCCTTGCTATGACTCTACTGCATGGTGCTCGAGCTGTCTGGCTGGTGTGAGCCCCTGCTCATCGTAGGGAGCCAGTTCAGTTTTGGTGTATGCTTGAGTCACTAGCCAAAGAAACAAAGAAGGCAGATGCCTTGTAGGCATCTAATGCTGAATTTAAAGAGTATCCCTATCTCAAATGTCAGTTTCCACCCTCTCCTCCCATGGATGCATTCTCTGAAGTACACTACCTACTCCTGTAAGTACAATTCACCCGCTGCACGAGAACATAAAGCCAACATAGTAATGAAAAGACACTCCTGATCCCTCAGAAAATGTCACTTTTTGCTCACAAAAATATACTGGAACTCATAGACAGAAACTTATAGCCATGACAAATAATTTTGCTGCTGAACTATTTCACATTAGCTGTTCATTTTTTATTATTCCTAATTTGTCTAATCCTTAAGTCTACAAATTGCACACTTATAAAGCAGATATCTTAGAAGTGTCAACAAGGTCACTGTTTCAATGTGGTCTTGCAGTCAGAATGGACGTATTACCATCATCTGACCTGTCACCCATGATCAGATTTGTTCAGAAAAACATCTACACAATTTCTTCTTGAAGGGTGTGGTATATAACTTGATGTCTGAAGAAAGTTTCTAGGGCATATGCCTATCTAATAGCTGATTCCTTAAACTTAGTAGCTTTGATTCAATGTACAATGTTATATTATGCGCTTGCTATTAAACCATATTTCTTTGACTCTGGGACTCTCTAGAATTGTGATGTATCTTTATGCCAATGACAATACTACACATTTTAGCTGCAGATATTAACTGTGATAATTCTGGCAACTTGAACACTGCTTTGATTTATTTTCTTCTCTTTTCTGCTTTTCTGACTAAGAAATACATGATAGTTATACTTCCTTTTCAGAATTCTTTCATCATAAAGCATATGAGGAATCTTTTCTTCTGAACAGGGAAGACACGTTCCAGTCATTTCATTATACTCTCATAACCCTTATCTTTAAGCTATGATTCTCTGTATTGACCTACTGTTTTGGCAAGTTATTTTTCTGGTATATGTCTATACTAGCTGTTACAGGGTCAAGGCCTTGAAAGGAAGCCAAACTGGTCTGGGACCCTCTTTCCTTTGTTTTGGTGGATGTTGGCCAGAATATCTAAGTCCTGCAGCAGCGCTGACTGGGCTGAACTCTCCCAGAACAACAACTCTCCCACCGTACACGGACTACTGCATTTCTGATTTGAAGGTGCAAAGGAGCCAGACATTTATATGTAGGGTATAAATAATAAACCTCCACAAGATGTAGATTAGAAGACTCCCCACGCACACCTTGGGTGTGCTATGAAGTAGGAGGCCAAAGATTAGTTTTGCAAGGTATGTCTTTGATCTCCTTTGGATCTCAGTGTGCTTGATGTATATGTTGTCAAACAAGCTGAAGAGAGATTATTGGGATTAATTTACCCCCTGCCAAACAAGATATTTCCAGATAATCCAGGAAAATACACCTAAAACTGCTGCCAGGACGCACTGCTGAAAGCTTCTCTTCTCACCCTGCTTGTGGAGGCTGCTATCTTCATACCCTAGCAAGCAAGCAAGAGGATACATTGTGGGATACACCTCAGCTGTACCTTGCAATCCCTGAGCCTTCCTCTTGTTATTGTTAGTCTCCACAGAAAAAGTTGCTTCTCTGACATCAGTCAGTAGTGACAGGTATTCAGGGCAGGCACATGGTTCAGGAGAACCAAGATCCCAATGTCTTAATGGGATATTGGGGAAATTGTTGCAGTTGACATAGCACCAATGCTTCCCAGCACCTTGGCCAGCACAGGAGACTCTCTTGGTGTCCTCTGGTTGTGCTTTACAAGAAGAAAATGTTTATACTGCCTTTTGACATGGACTTTAGGCAATGCAGATGCAGCTCTTCTGCAACAGAAAAGTGCTAGGCAAATAAAGGTAAAAGCTTTTTTTCTTTTCTTTTTTTTTTCTGTGGAGGAGTTCTGGTTGTGACCCTAGGCAGGGTTCTGGCCACCAATAAGTTATTGGCAAATCATCAGATCTGTTACTGTTAACTTCAGTGTACCGGAGATTCCTATCTCTCATCACCACACAGAGCAACCTTAGGTTGCATTTATATAGCAGGCCCCCTATGAGTCTGTGTCCTGATTTAATATCAATCTAATATAGATTGGTTAGAGATAGTCAGCACGAATTTACAAAAGGGAGGTCATGCTTAACAATCTTGATTCATTTCTGTAAGGAAGTGACAATGAGAGTGGACAGGGGTGAAGGAGGAGGCATAATTTACTTGGACTTGAAAAGGCTCTCAATACAGTGCCACATAACAGATTAATTTATAAGGTTAGCAAGTATGGGACTGATGGTAAAATACTCAATTGGATATAAAATTGGCTTGGTAACAAGGGCCAGGAAGTGGCAGTAATAGTTATAGATCACACTGGGGAAGTACTATGCACCCAGGGCTGTGTGTTTGAAGACACCGTGCAGCTAAAAAGAATGGGCAAGTCCAAAATCAAAGGTAGTGAAAAGAAGAAAAAATGATGCCATACAAAACCCACAAAGGTTATAGCCTCATGGGAAGCAAATGGTCATGTCAACATGCAATTGGAAACTTCAAGTAACACTGTATGAAGAATGTCATTTAGGAACTGAAAGGGGCCAAGCCAGGCCCATCAACTGATATATATTGAACAGCAGAGACCTTTCCTTTTAAGTGAGAAAGAGAGCAAAAATCAGAGCTTGTTTGAAGTGCCAATGAGCAATAAGTAGGAGGCACGTTCTTAGAAAGTGCGTTCTTGCAGATTCTAAGATCCCTCTGTCCTTGCTAGGGAGATGAACCATTAGCATTTAGGGTGTGTTTTCAGCTCAAAGTGCATCTTGGAGAATTCTAGTTGTTTCCGTTTGCTGTAATCTAAAGAGACTGGACTTCCTGAGCTGAAATCCACTGTTGTCACTACTCTGCAAGATGCTATCTTACATACTGTAATAAAGCAGAAGACTGGCTAGAAAAAAAGAAATTAAATTCTAACTTAGGTACAGGAGAAACTGCAAATGCTAAGGGGCCTCAGAGGTTCACAATACTGAACAGAAATTGAAAACTGGTTTCAGTGAATACTAACCTCCTTACAATGTGCTGAACTTTCCTATCTCTCAGAAGAAAGGGTCTGGGAAAGCTGTATTGGTGATATTGGTTCTGCCACCAGATAGCACTGCTTGTAGTTCAAGAATGTGTGAGCTTCAATGTCCAGCAGATTTTCCACCTCAGAGTCCTTTGCTTTCTAATTAAAGACCTAGGCAGCCAAGTCAATTCTCACAGGGCATGTGGAAAAAGGCAGAATCTTCCCAGTCCTACCTGTGCCTCTGACTCCCCACTTGTTTTAAAGGCAGAGATCTTTGGAAGGATAAGACTGTGCAGTCTGAGAAGACTGGAAAGACTGGAGAAAACTTTTAAATTAAACAAAATGTAGCTGCTCTCTTAGCATGTGAGTGGTCTAGAAAGAAAACTTGATGCACTGTACCAATTAGCCTGACTCATTTGTCTGCGTTTCATGCTACATACTCTTTCTAATTGGTTATGAGTATTGGCTCAAAACTTTGGTCCTGTTCCTGAAGCCATTAGTCATTAGTCAAGCTCTCATCAATTTGAGCAGGACCAAAACTTGACCCTTTGTGGCTATTCAGAGGACACATAAACTTTTAAATCAATCAAGGGTGTAGACTCGTTCTGCTAGGGTCATACGGTTAATACATCCTGTTCCTGTCATTTCCGCTATAAATCTGTGAATGCTTTTAAAGCAAGAGGAAAATCTGATTCTCTTCCCTTTGCAAGAAAATATTACATTCCCTTTTATTACAAACAAGACGAGGAACCTTTTTCTCAGGAAAACTTGCAATGGGAAAGGTAATCTCAGTATTTTCCATCTCTCTAGAGTCAGTGAAAGGTAATTAGAGGCAAAGTACTGGGCAATAAAGTCCGCTCTCTGTAAAGCAGCAATGTAAACCTCTCACTGACTTCTCATAAGCCTCTACTGGTCCTGATGGTCTTTTCACCTAGGCATTAAGTCAGTACTCACTGTGCTGTGGCTGTCTACTAAAAGATCCGTTATTTTCTGCATGCTATCTAGTCTACACAACTCCTACAAGATGGAAGAGATTTTTAACTTCATACAAATGTAATCAAATTCATAATTATTGACTTCATTTGAACAGCTTTGGACTGGAGTCACTAAGTTCCCTGGTTTTACTTCTGGAGTGGGATACTTCTAGAAATGTGGCTAATCATATGAAATAATTCTGAACTACTCTGGGCATTTGTTTTGCCAAACCACCCATCTCATGGTGATTATAGAAATGAAAGCTGCTTTTGTACTCTCTCCTGCTGAATTTAGGATTCTGAATAAAACCATGGTGGAGAATATCCATCCTGATTTGGGTTAATTAGAGGCAAAACTCAGCATCCTTCACTTGTCTAGAGTCCTATTGCTTTCAGAAAGATCCTCTTTGAAAGAAATGTTGATGTGATTGGATATGTTTTATGAAATTTGAGTCTTGAGTGCTATTTGGAAATTTCAAAGCTATTAGAGGAATCACCGGGATGTTATTTCACCCAGTAAAATATACCTGTTCATAAACTATATCAACTCTACTCATGTTAAAAGGGAGAATAACAGCTTCCAGTTCTCACTCGTTTTGATGAAAGGATCAAGGAATAGGTGTAAGAGTGGAAGAAAGGACCTTTCTTATGCTCTCTTACGCATGTGTACATAGGTACTACCATGCTCAGCCCAACTGAATTTCATAGGTAGCAGATTTGTGTGGCTGTGTGCATGCATGCGCATGTTTTACAAATGGTTTGATCTTACCTGGGGCTCTGGTGACATCCTATCTTTTCACATTTCTGTAGGCTCCTCAGTAAATTCATTGGATAGATGATGGTTCATTAAATTAGGTGACAATGCACATGTAGCCTTTCCACCCTCCTCCCCCAGCCCTAAAATGAAAATAAAGAAATTACAATGGCAAGAAGGAAGAATACTATCCAAATAGCTCTGAAAGGGCCGACACATTTAAACTAACTTAATTCTAAGAATCATAAGAATAAACATGCTGTAGGAGCATCGTAGTTATTCCAGTGACATCCCCACCTTGTAGCAGCACCAGTGTAAGCTGTCAGTGCTAGTTATTCAAGTAGTCCTAAAACATTTTTCCATCACTGTAACTTCTCAGAGTCATGGTGCTCTGAAAGAGCGTTTCCCCCTTGCAACTCTCCTGGTGGCTCTTAGATGCCTGCATACATCACCACCTTGCAAAACAAGTGGTTCAGGAACAAACTTTCCAGAGACTGCAGTTACTGATATCAGTTGTTTCAGGAAACGTTCTTTTGCAAAATGTTTTGACAAAGTTTGCCCAACTTTTGGCATGGTGAAGAGGTTTTCCTCCAAATATTACAAAAATAGCAACTAGACCAAGCCCAAGGAACTCCTTTGAAAAGATCCAATCCTTTCAAATAGTCGGTTTGGTTTCTTAAAATTGCTACAAATAATAATTTACGAAATCCATTCCCCAGAGCTACGTCAATGCAACAGCATCACTACAAAAAACTCCTATGAAACAGCCTTTCCATCGTTCTTTTTAATACACAAACTTTCTCATTCAACTGGAAGTCTTAGAGCAGCCTGTTCACTTCAACCATCAAGCCTTTCCTCTGATGCAATGTATAGGCAGTATGGTCGAGATTTAAAAAGCCTTTATAAGAGCCCTCCTCAAGCTCCTTCTTTGGATTAGTGGCTTTAATTATTATTGGTTAACACTTATTTGGAACAGGCAAGTTATTCGTCCAATAAGCACTATTCTGGTCATTGTTCCAATCTCCATTTAAATTCCATTTTCCTCTCAGCTGGCATCCGTACCCTTAGCTACCTCATAAACAAGATACATTGCCAACTGGAACATGCAAGTAGAGCTGAAAGCAGCACTGCTAACCTCTGCTGCTTTCTACCCCCTGCAAGTTGGAGACATATCAAACTCAGTGCTTTGAGCCTGGGAAGTGGGAATTACTCAGACACTCAACAAGCCAGACCAGGCTATTAGGTCATTGGGCTGGCTCACTGAGCTGAAATTGTGTGTACTTTTTTTTTTTTTGTGTGTGTTTTTTTTGTTTTAATCACCCCAGCAAGCCAGATTCAGATGCTTTTATTTCAGCTGATTGTATTTTTTGCTGAAAACCACACAACTGATTAGACAGTTTTACTTGGCATTAATAAGGCAATCAAGATCTGATCCAGAATGATTAGCTCAATAGTTTTAATTTCTAAGTGGACATACAGAGGAGAAAAGATTTGGGCATCCAAAGTTGCTTATAGGTTTTGGTTATGAGCAGAATTGTCTTAATTTTACACGCCCAAAATTTGCGTTCTTAGAGATTGTGTACTCACAACAACAAAATAAAATATGGAATCTGGAAATTCTTGTTGTAGCTGGGGGAGGCATGATAAAGAAGGCCAACAAATGAAAGAGAAAACCAGAGACCACATGAGACGTCAGTAAGAAGGAACCTTTTCCCCTCCCCTGCCACAACCCAGCCCCTCCTCATGCACACAGTAGCCAGTGTCAGTCAGCATACAGTGACAGGTACCTGGGGGAGCATCTCCTGTAGCATAGCTTCTCCTTGATTTTCATAGCAGAGACCAAACACACTTACTCTAGGCCTTTTTTTCAAACTTGTGCAGGCATAATCACCAATGGCTGTTCCCTTTTTAGGGTCAACCACCATGTGTGGATATCTTTGCAAGCAAAACTGCATTTGACTTTTTTTCCCCCTTCATTTGTGAGGTCAAGGCATTTTGCCTTGTCTGTTCTACAATGGTAAATGTTTCTGTCCTCAGTTTGTAAGGCAGAAAGTCTAGCCACAGGAAACCAACAACTTACATGTTGCCAGTCTGGGGAAAGAAAGCACACATTTAAAAGAATCAGCAGCCTAAGTAGAATATAGTATGACAGAAGATTTTCACTGTAACATTGTAGAGTACAAAAATGAAAATATAAAAGTGCATTTTAAATGATTAATGTACAAAAGCTGACTTTTTCCAGTGTGCATTAATCAAGAAAAAATGTACACTTTCTATAGTGGTTAATGTTGCAGGATCATTATTCAGCTTTGATAATGTGCATAAAAATGCTCAATATGACAATGAGTTGGGGTAGCTGAGAATTTAAGATGGTGGCAAGTTTGTTGTAGTATTTGGATTAGCATTCTTAACCTACATCTTGACAGTTTCTTTCCTTCATTTCACAAGCGTTAATAAAATCTAGCTTTATCCTCTTTGATTATGGTTATTTTTTCTTGGGTTTTTTGATTTTTTTTTTAAACAAAACAATTAAAAAATACCTGCTCAAACAAATACTACCAGCATTCATTAGTCAGGATGGTTATATGTAAAAGAAATGATGCCAGATAGTAACAAATCCAAGAGAAGTTTATTATGAAAATGGCACCTGCGGGATGAAAAAAATTAAGTTACATAAAGACAACCATGTATGACATGTATGAGAATCTACAAAAGTATAAAAAGAACCCTGTTGTAAATGAAGTATGTACATTTCTGATTTGCAGCATTATCAATGATCAATGAAAAAAATGTTTCAAATAAGCCAGGCACTCAAGAAGTTAGATCCGGTTAGCTTAACACAAAATAAATGTACCATAGCTGTCACTTTTTAACATTTTAATTTTTTTTATATTGTAGAGTTGGTAACACTGCTAAGATTTATACGAACAGAATCCCTTTCCCCGTTATTCAGCTACTTGGCACCAGTCTCCTCATAAAAGATTTCATATATTTGTACAAGAAATAGTTAAAAACACAGACACAGTCTTCACAGGTAATGAAGTTTTTTTTTCATTTTGTAATTTTAAACACTATGGATTTAGACAGCAGCTGTGATTATCTGTTAGTTTAAATCACCAGAAATCATTTTGACACAACACAGAAACATTTATAAAAAAAACCCAAAACAACAACAGCTGTCTAGCTGTTCTTTGTAGCTGATAGGTGCACTCCTTTGATTGTTCCATAGCTAGAGTAGAGCTTCCAAAATTAAACTTTGAATTTCCTAATCAGCTTTCTCACCATTTTTTAGACCTACTTCAAACCTCCCAATGGAACCTTTAAAAGCTTGTTAATTAAATTTGTGGTGTCCAATCCTTTTTCACCATTTTTCTGCTGTGGCTTGGACCTACTTCTCAAATTCAAAGCTACTGCAGGAATTGAGTTGATGCAGTGAGTGATCAAAAATTCAAAGGACAGCTGAGTTAATATATTAGCATTGCACACATAAGCAAATATATATGACAATTCTAAGCTCAGTTTCCTTTATGAACAATGCTTGTTGACCTTTGAAAGCATTTCCCATCTCACTGGTAATTGCTCTACGTATTACTCCGCCAGCCTACCTGGGAGAAGACCAAAGAAATGCACCCTCTGCTTACATGTCAAGCACAAGGGACTCTGGGAATGTTAACAACTGAGGCTACATGGCATCAATTTGCTTAATATATCTGAGCATTACTCTGTAGTGCATTGTGGGGTACACTGGAAGAGTAAGTCATACCCAGAATTCCTCTGTGGGAAAAATGGCTCCATTAACCTTGAGCTAGTTAAGAGTCTTTTATCTCTGAGAGTGAAGAAGAGAGAACAAGAAAGCGAGAGAAAGAGAGGGGAAAAAATATGGAGAAGGGGGAGAGAAGAAGGAGGAGAGAGAGGTTTGAGAATACACAACAGCAAAGCAACAGCAGAAATTAAAAGGTTTACAGACAGTGGAAGCAGCATAAGGTGACGTTACAGAGGAAGGCCACCACACAAAAACCACTAACCCCCAAGAATCACTGGTTCACTAGGACTGCAGGAATGGGACTTTACCACTCCGGACTAGAGATAAAGCACAGAGAAGACAAAGGACAAAACAACTACATTAGCTTAGTATATACTGCATATAGTAACACACATTGAAACTGCAATGGGACTGACAGCCAAGGACACTTACACATCGTACACATTACAGTTCTCACATCTGTTATTAGATGCCTTAACAAACAGCTGCCAAAGATGGAGTGGAAGAAGAATTTATATTTGACAGTCATTTGGAGTGTTTGACACTACACTGTGATTTCTGGCAACAAAGACAAAATAGGAGATTTCTTTTCTTTTACTTAATGTGCAGTTTTCAGTTGTAGTTATCTATTTCAAGCTTATTAACCCATTCTTTAGTTTTAAAACATATTGGTTTCAACACTAGAAATAAGGAAAAAAACCAACAAAAACCCAAGCAAATCAAAGAACAAAAATAAATTTACAACCTTCCCTCTATAATATTAATGAAAACCAAAACAAAACATGTTAAATAGTTCTTCTGTTTTCTTTTTTTACTCCGAAGTGTTACTTGATGTTGTAAAATTAGCCTCAGTTACACTGAGAAAAAAAATAAAGCAAAACAATATACACTTAAGAAACTGCTCCTTGCGTCAATTAAATTGATTTTTTTTTGTTTTTAAGCACTTTTTGAAAAAGGCTTCCTGACCCATTTAAATTTGATGTGAGGCTATGCTTGTTAGTTTGGAGGTAAAAAATCTTAAGTCCTGCAGCAAATGTTAATGAGGGCTTTTGTCTTAACTAACCAAGGAGACTGCAGCACCTGACTATAAACCAGTACAGAACACATTCTTTCCAAAAAACCCAGCCCACAAGCTGCATATTGTATGAAGACGTTACAGATTAATAAATGATAGCACCATGGTTTTAGAAATTAAGTTAAAGTTTCAGTAATTAACATTTAGTCCAACTTTTTAACATTCTAATCACAGGCCAGAAATTAACTTTTTAAGAACCCAAATTATTTTATGTGCAAGTAAGAAAATCTTAACCATAAAAAGAGAATTAAACTCTGCATAAAATTCTAAAATACTATCCCCTATTTTTAAAGGAATTAGGAACAAAACCCCCCCCATCATTTGACTTAGTCAAACAGGGCAAATTGTTTATGCTTGTTTCTTTTAATCTTGATCATATCAAGATCATTTTGAAGTAAAACCAATGGTTGTCTTTAAAATCTCTTTACCACAACACTGAGTATTCTATGGCAGAGGCATACACATATTAAAGGCATCTTAATAAAGATGCAAAGGAAAAAACACACATCGTAGAAGAAGACAAAATGGCAGGCAACTGGTACTTCGACTCTCTGAAGGCAAAAATAAAAAAATATCTTTACATTAAAGAATAAGTCAAGTTAAAGAGAAGGGGAATGAAATGGGGACCATTATATTGAGAGAATAAGCTGACCTGCTCAAATTCAAAGTGCTAGAATTAAAGATCTAAATTAAAACACAGTCTATGCCTCAGAGTATAACACTGAACACAGTATGTGGTCATATTTCAATCCTCTTTCCGTTCCAGAGTCTGTGTAGTGTGAATGCCATTGCTGTACACAGGAAATGGAAGAGTGGAAAAAAGTCCTTCGGCAGTTGTGAACACATTCCCTGCAGGCATTTGGGTCAGACTAGCCCCACTCACAGCACTTCCAAACGGTCCCGACATATTGAGTCGGTGAACGTGGTGGTAGAGCATTTCCATCGGTGTTTTAGGATCCAGCCCGAAGCTGGGGCTGTTAACATCAACAAAGTTAACAGCGTGGGTGTTGGGAAGGAGGTTGCCCTGCATGGCTAAGGTAACTTCAGCTGGAGCATACCGAATAGTGCCAGTGGTGTAGACCCTCTGAGCAGCAGTGCTGGTTGCAGCAAGGGTTCCTGTTACCCTGTGAACCAAAGGAAGCACCACATTGCCTGCTTGTAACCTCTGAAGGGCTTCCAGATCCCCAGTGTACAACAAAGAGTTGGAAGCTGTGGGACCTCCTGGATGTTTGTCCCTTGGAGATGCTGAAAGTGGGGGCGACAAAGGGTCAGAGGACACAGGAGCCAAGGCCGAGCTGGATGAGGTGCTGAACTGAGTTTTACGGCTGGCAGTATTTTCAGTCCCCGGTGGGGTGAGAACGGAGTCTGGAATGGAGACATGTAAACTACTGCTGGCTTGGGGGGAAGGGAAGTGCTCAGAGCTGGGGGGCTTGGTCATACTGTAGGGTGATTCATTCCTTGAGATTTCCCTGTTGGGTGGGTAATTCCAAATACTGCTATCATTATCAAAATTGATAGGTTCTGAGATTTCCGTTTTAATTTTGAGCACTGAGGCACTGTTTGGCGACGAGAGCAGCTGCGGCTGGTCCACCAAAGCTGAGTCAAGTCCATTTGGACTTGAAGTGCTTGACAGCCTTCTCCGGGTCATGCTGCCTCCCTTTTGCTTTTTTCTCCTCTTCTTCCTCTTTTGATGTTTGCTGGAAGACTGGCCATTTACTTCCCCTGCACTGTCTGAGTCCTTGGCACTGTCTGAGGTCAGTGATTCACAGTTCTGCAACCGCAAGTCTGACTCACTCTCAACATAGCGCTCCACCTTGATCTGCATAGAGCCAAGAGTGCCAAAACTATCCTCAGGGGCCTTTTGATTCTCGAAGTCAGAGTTTTCAAAGCTGTCATCACTGTCCCTGCTGTCCTGGTTGCTGGAGCTGTTCCCATCATCATTACAGTTCATTTCATTATCCGACTGATTTCCTGACTTTTTCCTGTCAGATTCAGGGTCTTCACTGTTTTCTGACTGGTTTCCTTTCTCATCTGACTTTGAGTTCTCATTGTCCTCTGGAGCAAAAGGAAAGTGAAACAAATCATTAGCAGCAAGAACTTAATATTATAACCCAAGTCCAAATTTCTACCTATCAATGAGCTTTGATGGCTGTAAACTTCTTGAGGAATATCCAGTCCCCCCTGTAGAGTTACCATTTTTTGCAATGTCATGTTGGGAGAATCTTTTTACCTAATGCTAATATGGATGCGATAAATACTCTGCCTCACTGGACTCAGACAACCAAAGCAGCTTTGAGAATGAATACTCTCCATTATCATACTCTATTTGAAAGGGTCATGAAAGGCTTCAGGAGAACCTGTGTTTTACAAACCAGCCAGAAATCTTTTGTTGGGAAATAAAAGATGTTTTTTCACTCATCAGAGCCAAGTACTACCCTTTTCAATACACTCATTTTAATGGGAGAGGTGAAGGGTCAGTTTTCTCCAAGGACTGGTTATTCCTGGAGCTATGTCAATACCAAACAATTTCCCAGAAGTGCTGCAGAAGCTTGGCTTGACAAGGAACCTGCCTGAGGATTCAGGGCAATGCAGTTCACAAGTCGCTTAGTGGGACTTTTGCTTAAGTCACCAGCAGAAAAGACATCCTCTTTTTTGAAAAATAACACCCACAGAAGCAAAGTAGCAGCCACAAACCCCTAGATTTCATCCACTTTTGTTCCATCTCAGGCTGAATTACTCCTACAATTTTTTTTTTTTTTTTTTTTTTTTCCTGAAGATGCTTTCTTGTAAGGCCATGGTTTCTAACTGGTCAAGAGTGGTCTTAGGGAGAGGTAGTCTAAAGCTGCACAAAATTTGCCTGGAACATTATCAGAACATGAACTGAACTTCTTGGTTTCATCCAAGACGTTGTTCTGATTTCAGGTCATATGGCATTTCTGTTCAATTTTTTGTAAGAAACAATCCCTTGTCTCTGCTATCTTCCAAAACTCCCAAGCATCTCCTTGTGAGATGCACACATCTCTGCACTTTTGAAGAACACTCTCTTGTTCTGCATCAGCCTTAGGAGTCATGAATTCACATGCACTTCTCACCTGGAGAAACTTACAGTGTACATGGGAGATCCAAACTGTTCTCCGCCTGTGTGTTACTTTGCTGTTTAGGAACAAGGTAGTGTACAAGGAGCACTGGGAATGGGTGAATCATAGAATCCTTAAAGTTGGAAAAGACCTCTAAGACCATCAAGTCCAACCATCAGCCCAACATCACCATGCCTACTAAACATTGTCCTAAAGTGACACATCTACATGTCTCTTTAAAACCTCCAGGGATAGCGACTCCATCACTCCCCTGAGCAACCTGTTCCACTGCTTGACTAAGAGAAGAGATTCCCAGTCATGGTGGACAATAAGCCTATATATGTGCCCAATGTTGATTTAAACCATCAAACCAAGCTGTCAAAGGGGAACAAATACAGGCAAAAGATCAAAGAGAATAGCCATATCATACAATATAAAAATAAAGCCTGATTATCTTCTTGCTTTTGCTTGATTTATGTCACTGTGATCCATTTTTTTCCATATAATTTTTGGTTGTTATGATAGACATGAGAGTATAATCATATATATATATATGTGATACTATTTCGTACACCCTTAGTTCTTAGGCCACCAGAAACAACGCTCCTTCAAAGACAGATGATTGATACCTGTGCCTTGGTAACTACTTTTAAAGCTAATGTGGAATACGTGAACTATCTGTGCACTGGACCACCTGTAAGATTAATTTACACATTGAGTTTGACAAGTACATTTAGCTTTTAAAAAACAGCTGAAGTCTCAGACTCAAAGAGCTTAGAAACAAGTGTTTGAACCCATATCTTCTAATAAAATATAATTCTTTTAACCCAAGAAACCCCTCAAATTTTGCAATCTTTACTGCCCCCTAGTGAGACTCTTAAAAATGTATTTATACAGGAAAAAGGGTCATAAAGATTGACAGGAGAGACTTATCTTCAGAACATAGGCCTATTCTGGAAAGATAGGAACTAGAATTATATTAACCAGTTACAATTTCAGGTCCTCTGCACAAGACACAATACATGCTCATGATGCTTAGCTGGGAAATCAAGTACTTAGTTCAGTGCAGAGTAGGCAAGTATATGTGCACAGAGTGGAAAGAAATATTGAGGAAACACAGATACTGTGGAAATGCTGAGGTCATTACAAGATTTTCTAGTGTTTTTCAATTTAATTTTACAGGTTTTTTTTGTTTTGCTTCATTTTGTTTTTATAATGGAACAATCATTGAGAAGAAAAAGCAACTGGGAAGCCATCCGTGTGGCTCTCATGATATGAAACTTTTGTGAGTGTAAAGGCACACCGTGTGTGTTACCTGAGTTGTCCTTTGAATCTGATTCAGAGTCAGAGGTCTCTGAGGATTCTGAGGTTTTTTCTGGCAGATGAGGAAGTTGTGCAATATCCATTGGAGTGTCTTTGTACTCTGGGTTACTGAAGAGGAGACGGCAAATATAAGCACAATTGGTTTACAACAAATATAAGCACAATTGTTTTTCCCTCTTTTCATATCAAAGTTCAGGAACAAAGAACATAAATAGGACGACTAGCAGAGCAAACACAGAAACATATGCTCTTGGGTCCTCAGAGCATCACAACAGGGACTTTATGAAGGTTTATTTTAATACTGCTGTGAAATACTTATATTGACCAGGTACTAAAACTTGTTTGATTCTAGTGAAGTTTTAGAGCTATCAAAGCATTCTTACTGAAGTGGGACACTATAGCTTTTGCGATATCTAACAGTAAAGCTACACTGTGTAATCATCCAACAACAAAATATCTCGATTTTGATCCCATTACTGTGCCTGGAAGGGCAGAAAGGGTGTTTTAACTTTTCCAGTCTGTTTCTCTCCCACTGGCAATATCTATTAGAATTATTACTGTAACAACATTCTCCATCAACCTTGCCAGAGCCCTTTCAATACCCGTTTCCCTCAATGTTCCTGTTTTCCATACTTTAATCAAGCAGACCATACACAAAGTTACTAATAAGGTGCTCAGTTAGGGCTAGAGAAAATGATCACTGCTCAAAAGAATTTGGCCAAAAAACCAGAAAAAAAGGTTATATATTTTTTAAACACTGTACACATGCCCCACATCATAGAGAAACTGAAAGCAACCACTCTAACTATATGACAGATGCACATGTGCATGTTAAGATGCATATGTTAGGGATAAAGAACTGTCAACACACCCATTATAATCATATCTTCATCTGCTCATGTGTTGCTCACCTGTGACTTGTTAGCAGTGAACATGACTGCAATATAAAAGAGCTTCACTACCAGAGAAACTGACCCCTTCCCCCATTCCTCTGCTTTTTCTTGATTTTAGAACATGTTCCTTTCCCAAACTGGTGCAAAGCCAGGGGAACAGACACAGTTAGACATATGTGGCATAGGAATGTTAAAAATAAACAAGGCTGAACAAATTCCAGCTTGGTGATAGAGCAGAAAATCAGCAGTCCTGTGTAGAACAATATGAGGCAGCACTGGGGTAGACTAACACGCTATCACAGTGACACTATGTCTATATTCAGCCTATTACAGAGTACTGTGCAAATTCAAAGTTCACACAGTGCACATCGAAATGCCCTTCTTATGATTATAATCTTTATGGTTTTGTCCTGACAAAATGACTTCCTTCTGTTACATCCCAGGGCAGTCCCTAAATTTGCCCCCTCCAAGCAAAAGATGTTTGAGGCTTTCACACTGTGAATAACAAATTGCTAGAACAAGAACAGCATTAATCCTCCCTGTCACTATAATTAGTCTATCCTTTTACAGACAGCTGAATCATACTTTATAATGCATGGAAATGTATACAGACCAGTACTCCTGCTAAGAGTAGGCCTAATTATGCCTTGATCTATCATTAAAATATTATTTGGACATTTGGATCCTTCGTGGATTCCAGAACTAGGAGAGATCTAAACTAAAAATACAAATTTAGTGGAGAAATTAATCTCTCTCTAATAGACTAGTGAAGGGAAAGTAGCAGAAAAATTAAGTTCTGGGTGGAGAGTTGAGGAAGACACACTGCTTGACTTTTTTTTTTTTTAGGTATATTCTGTTGGTAGACAAAATAATTTCGTGGACTAGGTTCACCTATTGTCTAGAAGGCAGCAAAGGGGACAGAGGCATCTGTGCATAATTATTATGGACCACTTTTCCAGCTTGACTACGAGCACAATTCTGGGCATTTGGAAGCCCTGTTAGCAATAGGGCAGTGAAGCTGTACTTCCACGTCTGAATTGGCAGGCATCTTGAAATGCTATGTTCTGCTTCAATTTTGCAGAAAGGGAAAAAAAGTAGCAAGGTAAGAATATATTTGGAGAAGGCTATGTTCAATCATAGCAGGGCAGAAACATGCAAGCCCCAGTGAACACTCCACTGCTGTGGAAGGTTTCCCACAGTACTTCTCAATGCTCTCCTGCCAGGAATTGCTTCTCCTCTAACCCAAAAGGGTAATCAAAAATATTTCAATGTGCAAGTTTAGGCAGGCACAGTCTCTTCAGGGCTCGCTGGACTTGGCATGATAGTCGCAATCTAACCCCTAGACATCAGTTTGAACTCTCAGAGCATCAAAGGGAATGTAACAAACCATGACAAGCAACTTAAAGGAGAACTGGCCAGAAAATGACAATTGCATTTCATGACAATCTCCAGGTTTCATATTTTATTTGTTTGTTTGTTCTGCTCCGGAATGAAACAGAAAATCCCCCAATCTTATTGAATATTTTCACAAACCAGAATGTGTTGAAAGGTATTTTCTGATGAGAAAGGTCAGGTTTATAATCCACTGTCTCTCAGAGACTGTTGCTCAGAAACCAGTCCTTTAAACATACTTGGGCTTTGGTAAAAGAATTTCTCAGGGAAGAGCCTTTCATTCAAGATTTCTGTTTAAATTAGTTCTAATAGTTTAAAATAATTGTAATTGCTAGTTTTATTTTTAAATTCTATTTTGCATTTTCCAGTGTGAATACAGTTTGGTGGTTACAGGAGCAGCATATCAATTCCAGGACTTTCTCCTGAGAAAATTCTCCGAAGTGAACTGGCAAACACTTTTCATAAAGACATTTTTGTAGCATTCCAGAAATTTACTTCCATGCATTTTAAATAACCAAATAAACCAGTACCCAACACTTCACATCAGAATTTATAACATAGCTATTGAAAGTTGGTGTGGATAATTTTCATCTTTTAGCTCAGATTGAGTAGATATCAGGGCAGTGGGGGCATGCAATAAATGGAGGAGGGTTTATTTGAAGACTAAGGCAGCATAATAAATGAAGAATATTCCAGTGTACTGAGACATGACAGATGACTCAATAAATACAACCAAATGGCATTGAGGTGGACCACATGAAAATTTCTCCTCAACTTTTACCAGCAGGCAATTGTTTTTTTCCCTAAAACTCTCACCAACAGAAGAAAGCAACTGAGGTAGCAGTTCCAGTGTATGAAGTGACCTACCTATAAGGTAAGGAGATGACCTACCTAAGAAGGTAATTGACCCAGATGATATTCTTCTCACTTGCATTCTTGGCATTGACAGCTATGGTTGCACTAGACTGTATCCAGATATAACCTCCATTCTTCTGCATCCAACGGTAATACTTTGTTACACATTGACCCTTATTCAGCACTGGCAAAAAAATACAAACAAGACAGAGGCAAGATACAGTGCATGTTAGAACTGTGGTCAAATGAGCTTCATTGTACAACATGCCACAAGTATAAGCAGAAGATACTTGGCTTCCTTCAGGTTTAATGCAGCATGCCAGCGAGATGACAAACAGGATCTGAATTTCAGTGTGACTAGATGTATGTTTTATACTACTTTTTAAAGTATAATTTAAATCTGGTTTTGGAAACTCTAGTGAAAGAAGAAAAGTAAAAAGAACTACAAATCTCTTTGGTTCACAGAATACTTATTGCTGTGTGGACATTTTCAATGCACTCAATGTCAAACTGTAAAAAAAGAAAAGATAAAAAAAGAGGCAAATTTATATGTGATTTATTCATAGCTCCTAGGTAGACCTCTTTGAGATTCTGGATATTTGAAAGGTTTGGGAAGATACTCTACCCCTGCTGCTTTGATCATTTCTCCTTATTGCAGGCGATATCAACCACTGAACTTATACATCTGTTTCTTTGATCTTGTCAAACAGAATTTACAGTTCTCAGATGAACCAAATCTCCACTGGTCAGTGGGGGGAAAGTCTTGGGAGACTTTACTTTCTACCAGAGCAAAGTAAATCCACCAATAGACTGAGAAAGAGGCCTAAGGGAGGAACAGAATTGCTTGGTTAGAGCCGAAGAGTGACAGCTCTCTCTAATGTCTGAAATATACTAGGAAACAGAGAAACAAGTAAAAGCAATCAGTAACGTGAAATTGTGTTATTAAATGCTCACAGCAAGAAGGCTTAAAAATACAGATGTTAAAAGTAGTACTTCAGCCAAAATACTGCCAAGTTGAAATGGATTTGGTTTGCATGTGATGCTCCAGTGTCAAGAGAATGAGATGAAACATAAATCTTTCAGTGGAAGGGACTGGCACCTAAACTATACAAATTCTGGGGTACTGTTGTTACTGGAGCACTTTCTCTCCTGCATTTCTCACTAATCCCATAAAGCTTTGTACACTAGAGGGCAGTGTGCATTCACATACACCTCCTGCTTTTGTCATGTCCTTGTCTCCGTCTGCTAAAATGAAAAACCTCTAACTGCTGTAATAAATTTGGCTAAATTAGCTGCTAAATGGTTATCTCAAGTAATATGTATTTGCATTAATCATCTTGCTCGAAACCAGAACAAGCCAGAGTCCTAAAGACGTAGTAAATTCATATTGTCCATTTAATTACGGCTAATAAGTGCTTCATATACAATAGTTTCATGAAGTACATTTTTATTTTTTTTGTAGAGGGAAAAGAAAAAAGTCACTTTGGAAAAGAATAAGTATTTAAGGCAGTTAAAGTTCCTACCATAAATGTGACAAATCACACTTTGGAGCTTTCAAGTTAACCAAATTTCTATACCCCTAATTATATCTATGAATGTATCTATAGCTAAATCCATGTACAACAAATTAACTACAGAAAAGGATATTTACAAGGGTAGCTAAACAAACACAGACACTTTCTTACCTTGGAGGGATCCCCCCATCCTCACTCTAATTTTTCAACTACTGAATTAAAAAATGCGTATCAAAAAGTGCAATGTAAAGTGAATGTAAAGTGCAAGTTATGTTCACCTATAATATAAACAAACTTGTGATCTGGGTCCTGCGGTTTTTCAGCAACCTCTTGCTGACTATGTTTGTTTCTAGTAGAGATCTGTAAGTTTCCCTAAATCTTTACTTTTGTATTCCAAGCTCTAAATATTCTGCTATGATAATTCATTGATTTCAAAACCTCATTATACAGCAGAATGAAGATAAAATATGAACAACTGACTATCCAGGATTTCTGTCAAAGCAATGTTGTATGCTACTTTAGAAAACAATCTCACACAGATTAGCCCCACTTTATCGCTTATGAAGAACACGAGAAGAAAAACACTGGTCTAACTTTTGATTATGATACACTTTTCTGTTTCAGAAAAATAGGACATTCAAAATACTCTGCTTACAGTTGACAGCAAAACTGATGTGCCTGGAAGTCTGGAGTGATACTAGCTTCTTTCTAGAAACCTGAACACCTACAGATTCATGCCGAAATGATCAACAAATCTATCTACACTTTTATCTACTAAGTATACTGTTGTCTTCTTTATAACAGGTTTCACCTTAAGAGTTTACCATGCTATACAATGGACAATAGGACGAATCCTCCCAACTGCGCACACGCACATTTGAAAGTGAAAGTACCAGGTGAGCTGCTAGCCAGTGACAGAAGAGCACACTGCTGTTTGGCATAGTGATAGCTGTGAGGATCCAGATCCTCCAGCTCTTTTAGTCCATTTCATCCTAGACAAGTCCTTCCTCCTTCAGTACCTTTCATACGGGTTTTTTGCATCACTGGAAAAGTCTATGTCATGAGCTGAACAGAGCATTCACTTCAGAACTATGGAAAAAAAGGGTGAAATTAAAATCTCATAAGTGATTTTTGAAGGAAAAGATGATTGTTTATTCAATAAAGAGAATTCAGTGCATCAGAGTTGCATGCAAACCATCTACAGTCAGAGTTTATGCTTCCAAATTACTATATATCCAAAGAGTATTTGAAATGCTGTCTTGAAAATGAGGTTCCCACAAAATTAATCTACCTGCAAATACCCAACTCTATTTGGCCAACTCGGATATATTAGCACCTACACAGGATTTTCCTTCCTGAATCTGTCTAAAGCATGTTTCAAATGAGAGCTTTGTGGGCCACACTCTGAAGTAAGTCCTATAATTCAATATAAAAATTCTCTCTGTAAAGAGATTCTCCAGCAGCCCAGCTGTGTTGTGCTGCTAAATCTGGTTCTTATGTCCTTTGAGAGCACAACAGGTACCACCAAACCAGTTCTTGAAAGTCAGGAAGAAATTTCTCAATATGATGAAAGATGGAAAAAAACCTGAAATGTTTTCTAATTTTTCCACCTGTTGGCACTGCCAAGCTGAAACTTAGAAATCAGATGAGAATTTCGAGAAAACAAGCAGCTAGGACACATCAGGGTGTAAAATTTATCTGGTTTGTTGATAACCTAGTGTTACTGAATAAAGCCCAGTTTCTTTTTGAGGATCTTCAGTTTGCCAGCATAGGGAGTCCTTTAATAAAGTTACTGAATGAAAGTAAAGAATTAGTCCACCTTCAGTTCTGCACATGAAGTTACATTTTGTTACTTGCAACACAGTCCAGCTTAGTATAAACTTCTGAAAAAGCAATGGCACGTGGACCAAGTCCTGAAATTATTCAGATTGTACTTAAGGCAAATCAGGGTTCAGCTCTACATTTCTGTACACTGAGAAATGCAAAGAGTTTTAAATTTCTATTTGTATTATACACAGTACCCAGACTGGCAGGCAAGGCGGTACGGGTGAAGGTGAGACTTGTAACCACATTGATGGGACAGCTTCTGTGTCTAAAGTTACATGGGGGTATGCAAACTGGGTGTATCAGTCCATTTATAGGAACAGCAAGGGAGATGATTTCTTTTACAGGCTTAGTTTTGTCTGCTAACCAATGCACAAGTCTCCAAAATGTTAATGGTAGTTACATATTTAAAAGAAAATAAAAAGATCTTTTTACTAAGCTGCATCATGTGGAAATACAGATTAATCTTTCTAACACTGGATTTCAGCTTAATAGCTGTCATGAACAATCTTTACAATGAGTTTAACTGTGAACAGGAGAATGAAACAAATCTTAAATACTAGCAATAGGATGACAAATACAATTATATATATATATACACATATATATAAACCCTTTACTCAAAGGGAATAGCTGAGGGTTAATGTTTTAAAACTGGTGACTTTTATTTCCTAAGATGGTGGATGCTAAACTTGACTAAAATTTGCTGAAACATTACCTAGTTATTAAATTTGAATTCAGTGGTTAGCATGCAAGAAATTAACAGAATGTCATGCTAAGAACTAAAAAAAAAAACCACCTCACTTATTTCTCAAAGTATGAATATATTGCTATGTACACAGTTCCCAACAGAGGGATTTCAGTTTTCCTTGGTAGCTTTGTGCACAAGAATATTCTTGTAGCAGTGGAATGAAAGAGGGGGAAGAAGAAAAATCAGTCAGTGTTTTTTTCAGGAACCTATTTCTGTTAGAAAAATCAAAATAAATCAGTAGAAGTTTGTCTTCAGAAATATAGTTACAAAAAGAAAAAGGAACATAGTTTCTTCCTGTAAGGCTGTTCTGAGAAATCAAAGCCAAACCTTCTAAATAGTGAGCTGTGTTTTAAAAGAAGGAAGTAGCTTAATTCAGTTTGAAGAGGAGATGAAGAAATTGTGTATCAAAAGCAGTCTTTTAGCAAAGTCTCTTACAAAAGGACATTTTACTCATGTGCATATGCATTTAAAAGCTACACTATATTGCGTATTCAGGTAAGTATTGAGTAAATAGGAAATGATGAGATCATCTTACATATTCACAGAGCTTCACAAAGAGGGTCTTTATAATTGGTGAAAATATTGAGGTTACATCTGCTGTGCTATTCACCCTTCTCCTTGAAATACCTTTATCCATGACTGGGTGGTATTGATACTGAATTACCCCTGAGATAAACTTATAAGAATATTTTTGATTTACTGTATCAGGATGAAAATGCCATGCTTAATACCATAGTTGGATACTTAGCTGCAGCCCCAACTACTCTTTCTACATTCACAAAACTGGCAGACTAAACATGAAAAGGAATACTGACTCTTTAATCTCCACTTCTCCACCTAAGGCCCAAGGCAAGCTGACAGGGTAACTTCGTTCTGGAAACAGAGAGGTTTTTATTTTTTTTTAATTCTGGATTACATTTTCTTCTGCTTTTGAAAACTGTGGGCTATGGGGGAATGAACCTGGCACAAACTTAAAACAAGAACAAGTTTCTTTATCTGAAAAGTTACAGTCCTTGATGCTTACAGGAAGGTCATTTTCAAAACCCACAGGAAAAATAGCATCACAGCCAGAAACAGTGCATTAAGTGCCTTATTTGCTTTTAACAGAGACAGTTTTTCATTTATAACAGCTCCGAGGATCAAGTGAGCCTTTGATGTTGTAAGGACTTTTCTATAGATTTTGCAATTAGTGAGTTAGATTTTTTAAATAGTAGGTATCCACAAACCGGATTTTAGCAATGAAAAAAACTATGGAGCAATATTTAGCAGTTAAAATAGTGTTTGTTACTTGGATAGAATTATGTGCTAGAGGATAGGAGACCTGTAAGCATTATGTAAGCAAACGTGCTATCTATGTAATTCTCTACAGACAATTCTATTTCAGATTTACTATACGGGGTGGGGTGAGGAGGAGGGGATGTAAACCAGGACACTGTGAATGTGTTCTCTTGCCACTATGCCAAAAGCGCAGCCTCCACATAAGACTGCTTGGGGGAGGATGGGAGGATGCCACCTTCCCATCACAAATGTCCCCATGGGTCACATTGCTCTATCTCCCATCATTGCAGACAGTTGATTACCAGCTCTGGGTGGCTTACAGTATCTCAACAGAGTTTTCTTAAGAAAAAGAGAAAGATGATAACTGTTTAGAAAAATATCAGTTCTGTGAGGCTTTAGAAAGCTGCATTTTACTCATGCCATATAGCAGGAGAAAGTCCTAAGTGCTGGACAGAGAACATCTTTTTCAGGTTTGGGTAGAATGCAGTGTATTGTGTCAATAATACTGACTAAGACTTTGGCTTCTATCATGATATGGATATTAGACAGTAATAATTGTGGGCCTCTAAACATAAATGCATCTTTTGCAAAGTCAAATATGAAGTAGCAGTTCCTATTCACGCAAGAAAACTGTGCCTCGCTGGTACCCAGACTCCAAATGCAACATCTTAATTCACCTGTGATATTTCTTTTAATCATATACAGTCTGAAAATGCTCAATGTAGCAATTGACTTACTTCTGCAATATGGAATGTTATTTAGTCTTCCAGTGTAGGAATGTTACATACTTAAATACTTGAAAAATTATGCAGAAGTAAGGATCAACAACCTTGCAGGGGGAAAAAAAAAGTCTTAATCAACCTTTTAGGAAAAACTGGAAAACTTCACAATTTTTAAAAATAGGCAACTTTTTTTCCTGCCTCACTTACAGAAAAGCAGATGATAAAAATGGTGTGAGTCAAACTTACAAAAATGTTGATTCACAATAGGATCAAAGTTTGTAGCTCAAGGTCATTACTTGCCAAATACACTGAGAAAAGCCTTGCATGCTACATGATCAGTCAAGGAAGAAAAGTAACTCTAAATAGTAAAAACAGCTTGCGAAAATATCAGTGGATTTAGTAGCCTGTCCTGCTCCCAGGACAGAGGCACTCCAGCCCTGTGAAAATTCCTAGCTGCTGTTAGAGCCTTAATTTGATTTCAAATTACCTTAGATAAGAACCAGGAAGGTGTTTTGTTCAAAATCAATCCAATGTCATCGGCTTACATGACTTATGTCTACAGCAGAAGAACACATTTATTAAAACCCAACAAAAGCAGGGAAAAAAAAAAGTATCTCCCAGCACTAAGCACACATCATCATCTCCTACTCAAACAAAAGCAAAACTTTTCTTCCCATCTCCCTTTCATGGTGGTTATGACATGCCATTTGCCCATGGTCCTTAATTTAAAACTATAATTTTATAATCATACTTAACAATAACAATTAACAAGAATATACAATGTCAGGTAGGATGTTTCTTTTAAAACATTATATGGATACTGATCAAATGCAATGACAGAATAATAATACATAATTCAATGTATCACTAGATGCATTCTTTAATGGTAGCTTACATCACTTAACGATATTTAACGATAAACTGAACTGAAATATGTACACTGTATTTGTCACCTAGGATTCTCTAGGTTTTCTTCTCTCTTTCTTAACTTTTCTTTTCCCTCGTGATTTGTCTGTCTCCCCAGGACTTTTAAAACTTCAATCCTGCCATAAAGTGATTTCCTTCTGCTAATATTGAAACGGTCCTTTAGAAACCCAAGTCTGCTTTGAAGACCAACTTCAGACAGAACTTCCATTATCATTAATGAACTCTCTCTGTTCAAACTGGAGGGGAAAATGAAATCCCAGATCCACACTTTGCCCTCAGCTACTAAAATGCAACATCAGAGGAGAAATATGGCCTTGCTTGCTCAAGAAACTTAAATCTGTCCTCCATTTCTCCACTAATATTAATGTCCATCATATGACAACCTATGTAAGATTAATGACTTTAGAACATAACCCTTTCCATGCCAAACATATCAGCCTACTATATACAGCTATATCTTCTACAAATAGGAAAAGACGTCAATGTTTCATAGAAGTTAATCAAAATACAGAAGCAGATTGCAACAACAATAATTTTCTTTTCTTCATAGGTTAAAGATAGACTGTTTCAAGAGATAGGATACTACCCCTTTAAACATGCTTTCTTTTCTGGGATAAAAGCCCCTGTCTGTGTACTTGGACTGAATGAAATGAGTGGTTTTCTCAACCTAATCTCTAAAGGAAAGTGATCTACAGCACAGTGTCATGGCACAACTGAATGTTCAAATACCCTTTTAACCACCATAAAGATTTACTACAGTCTCACATTTGGCATTAAACTACATTAGACATTCTAAAAGCATATTGACTCTTTATACCAGATGATTTGTAAAAAGAAAAGGAAAAAACCCCAAAATTTTATACCTTTCTCCACAAGACTTAAAAAGAGAGCTTAGCACTAATAAAACCGAACAAAGAAAATCCTTTGTAAAATAAAAAAAACAAACCCCAAAACTTCTGAAAAGGAAGGATCTTATGATCTCAGAACTCAGACAACAGCCTGCTCACTTTGTAAGTTATCAAACATCAAACCCAACACTGTTCCACCACTGGCCACACTGCTTCTGGATGGCAAACCCGCAAGTGATTTATGCATGTTCTTTCAAATGAGTGCTAGTAAGACCTATTGCCACACCATCACATTTCTGATATATGCTACGCACTTAACTGATAATATTTCCATATCCTTCCAACTTTCAAAAATGTCTCCCTCAGAGGCACAGAGTCAACTGTCCAGACTTTTAAAAAAATAAAAAGAAGAGAAAAGAATCAATAGTACTAAGGTATTTCTAAGTCTGGAAAGATCTGCAACAGTTTTTTCATACTTTCACAAAGGGTTATTATAGGATGGATTATTTTACAGCCTAGTAAACTTCAAAATACTTAATCAGTCCCTCGATTTTCAATGGAGCAACACTGTTTCTGACTTAGACAACAAAGTGATGAACAATTTTGGCCTCGGTAATTTTGGAGCAAACCTCAGCAACAAAGGTTAAAGGGTATCTATCTGAATTTCTTTCCTTCTTCTTTTTTAAAGTGGCATACATTTACATTATGTAGCAAAAGTCACCACAGGAATAGTTTAGTGGACAAAGTGTATGTGAAGCTGTTGGAGGTGCACAGTAAAACCTTTTATTCCCATGGCTTTGCAATTTATCATGTGCTTCTGCAATCTATCACAAGAATAATATCAAAGGATAAATTCATCTTTGGGCTTAGAAATTTTGAGTACAAAGAGACTTTTTTTAAAAAAATAAGCAATTAAGGGACTAACTGGAAACTGGCAGGGCCCATCAGAAGTCAGAACTCAACCTTCACATTACCTTAATGCAGTAGGTATACTTACACAGCTAGTACTACGTGCATTTTTGAAAATGAAAAATAGAAGAGTCTAGGTGTAAATTTCATCTGACTATGAGCTATGGAAGACTGATAATAGACAGTCCACAAACCAGAATGGGAACATACTGATCAGTATTGTATTAGATTTAATTTGAAGATGAAATAGCATCAGGAATTAAGTTAAAAGATTATGAATTTAAACTATATTTGAGGCATCTTACAAAATAACTATATAATGCTAGGCTACAGAAGGCAAAGCTCTAAAATTAGGTTCAGCACCTAATGGTTTAAATAGCGTAAAGGTTTATCTTTGGAGAGTTTTCAGGTCTGATTACTATCCAAAAGACCTGATACTTCTGGTAAGCTCTCATAGACTTTACATAGAGGAAACATTTGTCCAAGAGGACAAAAATTCACATGTAAAAAACTTAGCCACAAAGTATCACGAAGATTAGATATAACTGAAAATTATCTTTGAACATTTATATGGATCATTAGAATACCAAATATTACAATAGTAACAACCATCCTCTACAAGCAGAAATGTAGGCAGTTATATAAATTCTCATCTTTTGAGGAATGAACCAACCATGAGTTAATACAATGAGGGTGGTGCAGCAATAAACAAGTTGCCCAGAGATGTGTTTCATGCCCCATCCCTGGAAACATTCAAGGTCAAGTTGAAGACATGCCTGTTCATTGCAGGGAGGTTGGACTGGATGACCTTTAAAGGTCCCCTCCAAGCCAAACTATTCTATGATTCTGATTCTAGGAGAAGTCTATTATAGAGAAAACAAGGGTATAAGGTGTACCTAATTGCATATTGTAGAGTGTATTCCCCTTTCTTCTAAAGTAACTGGCTTTGGTCAGAGAGCAGAAAAAGAAATTAAACTAGAGATACTAGCTCCCCTCATAACCCCGCAGGAGCAAACAAAAAAAGTTTCAGAACGTGGCTAAAAGACATCAAACATGCACAGTCTTGGTTAGATGCACGTCTCAAGACTGATTAGGACTGAGAAACCGTAGGCATAGGTTAAATCCAAAATAAATGCTCTCTTTTTTCCCCTCACAAAAATCAAAAACTGTTGTCTTTATATGCCTCCATTTCTTCTAGTTCCTGTTCCCTCATCTTGCTCTGTCTCCACTACCTCCAGTTAAAAGGACATAAGGATGCCAGTCTCCAATGCAGAAATCTCTGCTGGTCCATAGTATGTGAACAAAGAGGAATATTGTGCAGATGTCAGACCAATGCTTCTGTAATACTTTGAAAACAAGACTGTCATCAGGATGCCAGGCGGGCTTGGTTTAAGAATTAGCTAAACACCAGACATTCTATCAGCCTAATTTAGAATCAATCTTGCTTTTTAGTGATGATAATAAACTTGTACAAACATGAGATTCATTTGTATATTTTAGCATTTTATTTCAATCCCAGAATGCAAAACCTGACATTGGAATCAGTTTGATTTTTTGGTGATTGAAGATATTAAGCACTACAAGAGCATTGAAATTTTGATCTGATTAGGATAAAAATTCCTCAGGATCAAAACACTTCTTTTTTTCCCCCTACAGTTTTACTAATTGTGTGCTACTTGACATTGCAGAGTTATTCCACAGCATGATAGCAAAATATGTGAAGTGTATTTTACTGTTAGAAATTATCAACTCATTCTATTTGTTTTTCATGTGTTTGAGGTTATTAAGAGAATAAAAAATTATGGCTGGTGTGCATAAGTTAAAAGGATTAGTTCAACTACAGCTGGTAGGCTAAACCACTAAGCAACATTTTGTACAGCAATAGAATTTTTCTACTGAACATACATAAAAGAAATCATGAATATATAACTGATTTAAAAGCAGACTGAGGGGGTAATATCCCTCAAAAAATAAAGGAGCCATGAAAAAGGTGAATGTGGAATAGTTTATTTTCAGAAAGACTGGATTATTCTAACCACTGGAAACCAGATAAAGTAGATCAGAGGGAGTGCTACCAAACGTTCTCATCAGAGACATTTGCTTTATGGGAAATGAACTGCCCGGGCTCACTGTTCCTGAGGAATTGTGTTTCTTATAGCTGTAAATCAAATCCTGAAGGAATAGGATGGTATTTTCTAAGCAATATCTGAGGACAACAAGTATCTTTTTTGTCAGTGTTTGTTTCTGAATTTAGACCTCCACTAGGATTCAAAAATGAAATTTATATATTATATACCAATATATACTTGTGACAACATTCTTACAAGCAATATATTAATTTTCAAATGGTGACATGTTATCCCGTATTTGTCCAGAAGCATATTCATGGCTGCCTTCAGAGATCTTGACTTTTATCCTTCTGGTTGCTTCCTTAATGAAGGAATGTTCCTCTTGAACAATAACATCAAGTACTTGATGTTCAATGAAGATTATTAATCTTTTTTTTCAATTAAATGAAGATGTATACTCTTACAGCATATGAAATCCATTCATTCTTAGAAAAAAATGTACTTCTTAAATCAAAAGGGATGTTATAAACCTCTGTATAACAGCGTCAACCAAAAGAAAGCACATATGCATAGCATTATAGTCCAGAGAGCAGTGAGTGCTGATTGCCCTTGCTGAGCTCTACAGACAGTACCAGGACCTGATAAAAGAGTCATTTTATTAATCTGCTTGATTTCTGATATTGATTTGACATAAAATGTATCCTCTTAGCTTTAAGATCAGGGATATTATCATTGGAACAAAGGCCGTTCTGTCCAGGCAGGGACTCATGGCTTGGTGAAAGTGTATGCTTGACATGCAGTTCAGTCCTACAACGTTTCTATGCAGAGGTAAGTTAAAAGAGAAGATCTGATCACCTTCCAAATTCTTACACGTGGTAAAGTATAACTGGAGGCATGAGGGGTCTTCCTAGGGTGTTACCTCTAGATGCATAACCATGAAATGTAAAACATCCAACTTCAGCGCTTTCATGCCACGCAACCTAAAGAAAAGCTCTGTTACACAGAGGTAGGAGTAGGGACTGTATCTGAGCCAGAGTACAGCTAGACCTGCAATTTTTGAGGGCTTGGATTCAAACACAACCTGTCGCAGCTTAGCCAGTTGTCGTGTGCTACCTGATTCAACAGCTGAGCCATGATGCTGGATGGTGTACAGCTGTTAGACCAGAGAACATTTTAACTATAATATCTGTGAGAGACACTTGATTCATCGTAAGTGACATCTGTCAGGATTCTACAGCAATTTGTTCAACAAACACAGAGAAGATGAACAAATGAGAAGTTTCCCAAACTCCTGAAACCATGAAGCATGATAAAATGGGAAACAGATTAATAAGGCAGAATTGTAACACCAAACAATTGACTGATTAATGAAAATGCATGATCACTGAAAGCTTGAATAAAGCAAGACAGAAACAGCATCTCTAAACTTTTTATTTTTGTTTGTAAAAAAACTGATGCTTCAATAACTTGTGGAATCACCATCATAGGTTATTGTTTTGGAATAAATGGAGGCATATGTAGAGTTGGAGTATGAATGTTGTTTTATTAATCCACAAGGGCATCAATCTATAACTAACATAAATCTCTAAGTCAAAATTTGGACTCCACCAAACCCAATGGCATTTTTGCTATTTGCTTCACTGGGGTCAGAATTTTAGCCCATATAACTTTACTTTTTGAGGGTATAATCCCCATGTCCAGTGAAGCAAATGAAAGCTTTTCCATTGAGTGTAACTGACCTTTCATTAGTGCAGCAATTTCCTTAGAAAAGACTGTTGTCATTGCTATAGTCCTGCAGGCCCTCTTCACAATTATAATCATTATGGTCACATTCCTGAAACTGCTATTGTCTTCTTTTATGTGAGATAGCATTAACGAGGCCTGTTTTACAAAGTTTCTAATGGACTGCTATGATCAGATACCATCAACAGCCCTCTTGATTTTTTCTGTGTGATTCTGTGCAAGGTTATCTTCTTTGTTTGTTTTCCTTTCTGATGTCTTTGAGTAACCTGAGTGAGGGGCAGGATGTGGTACTCGTCTTCTGCAATTTTTTTCTTCTGTGTTGTCATAGAATAGGAGGAGTAGCAGTTTTATTTTGTGTTTATTTGTACCCTTAGATCTACCATAGCAATTTGCAATTCTTCTTCTTTTAATCTTTAAAAATTATTTTCTTTCCTGTAAAAATCAATCAAGAGTTTTAGGTGCATTCTGAAGTCCTCCATGAAACACAACCCTTACAGTTTGCTGCTTTCTCAGGTCCTGCTTCTACTTTTCAATAGGGCTTTATAACTACTAATTTAGCTTCCAACTTCTCTTCAAAATATTTCATAATATTGCTGTTTTAATTTCCTGTCTTGTACTGGCAAATCTCCTACACTGACTAGTTTGGGGAGTTGCTGGGTTTTACCTTCTAGAGCTAGTGTTTGCAAGTTCCTGAATTTCATCCCTAATTTTATTTTAACTAAACCAGGAGGATTTTCTCTTTCTAGTTTGGTTTGAATTTGATTCTATAGGATGGACAAATGTTGAAGTGGATGAAGTGTTTTGGGGTTTTCCAATTTCTTTCTTTTGGTTTTTCTACAAAGCTTTTCCCAAATGCTAGAAAAGTTGAGCTTCACTCTGGGCAAGGATATGAATCACTTCAGATTCTGCAGGGCTTATAACGGGCAGGTATACTTCCTGAGCTAGTCCCAAGTCTAGTTTGAACTTGAAGATCTTTCATCCAGAGTATGAGTTTGCACAACATGAAAAGACAAATCCAAAGTCCTTTACCTGGGATGGACTGATATCCTTCAGTGGTACAGGCTGGGGACTGACTGGGTGGTCTATTGCTTTGTAGAAAAAGCCTTTGGGGTACTGGGGGACAGAAGCTAAGCACAAATTGGCAGTGTTCTCTGTGGGCTGTACTGAAAATGTGTATAGCCAGTAGATCACAGAAAGTCATCACTATTTAGAGTGCGCCTGGAATCTAATTTTAGGCTCCCAGTACAGGAAATTCATTGATAAAACTACAACGAGCTTAGCAGAGGTCTCTCAGGATGGTCAAGGGCAGGAGTACTTGCCCTATGAGGAAAAGTTGTGGGATAGGCTTGTTCAGCCTGAAGAAGAGGTGATTTCAGAAGAACATAACAGCATATCTGTGAAGAGTTTACTCCAAAGAGGGAGATATGAGCTGCACAATCAAAACAGGGAAATTCCAATAGGACAGAAGGAAAAAAAAAATCACTCTGAGGATAATTAAGCCCTTATTAAGGACATTGGAACAGGCCACTCAGAGAAGTTGTGGAAAGTGTGAATTTGAAGGTTTTTAAGATCAACTAGAGAAATTACTAAGCAATTTGCTTTGAATCAGTGTTGATTCTTTTTTGAGCATGAGGTGGGACTAGATGATGCTCTACAGTCCCTTCCAACCTGAATGATTCTATGAACATCTTATTCCTATAAGCCAAGAGAGCAACTATAGATAAAGGATGCAAGCAGCCTCATCAATTGAAAAATAATAACACGAATAACAATGCTATAGCCATACAGCCAAGTTTGGAAACCCCCTGCGCTGGATGTTGATAATAGGAAAAGGCCTCTGTGTTTATGAAGCTTGCAGTTCAATCAGCTAAACTGGAAATACAGTGAGACAGCCTCATCAATTGAAAAATAATAACAAGAATAACAACGCTATAGCCATACAGCCAAGTTTGGAAACCCCCTGCGCTGGATGTTGATAATAGGAAAAGGCCTCTGTGTTTATGAAGCTTGCAGATCAATCAGCTAAATTGGAAATACAGTGAGAGAAGGAACATAGTAAGATGAAGTAATTTTCTAGAAGTCATTCCTGTCTCCAGAACCTTCTGAGTTCTAGTCCAGTGGTTATACACTGGACCACACTGCATTCACACTATCTGCATAAATCTCTAATTTATTTGAAGATGAATGTTTCATAAAGCATATTCTACCTCAGAGAGAAGTGGTCATTCAGAAGATTGAGGTCTTCTTCAAATGGGATGTTCATCTCTGCCAGGTGGTATGTTAAGTCTGAGTCATAAATATCTTATATTTCCTCAGTCAGATAGTGCAGTGGAAGCGCAACTTGTCATTTTTGACTTCCAATTTCAAGAGAACCAAGTAAGCTTCTGAATTTGTTCCTTCATTTCTGAGCAACTGACATATTCTCCCAGACATTAATGCAAATGATGCAAAATTTCTTTGTTTATCATTTTGGATAGTTGATTTTATGTTTTTCCACAGAAATGTATCTAGCCTGACTTTCTTATGCCAAATGAATTTCACCTTTTTGAAATGCCAGGGACTATTTGAACGCTTTAGAGAACTTGATACTGTTGTTAGCTGCCTTATATTATCAGAGAAGCTGTCCCTCTTCTGCTTTCCAGTTGCAGTTATCCTCCTATCTTCCTTTGCAGATCAAACAAAGTACTTTCAGATGGAAGATTTAGACTGCCTTGTACTGTAGTCATACAGTTTTGTGAAAGCTAATTAAATGTGGCTGTATTTGGGTTGCTACCCTTTTATTAAGAAATGCTAGCAGGACATGGTGCAGGGGGAGCAGAGTTGTTAAAATCTGAGGCTCTGAATTTAAGAGGCAGCTTGCAGATAGTCTTTTACATTAAGAAAAACACACAAGTCAATCATAAACGCAGTCAGCCACTGAAACTTCCAAAGAATTATCTGGCTTCACTGCAGGCACAGATAAATTAGAGATTACAGTCCTAAGTCTCTTTTCACACCAGGATAAATCAGGAGCACCATCACTGAAGTCAACAGATCACAACAAGAAAAGAATTAGGCCCTATGGCTTTTAATAAGGAGAATACAAAGAGTTTAATTACAAGAAATCAAGCTGAACCTCCCTTCCCCCAGACACAGACACATGCACATACTCTCTTCGTTAAGGTTTGTCTCTTATAACATTTTTGTACTTCTGTTATCCTTACCCTGTGTGCAAATAATAATGACGTGGATACTATAGGTATGGACCTGATTTAGATGTTAAAACCCAGGGTGGTCAAAACAGTGGTAGAACTGCAGCTCAGTTCTGTGTTGAAAAACCTGGTGAGATCACAAATACACTGCAGTTTTTGATGCCCCTGTTATGACTAAGAAACACGAAAGAGAGAAGTGTTCATTTTCTGTGCTAGAGAGGGAATTTCTCATCTAAGCAATCCCTCTTTGAAAGAGTAAACCAATGCACAGTACGTGTAAATGAATGGCTGCTGGAAACTCTGGTAATACAAATAAAATTTTTTATTTTCATATATGTGAGCAACTCCACACATTATAAAAACTCTTGAACATAAATCATATAAAAAGTTATATTTGAGCCACCCTTTATGAAACTCTATGACAAAAAAAGCAGGTGCAAGATGGAGACCCTTGCTCTGGAATTTAAATAATAGTTCAGGAACAATCAAGTGTTGTACTAGTTTATTTTGACAAAAATGGAAATACTTACAGTCTAAGTGACTATGTCTGATGCCTTCCACATCTTCAGCATGAATGAAGTGGTAACACCTCTTTCCTACGATATCTACAGGGGTCAAATCCATGTAATCACTAATCCTAAAAAGGAAAAAAAAATACAGCCTATAATTCAATAAGGAAAAGAACACAAGAGTTGTCAAATGACTCAGAAAGTGAAATCTGCTAAAAAGTTTTTTTCACAACTATAGTAATTTGAATGAAATATCCGTACAAATAAGACTCAGTTTTAAAAAAAAGAAAATGTCTTAAAAAACCCTTGAAATCATTTTATCCATTTTAATAATCAGAAAGTTAAATTTTAGTGCATATTCTCCCCATAGCACAAAACCAAGACAATATAATTCCTTGAGATTGTAAAGCATTAGCAACAAATCTAAATCCTCATTAAAAGACCAAGATGATTCAAGGTTACATAATGAAGTAAAAACATGTTATGTTTATACTAAATGATTAGAGACACATTTCATTTCAACAGATTGGTCTTCTATTGGGTATATTCATGAAAAAGCTCTTCAACCATTTCTTGGCACAAAGTCCAAACTAATATTTCAAAGGATATAATTTAAATGCTGAGACACACAGGTGCCTCAAGGTGTTATCTTTTTTAGTCTAATTCATTTGGGAGCTGAGCTTTCACTCTGGGCCCTTTCAGCTGGGACTTTGTTGTTTATTGCACATAGAAACTCTAAACTCTGTTCTGCAGATCTTTTGTCTGTGTATGCATCTGTGTGTGTGTGTGTGTGCGTGTGTAAACTTCTGTCATGGAGTGTCAAGATGTCAGTGTCCTAAAATGCAGTACAGAAAACAATAAAACAATTGGAAAATGCCTTGCTCACACAAGCGTTTAGAAGTACGCCTTTTTTCTAGAAGCAGAATATATCTTTAGGGTTTGAAATATGCAGCAATAATTCGGGTCAAGCCCACTTTGCAATTGTAAGATGTAATTGTCATCCATTTAAGGGAGTTGTAAAAACCACCAAACATCTTCATATAACCACATTGCTGTAACAACTGGAGTGTGATCCTAAAGGATGCCAGTGGGAAGGCTAAACCAGAAACTGAACCGTCTGAGGGGTTCCCAGGAGGCAAAGGGGGCAAACAACACCACTGAGCCCTGACTTGCAAAGCTGTGTTTGCCTGGGTGTCTGACAGAGAAAGAATACATAGACCAGTAAGACTGAAGGGGAACAGAAGCATCAGGCAGCACCGCAGCAGCAGTGGTTGTATGTCCCAACTAAAACAAACATGAAAAATATCACAGGTAAAGCAGGCAGACTCAAATTCACTAGCAAAAATTGTTAAATCAAGTTTAGCACAAACCACAACAGCCCTTTCCCACTTTCATGACAAAGCATGTTGAATGATGTGCAGCTTCAAACAACTGCCTAGTAGTTACAGCACTTAAACAAACGTGCGATACTCATCCGGGGATCTGTCTAATGTTTATCAAAAACCACAGTTGAGAAGAACATCTTCTACCTTCTCAGAGAGGATACAATTCACTAGGATAAAGACAAGTCTGGAACAGTGGCAGTGGGGCACCCTATCCCTCCTGAGTTTCTCCACTTTGGTTGCACAGTGAATTATGGGCAGAGAAACAAAGGACTTGGCATATCAGCCCAGTAATATTTAAAGGGGACTATATATTATCTTTTTATACCAAACTAGATGTATAAAAGCCTGTGGAGCAGGAACCAGAACACAAGTCTCTCCCCCTCCCATGTCTAAGCTCTTCCTCATTAACACACTTTGCTGTCCCTCAGCTGGCCCAAGAACTATGTATTTTCTGCTAGAAGATGTATCTGCTTCAAGATCAGAGAGAAATCCTGCCCATCCTAGTGAACAAGGACAATCTCCAGCCAGGCAGTGCCCTGTGTTGTACCCAGGCTGCTAGTGCTACATGGAAGATGATCATTCTGCTTCCCCCTATGGTAAATTTGACTCAGCTGTATTTTGTTTTTCTACAGCAAGGCAACTCTGGAAGATTCACAGTCCTTAAGATTAAGGTTGCATTGAGGAGGTTTGGATTGGATATTACGAAAAATTTCTTTGCTGAAAGGGTTGTCAAGTACTGGAATAGGCTGCCCACGAAAGCAGTTGAGTCACCATCCCCGAAGGTATGTAAAAGATGGGTAGATGTGCCACTTAGGGACATGGTTTAGTGGTGGACTTGGCATTTCAAGGCTAACAGTTGGACTTGATGATCTTCAAGGTCTTTTGCAACCTAGATGATTCTATGATTCCATAATATTAAGAAAAAGCTATATCAAGCAGACATATTAAGGATATAGGATTTCTTTTTATGAAAAAATGGAAGAAATGGGAACATTATCCAGATGTAAGTGCTGATCATTGGCAAACAATGACATCAAAACCAGAAGCAAAAGAAATTTCATCAAATAGGACACTTGTGCTTATATCAAAGGTACAAAAGATGGAAAATAAATAAATTACATAGAGAAAAGAAAGATTATAGTATATCTTATAGCACTAGTTAGGAGACAGATCTTGTGGTTCCCAAACTCTTTGACAAAATAAAGGAACAGGTTGATGAGTAGCAACTTGGTTCTGTTGAATACACAGACCTGGTCCTGTAAAACAAGTGTAGGGTTTTGTTTGAGAAGATCAGTAATTCCACTGACTTACAGGACTGTTAACATAATTGAAATTTAAAGGTAGCTATAAGCTATGGTGCTTTGCTGAATTAGGACCAAATTGTGCACACATTTGTAGGACTAAGGGCCTCTACACAAGACTGTTTCTGCATATCCAAAGGAACTATTGGCAACCACTGTCATGGCCAGCAGGCCAAATATTTTCCATTTGGAAAACAAGTTCACTAAGTTATTTCCTTTTGGGTATATATTAAGCAGAAATGGCTATAATAATCCGCACTAAACTGGGCTATAGTCTCTCTTCAGACAGTTTCCAGTCACTAAGAGTTGATGCTGAAAATACACAGACTGATGCTGTACTCTAGCAGCAGTGTCTTTATTAGCAGTTATTTAAGATGATTTGTTCTTTGCAGGTGCTTTTCTTACTCCAGTAACTAATAGAGAAATTCTAGACTGGTTTAGACTAGATGGTGACATTCAGATAACATGAATGCCACATTAGGAAAATAGACATGGGTTGACACGACAAATTTAGGCAACAAAATTTTACATCTCCATTTAACAGTCTCAGAACAAAATATTAATTATTAGAAATAGCCAGTGTAATAACTAATGGATCTTGTCTCAAAGGGAAGCTAATTGTTGATCAGTTTGTACACTGACTCCTGGATTCTGATGCACATGTCTTCATTTAGAGGAAAGTAACAAGATGCACCCAAAGACTTGAGTAATGTCATTCCTGCTCCCTGCTGTTGCGAGCAGACAATCACTTGGAAAACTAGGAGTACTATTGATTTCACTCCAGTGGTTCACTGTGAGCGTTCATTTCAGTTAAGTAGCATCGCTTCTGCTCCATACTCCCTATGCCTGCCAGCAACTCCTCATTGCTCCATAAATATCACTTACAGCTTTCCCAGTAGGGTTCCATTTTTTCTCTGTGCTCACTAATGTTGTGTTTGCTTTACTGTGGCACCACAAAGAATATCCTGGCTGCCCACATGTACCAGGCATCAAGTCTATATATTCAGGATGGGATACTTATCTCCTTTTCTGTAGTCCCACAAGAGACATCCCAACTTCCCTGACTCAGAGAATGGCCTTAGGAAACACCCAGGTAATTAATCTGACAGCTTCAATACTTCCCTTCTTCTGTTGTTTATGGCTTTTACAGCCATACTCTGCTTTGTACCTGCTATGAAATCCAACTCCTGTCAATCTTGCTCCATTTTCCATCAGCAGAAATCCCACTGCCTCCGTGAGCTAACATTCAACCCCTAGCCCCATCAGAAGAGTCTCTACTATTTTAAATCTCTTTTATAAACTATTTTAACACTAGCACAAGGGCTTAAAGTGGAACTATTGCAACATAATTCAAGTACTATATCACATGCATTCTACATTATGAGATAAAATACATCACAAACAAGGAAAAGTTGCTTTATAATGTCTTAAATGAAAAACACTAGTAAGTGCAACACTTTCTTGCATAATGGATTGAGAATAGCACTGAAGAGAAGGACTTGGGGGTGCTGGTGGATGAGAAACTTGACATAAGTCTGTGATGTGCCCTTGAAGCCCAGAAGGCCAACCATACCCTGGGCTACATCAATAGAAGTGGGAGCAGCAGGTCAGGGAAGAGGATTCTGCCACTCTACTCTGCTCTCATGAGAGCTCTCCTGGAATACTGTGTTCTTTTCTGGAGTCCTCAGCACAGGAAGGACTTGGATCTGTTACAGCATGTCCATAGGAAGGCCACAAATATCATCAGAGGGCTGGAGCACCTTCCATATGAGGACAGGCTGAGAGAGCTGGGGTTGTTCAGCCTGGAGAAGGGAAGGCTCTAGGGAGACCTTATAGCAGCCTTCCAGTACTTAAAGGGAGCTTACAGGAAAGCTGAGGAGGGGCTCTATATCAGGAACTGCAGGGATAGGATGAGGGGACTTGGTTTTAAGAGGAAAGGGGAGATTTAGATTAGATAGTAGGAAGAAAATTTTTATTGTGAGGGTGGTGTGGCATTGTAACAGGTTGTCCAGAGAAGTCCTGGATGCTCCATCCTTGGTGGTGTCCAAGGCCAGGCTGAATGCGACTTGGGCAGCCTGATCTTGTCGGAGGTGTCCCTGCCCATGGCTGGGGGATTGGAACTGGATGGGCTTTAAGGTCGCTTCCAACCTAAACCATTCTATGACTCTGCTCTATGATTGCAAATCAGCTGGCTTACCATAGTTTACCATGTGTTATCAGCTCTTTCTATGTGATTACTAATCAGTGCTCCACATCAGATGCAATGTATGTTTTTAGTGATGCTTTTCTCAGACATCTGCAAGTTTTATTGCTACCTAAATGTAAAGGGAAGGTTTCAGAAAAATGCTTAATTAGAAAAAAAACCACATACAATTTAGGGATCATAAAAATGCCAAACTGAGGAAGTATAAATCTTTCTAGCACAGCCCACAAATTTATATCATACTGGACCTGACAGAAGAGTTCATTTTTCACATCCATTTGATTCCTGCTTTTTTTACTAAGGTTGCCAACAAAGGTAATAGTAAGTACAGGTGATTTTGTTGAAAGGAAATTTGTTCATTAAGAACTGGACAGATACCAGCAACTCATTTCACAGAGGCCATTGGAGAGCAATGCAGTGGTCACAGCTTTCCATTAGTACCTAGGTAGGTCACAGCCAAACCAAACTTCAATACTGTTACCAGCTTTCTCTGTGACCTTGTGCAAACCACAAGTGAGAATAATATATTCTCTTTTAGATAATGCTTTGGAAGTTTAGATGAAGTGTTCTCTCGGATGGCCGAGTAATATTATTAACAGTATTGTGGCAGTTCAGCAATGTGACAGCAAAGATAACCTCATAATTGAAATCCAAGATTATTTTAAATTCTTTAAGGCCTTGATTCACTAGATTTTATTTTTCAGGGCCCTGAGGCCCCCTAACAAACATTAATCATCTTGATCAGACCCCCATGCCTTCCCCCATCCTGCCCAAAACCCCATGTCAGACCTGGCGCTGTCAGCCCTTGCCCCAGAAAAACTGCAGCAGGGCTGGTTTCCAGCTCCCCACAGCCCTGCCCTGCCCGTCCAGTGGCCCTGCAGAGCCAGGCACAGCCAACATCTTGGCTTAGCCTTGGCCCATTCCCTAGGGATGTGACTGACACCTGGGGCTAGGTGCTCAGCTGCCCTGGTGTCTCCTTGCTGCCCTGCTTGGTGCGGGGCAGAAAGATGGGCCCTGGCTGCTATGTCCCACCCAACAGACTCCCATGAGGAGGCTCAGCTTTGCTGACACTCAGATCCCAGGGAGTAGAAAGCTGAATTTAAATCTTGTCTTCTACCTTCCTCAATCACTTGTCACTATCGCTTTGAATATTGTGCCCCCTCAACCAACTCCACGTCACCTGTTCCCATTTCAGTGCTGTCTTTCCCAGTATGCCCTTAACCAATTTTGTTCTACAGCTTTTCCACCTCTTACTGCAACAGATCCCACCTCTCTTGAATACTATCTAGGTCATCTGTGGTTCTGTTCCATTAAACACTAGTACAATGTGCTGTAATCTACAAATCGCACGCTCTCCTGGGTGGAAAAGTGGTTGGATGGCCAGGCCCAGAGAATGGTGGTAAATGGTGTTAAATGCAGCTGGAGGCCAGTTACAAGTGGGGTTCCCCAGGGCTCAGTGCTGGGTCCAGCCCTGTTCAGTGTCTTTATCAATGACCTGGATGAAGCCATCGAGTGCTCCCTTAGCAAGTTTGCAGACGACACTAAGCTGGGTGGAAGTGTGGATCTGCTGGAGGGTAGGGAGGCTCTGCAAAGTGATCTGAACAGGCTGGGCCACTGGGCAGAATCCAGGTCTAACACGGCCAAATGCCGGGTCCTGCACTCGTGGCACAATAACCCTGTGTGGTGCTACAGACTAGGAGAAGCCTGGCTAGAAAGCTGCCTGGAGGAGAAGGATCTGGGGGTGCTGGTTGACAGCCGACTGAACATGAGCCAGCAGTGTGCCCAGGTGGCCAAGAAGGCTGCCAGTGGCATCTTGGCTTGTATCAGAAACGGTGTGACCAGCAGGTCCAGGGAGGTTATTCTCCCTCTGTACTCGGCACTGGTGAGACCGCACCTCGAGTACTGTGTTCATTTCTGGGCCCCTCACCACAAGAAGGATGTTGAGGCTCTGGAGCGAGTCCAGAGAAGAGCAACGAAGCTGGTGAAGGGGCTGGAGAACAAATCTTATGAGGAGCGACTGGGAGAGCTGGGGTTGTTTAGCCTGGAGAAGAGGAGGCTGAGAGGAGACCCCATTGCTCTCTATAACTACCTGAGGGGAGGTTGTAGAGAGGAGGGTGCTGGCCTCTTCTCCCAGGTGACAGAGGACATGACAAGAGGACATGGCCTCAAGCTCTGCCAGGGGAGATTTAGGCTGGACATTAGGAAAAAAATTTTCACAGAAAGGGTCGTTGGGCACTGGAACAGGCTGCCCAGGAAGGTGGTTGATTCACCTTCCCTGGAGGTGTTTAAGGTGAGGGTGGACGAGGTGCTGAGGGGCATGGTTTAGTGTTTGATAGGAATGGTTAGACTTGATGATCCGGTGGGTCTCTTCCAACCTGATTATTCTGTGATTCTGTGATTTTGTGAAATTAGTTTAAAAATGGAAAACTTTAAAACTTCAGACAGAGAAACTTGTGGAGAGGAGGATGAGGAAGCATAAGGACAACCATATAGGTCAGACGAATGCCAGTCTAGTCTCAAAACTTGCCTCTGAGAAGGATGGTGAGAGATTGCAAAAAGAAGGGAAAACTTAGAGGAATCTTTCCTGGTCTATCCTCCCCTATTCCAGCAAGATATCCTGCAAATTATAGGTTTTTGTTTACCCTTATTTTCTAAGAATCTAATGAAAATGAAAGTGATGACAATGAGAGTGCTCTCATACAACACAAGTATGACATTGTAGGACACAAAAATTTCAAAACTTTTTTTGCCAAGCCCATGGAACGAAGAATACACATAGCTAAAACAAAGAAAAAAGGAGCTAAAAGCTGTACCTATTTTCACAGTAAATGATATTGAGGTCCATATTCACACGAGTGACAAACATGTGGCAGTCAATCCTGACTTCATTAATTGTAGGAGGTGGCAAAGCATGAGCAACGACAACAAGTCCCATGATTTGGCTGGGTACTGTCCGTCCGTGGGACAGTGACACTCTCAGACGTAACCGGCCTGTTATATGAATCACCTGGAAAATAAAAACAATAAAAGAAACCCCAGTGAATTCTAGATGCAACTGTGACGTCAATTTATTTTAATGGACAGCATCACTATTCCCTACAGACCACTTTACACAGCCAAAAATTGTACTAAGTAATTGCTAGTATTAGTGTTAAGCTTATTAATATTGGCTGTCAACATGTCCTATATGTCCTCACGGCAAAAAAGAAGACACGAATGTAACAGGCAAATGCTTCACATTCATCAAATAAAAACCTCAGAACTCCTGTTGTATTGATTTTTGTTGTGGTGGTTGCTACAGAAAGAAGAATTAAAAATAAACAAGAAATTCAACAAAAAAAGAGAGAGGGGAATAAAACCAAAATAAAGAAGGTGGGAATTAATAACATTTTAATTTTTGTCACATTTGAAGATTGAATATGATACAAGAAGATGGGCAGTTTTGAAACTTTTCCAGAACTAAATTAATTGAATTGCTAGTCATCTACACCATGGAGACACTGCTTACAGCCTTGAATTACTTTGTGGTTGGCAAGTTCAGAAGCAACAGCCTACAAGCGATCAATGAGCTCAGCTGCAGGATGGTCTTCTTGCATCCACAATAAGCTTTTAAAGAGTTAATAGACATGCAATACCTTTGCCTAATACCCTGTATATGTATGGAGAGCTCTAGGGGTGGATGGTTTCTTTCCCTATTCACAAGATAACACCAGAAGATGCTCAGGAGATCCAACTGCACTCCTGGAGAGTGAAATTCCAAGAATGCTGCTTGAAATGGAATGTGTTGAAACTCTAGGAAAACACTAATCCACCACTTCCAGGATTACTCCTTCAGGAGTTCTGTGGATAAATAAAGGGTTTTTTTTTTTTTTTTTTTAATAAAAGAATATAAACACAGCACTGGTGCCAGATATCAAACTGAAAATGGAAATCACAGTTCCTTTACCCATGGATAAGAAAGCCATAAGAAATGGCAGTTGCAGGCTTTCCCAGATTTTCACCCTCAGAGTGTATTATATCAACATGAAAAGAAGGCTTCCAGGAGATGGGGACTCCTTTCATTGTGATCCCAGACTCCCTGCCCAGAGGTCAACAGAGACACTGGTTGGTACCAAGTGCACTGGAGGAGGTGACAGAGATGGGATGTAGATATACATCCAATGATACTCATCTCACAAAGCCAGCAGCCAAACTGTTTGCTTCTGATTTGAGAGCAATTGTAGGTAAAAGGTAAGAGAGAAGAAAGTCTTTCATTAATAAGACTGCAAACCACAAAGTGCATCCAAACTCAAATCTAATACATGCTAGCAGATCTTGACCTAAGCCTTGAAGTTTGGTGGGTTTTTTTCTTGCGTGTATTTTTTTTGTTGTTTTTTTTAACCTACTTATTAAAATATTTCCTTTCTCCACTATTTTACATTTTGACGCCAGACACTGTAGTGAATCTGAATGAGGAAAATGATTCGTTACCGTGTTTGTCCATTTCAGTTGCAGGTTTCTGGCCACCCACATTTGAAGTAATTATTGCCTAAACTCACACTTAATGCACCTTCCAAGGGCAAACTATTCTATGAATATTCGAAAAAAGTTACTAAAGGCAAAGATGCAAAAACACCATTTCAAACACACTTCATTTTTTTTTTTTCTCAAGACCTCATTTACTAATGAAGAAACAGCTAAAAGAAATAGGATTAACATCACAGGAGGGGCAGTAATAGTATATTTTGCTCCTTCTAGCTAGGCTTGCATATACATCTGCTTTTTATCATTATTTGTCTCTTTTTATCATGCAGTTTCAGCTTACTGCAAAACCTCAAATCTGTAAATGCTTAGAAAAGTGCTGATGGATAACTAGCAATAAAGTGAAAAATAATCTTAAACTGTACGTGCTATGCAAAAGTATTGTTATTCTGTTGTTTTTTTCATAAGAGTTCTTATGCTAATATGTTTGAAGTTGCTGCTATCACTTGAGGGAATTTTTAAGACATATCATACTTAAAATCCATTTATCTCTTCCTTGTCTTTTTTGCAGCCTCCATGTCATTTGTAGCTAAATATCAACATAGTTTGTTTTTTAGCAACTCTCTATTCAGCCACTACATCTCATTTGAAATCTCCTCAGATGTAGTATTATCCCAAGAGACAGTTCCAAACCTGCCAGACCCACAGTATATTAACATCATTGAATACCAAGAAAGTCTTCTTCCGGATTGCAGTTATTTAGCTTGTTCCTAACTCTATCATGGATCAAAATATATATTAAATTCCAATGTGAATTCAAATTTTAGGGGCCAGCACTCGATTCACTGAGAGATGTACAGCAAACTGCCCATCAGTTCCACTGCCTGTGTGCCTCTAAAAAAACTGTATTTCCATGCATGAAATCCCTTTCTATGACAAAATTAGTCAAAAAAACCAAATGGGAAATCTAACTGGTAGTAAAAAACAATTCTAGCTGTCATGACCTTGTCTACATTGTAAGTATTGCCACTTTTAATACTGGTTCATTTGAACTGGGATTAGGGATGATAGGAATTATAGGGTCAGTTATCTCAGGGAGCTAAAATTAATGTCTTTATAATTCAGTCCCACAGTACCACTCTACCATATCCTAAATCAGTATTATGACTTTAATGAAGCTAAATTGCAAGAATAAACTGTTTTATGAAGGACAATACTTGGATCCAGATGTAAATATTTAACAGAAATTTGCTAGGAATATTCTAAAAATCAAAAGTAAATGCACCTTTACTGTGTAGTTTTCTTTATAAATGCTTTCTTCTGAAAAGTACGTAAGACTCCAAATCCCTCTTTAAACTATAATTGCCTTCTTTTTAATAATGCTACAGGAATAGGCTGACACATTTAGACATCACAGCAAGAGAAGATAGTGCTATTGTGTTCTGTCCGTTATAAAACGTCGAGTGAACGCTATAACTCTGATCACAGGGATTATCAGAAACCTTGTATGTCAAGAGCTGTACAGATTTTCCCAGCATTTCTCCATCTGCTTCCTAAATGGCAAAGGTACACTGAAATTAACAGCAAGTCTCCTTTTCTACTCTAACCAGAGCTAGACTAGGTTAATAGTTCAGAGAATTTTTTGCTTATCAACTGTTTATTGGCAGATGTAACTTGTGTGATGACTGCCTCATACAGAACTGGAACGAAATCTTACAGTCAAAATAAACATTGTGACTCTATCTAGACCAGGATTTGACATAGGTCATTTGGTCCTGTGTTATTGCTTGTAGTGTAATCCAGTTGTATAATAGGTATACTTGGACAGACAGATGGGTGAACCAGTAAGCATTCTGTTACTATAAAACCTTTAACACTGTGAAATGAGTATAACACATAAACTGCTATAAAGTGTAGTGCTGAAGTAAAACAAATACTATGAAAGTATTTTGCTTTTTTAAATTTTTTTTGTTAAAAAATTGCAAATCATCTTTGCCTGACACTCCAATATTGGAAAAAAAATATTATTTGGCTTTTATTTTTAGCTGATTAGAAAAGGGATTTGCAAAATATTGTAAATACATGCAAACACAGTTTATGAGTGTGGGAGTGTTAACAAGCCACATTGCTTGGACAAATATATACTTCTCTTCCCTGCCATTTTTAGTCATCTGCTAGTGATAAGCACTTAGATGTACTCTAGTCATTATATATAAGCACATCACAAAGACCTTCATATAACCTTCCCTCTGTCAGTACTTAAGGAAAGGAAAGCCCAACAATTGAAAAACACATCTGGAACCTGCTTATCATCCTTTAAAGCTAAATCTCACCTCTGGAGATGGAAATACTTTCTTTGTCAAAAGACATCTTCAAATATTAGATCCATTTTTTTCACATGCATGTGATGTCAGAGTAAGCACATGCATTACCAGAGGCTATAAAAACCTGCAAGCATGAAAAATCTGTGAATTGCACCTTTCAGATGTCTCTGTGTTCTTCAAAACTTAAACTTCCATTACAAAGAGTTTTCTAAACTATTTATTTTGATCTACTATGAAATTTATTATGGGACTGAAATCACAGCACCAACAGTAGTGTTCCCTCCACATCATTTCTCTTGATACAACATTAAATTTGAAGCCTCAAAATTATTGCACAGACCCAAATTTTGAGAAAACTGTCACATATGAAAAGATGTTAATCTAGTTTGTGTGCCTAGATATTTATCCCTCTTCACAGAAACAACTGGGATTCACAAGGATTTATGTATTTGTGTTGGTCTCTCAAAGACGTTATTTTAGACTTCCAAAATGAACACCTAAATCTTTTAAACCACAATTAATTTGAATAGCTAAAATTGGCTGAAGAAATATCTTATAAACTATAGACATGCTCTTGCATTTTTCTTTCAAAGAGTTGTGTGCTCCTTCATTCACACATACATGGAAATGCACCCCAAAACTGGCCTGTGATGCAAGCAAGACGAATGCTTTAAGACTCCACAAGTTAAAGGTTCCTATGTGGTTTCAGGTGATTTGGAACTGGCTTTTGGAAACTGAACATTTGGAAACTGGCTTTTCCTCTGGATTTTCAAAGAAAGAGTTCACTGTCATATCTGGAGTTTAAACAGTATCCTGAAAGTTCTCTTTTTCTAATATCAAAATAGATCCATACCTATCAGCCTAAACTTCAGTTTAGGTTTCTTTATCTACTACAGTTCTCTTCTTTCCTCCCTGTGCCTCTCTGTAGTCACTACAACATTTCTATTTGCTCATATTTTGTCATGGTTAGAAGCCATTTATTTATGTGGTTGCACAGACCCATCCCCACGGAGATTAAAGCCTGCTCTCCCAGTCTTCAGGAGAGTTTTAGGAAAACATATCACTTGCCTATACGTATTATTCAGCAGCAGTTGGAATCAGAGAGGTCCATCCAGTACGGCCTTATGTTTGCAGTTCCAGTTTCTATAAACACTGCAGTATTCCTACCAGGAGGTCCCATGGAGCATGACATTTTGCTGTTGAAAAGGAGTGAGCCACTACAGCTGCAATAGGTTGGATCATCCCACGTGCACAGAAAGTTTGATGTGTTCCACATGCACTCATCTAGTTGTATACACAGAGATCAATTCTCCGAGCAGTTAGCTTAACACATAGAGGACACAATTGGACTTGCAGCATGAGCCATGTAGTTTGCACATGTCCAGTGGCTGCTCTTGGGGATTCCTGCATGTCTGCGAATCTGATCAATCGAAGATGTATGCTCCTGTTGCATCAATGTTACATTTACTATGCCTTTTCCTCCCCAAAATAAACAGCACATCATCTTTTCCCTCGTTAACATCACCCATCTCCAGCTTCTTAAGTATCACCTACCTTTTCTCTCGGACAGCATGACAGAATAACATGCCTACTTACAGTAATTGTTCTCAGCTCTTACTTGATTTGGAAGTTTGCTGCTTCAGTTTTAGCCTTGAAAAAGGGCTTGTATGCTGAAAAATTTGTTTGTCGAGGGTTTCTGACGATAGTAGTCCATCTAATAAAAGATATTTCTTCTACACACAAACCTTGCCCTATTATATCAAGTCCACATCAGAACAAAGGAAACTAGTAATCAGTGCAGCTGTCACTGAGTCATTCTGAATCCTGGTGGATTAAAAAAAAAATAGAGACTAGGCAGTAATCTACGAGTCCTGAGAAATAGCTTTGTAAGCAAAATGCAGTTGTTCTTAATTCAGTTATGCACTGAATGCTACTGAACCACTGTTAAGAGTTGTGGTCTTGAGCACTCATTCAAAGAATATGAGTCTGATTACAAGGAGGGTGAACATTATTCCTAACACATACATCATTTCAAGATCAACGGGCTCTTTTCCACCTACAAGTACATTTCAAATCCCCTCAAATACACCTGCAAAAGACAGTCTGAAAATGGAAATGGTATTCACATTTAAACAGCATATTTGGTCTCTTGGTCTATTTGGTATTTTATTGTTAAAAAGTCAATACTAGTTTTTAGAGATACTTCAGGCTTTTCCCATCTTTCCTCTGATATAACTCTCTCCAAATAATAAGATTCAAAAGCTATTTTGCTGCTTAAAACGGAGGCAGAATTTAGGCAAATACTAAGGGGTTTAAAAAGAAGATCCTTATGAAACCTCAAAATCACTGGATGCTTAAAGATGAGTATTGGGTGAGAAACACCCTGGCTTGGCAGGCTCAGTTTGTAGCTCTTGCTCAATTCCTAAATCAACCTGAGCAGAGTATTATTTATGAGGAATATAGAGACCTGCAGCAAGCACAATAGCCACAGTCACTTTCATGCAAGTACACCACAGGGAACAGCTGTTCTTCTGTGTAAAAGTTAGTGTTTGAGCACTCACACAAAAACCTGCTTGGTTATCTAATTCCAACTCTTCCTCAACCTCAGGAGTCACAACTCTTATCTCCCACTTGCCTTTCACTGGATAATAAACTAGAGAGAAGGGAACGGGGACAGCTTTCTAACTCTCTGTTGTAGTTTGAGGTAAATCAGAGTCAGTCAAAAGAGTGAAGATACAACAAGAGCCTGAGACTGCCCATGTTACACTTATCATACGAAGCTCTCTGTTCTGGATGTGGCTAGGTTAAGGTTACCTTAAGCATAAACTTCAGTTTCTCCATGGGAATAAAGACTGTTTTATGATAAACAATTCCAAAAGCTGCCATTAAAAAAAATAATAATAAAAAAAAAAGAGTGTACAATAAACTATTTTTCAAAAGTTATCACATCTTAATAGCTTGGGAGAATGCAGTAGACCGGAAGTTGCTCAAGAGCAATAAATAAAAATATATTTGCTATCAATATTTTCAGATCCTTTAGATGGGCATTATTAGACCATCAATTATGGCTGATTTTTCATCCTGTTACATAACAGCTTTTTCATTTTATTATTTGGGGTAATAATTGGCATTTATTGTTTAGTATGGGTTTGCACAGTGTCCTGCACTGTATACAGGCACATATATACCTTTATCAACATAATGGCTCCCATTTCAGAATTCTGAGGTCCACTGTTGCACTGGTGTTCACTGCAGTAGTGAAAGTTGCATGATCATGAACTTCCATTCAAAAGCATACTTGTATTGCAAAATATGTTATCAAGGCTTTTTTATTAATTCCAATTAATAAAAAGCAAGCTGGTTTTCTCTAACTAAAAGATGTTGTAGAGTTGACGCTCCTGAAATAAGTCTCATAATATAAGATCACGAAATACTGTGTTGAGTAATTACTGATTAGAATTTTTCATTTATTTTGCTTTATAAAACTGCAAAGGTTTCTGTTTTCATAAGCAGCCCCTGCAATAAGAGCTCCAAACACTGTACTATGAAATAGTATCCTTGAAATATATGCAGTGTTAGTAATTCAACATGTCTGGTTTTATTTTAATACCTTTTAACCTTTTTATTTTTTAAGCTGTCTTATTAAAAACTCTATCAACATCACATTATTTTTTTCATAATCCAAAACTTACGAACATTTTAAGAAGATCAATGTAAAAAAAAATTGAAAAGAAACTAAATGAAATCACCACACTGCAACCTGAAAAAGTAGCCATAAAGACTGGTTTTATAACAGAATACTTTTTGAAGTAATTGGCACAAAGACTCTTCTAGTGCAGATTGCTGCAAGAGCGCTCTTGGCAAGAACATCATAAGCACTAGCAAAACTTTAATATGCTCAAACAGCCAAATACAAACTGACACCAGGAACCCATGCGTGGCTCCAAACAGGAAAAAATAAAGTCTCTCAATTTAATACAAACCTACATACAAAGGGATCAATTTTTACAATTCATGGTTTAGCATACAATACAGCTGTCCTCAGAGTGAATATAGAGTAGCTATACATAAGAAATTAGAATTATCAATTCAAGAGAATTTCTCGAGAGTCCTTTTTATATGTAATACAGCAAATATAATGACTAAGAAACCAGACATCAATGCATTAAATGAGATCGGGTTGAGATCTATTTAGAAAAGACAGGTTTAAGCTGGAAAACGAATCTCTTTGATATGACCTCTAGAGCAGACCATTTGCAGAAGGATTCAAGATGAGCAGATTTGCCCTTGCATATCTGCTTGCTTCACAGCTGCTTTTAAATATAAACTCTAAGATATCTAATATTGAGTTACTGCAGAATTAAATCTATATAGTAAAAACATTCAGAACCTGGGATTTTCTTATACTTCTAGCAAATTGTATAATTATATGTGAATTCAGAGGAATAAATGAAACACAGTTAATTTAAAATCTAGCTAATGTAACCAACTTATTTCTAAATGACTGATTATAGAATCTGGCTACTGCTGCTCCAAACTAGGAATCTGGAATGCCTCAGAATTTTTGGTAGTCTGCATCCCTGATTTATGGCAAATACTTATTTAACTCTGAAACTCAAAAGATAGCTCCACTTTAACAGATTTTCCACTGCAAATCCCTTGGAGTTCAAATGCATTGCATTTTTTTCCCTCATGGAATGTTTGAAGTCCCCTTTAAAAATAGTGCCTTGAGGATATTTTTTCCTTAATACCATTTAAAGAAAGTTGAAAGCCTTTAGCTGTTGAAGTGTGCAGGGTTCTAATAAAGGAATTGTCATCCCTGCCCATAAGCAAACTCTCTTGGAGGTCGCTATTCCAGATTTCTGGTGCTCCTGCCAGCAGTAAAAATTAAACCTGAAAAAGGACTTTCGTTGCATCAGTTCCAATGCAGTGTATCAGATTATCGGGCACAGTAGGAAATGGCTAAATAATTCTGCAACAAAATGGATGGGAAGTTTTTTTTTTAAAAAAGTAGCGTGAATCCTGTATGTCAGGGCAACCAAATCTTGTTGCACTACGCACAACCAATCGTAACTATTTTTCAGTTGTAGTGTCTTTATTTCTGTCTTTGGAGGGAGCAATAAAAGTTCTTTTTCTTCTCCCCTTCCCCCTTTTTTATTTAATGTAGCTCTTAGCAGCCCAACAAATACCTTAGGTGATTCTCTGCACGGTAAGCAAGGACTGGGTAAAACAAAATATCCAAAATGAATGTATTTTTCCCACACACAGAGAAGGGAGCCAGGCTCTTCTCCCGAGTGACAGGGGATAGGACAAGAGGGTATGGCCTCAAGCTCTGCCAGGGGAGGTTCAGAACTGGAAAAAAATTTTTGTGGAAAGGGTCATTGGATACTGGAACAGGCTGCCCAGGGAGGTGGTTGAGTCACCATCCCTGGAGGTGTTTAAAAGATGGGTGGATGAGGTGCTGAGGGGCATGGTTTAGTGTTTGATAGGAATAGTTGGACTCGATGACCCTGGGGGTCTTTTCTAACCTAGTGATTCTGTGAAAAAAAATGTAGGAAGTGTTGTTGCCTGTAAAGACAGTAGTGGATTCCCCAACTTAGTCTTGATTTACAGAGTCTCTGGATGTAGGAGAAGGCTAGGGCACACCATGACAGCCCTCCAGAGAAGCAACTGTGTGTCCTTAAGAGCAGGCGTGGCTGGTCAAACCAAAGGGCTGCCTACATTAGCATCCTCAATGCATCACTCAGGCTGACTAAGAGAGAGTATCAGACTAGGCAAGCATCTAATGACATTTCTCTTTTGTGTTATCCCATGACTTCTCTAGGTACAGGCATGTTGTTTGGTAAGCCTCTGGCATTCATAATGCCCTGTGGCAATCAGTTGCGCTGTTGAACTCTGGAATCAGTAAGTACCTCCTTTTGATCATTCTGAATTTGACAATTGTGACTTTAATTTTGTTTCGTGCCCTACATATTGAGTGACTGCAGAAAGTTACACCCTATTCACCTTCTCTGTACACTGATATTTTCTGTCACATGCCCCCTTAGTTATCTTTCTTCTAAGCTGAATCTCCCAGGTATACTTCGCTGTTCCACAATGTTGATCAATGTTGTCACTTTTTTGCTGTTCTGTGATCTTCAGTTTGAGATGAAGTGGGATAACAAGTGCACAAGTATTCAAGATAAAGGAAAAACATTGATTTATATAGTGGTATAATGACATTTTCTGTTTAATTTTTCATTTATTTCCTAATAATTTCTTATCGCTCTGTGTGCTTTCTGACCACTACTGAGCACTGAGCTATTCCTTTCATAAATTGCCCATTACAAGTCCAAGTTATCTTCTCTAAGCAGTAACAGCCAGCTCAGAGCTTTCCATTGTATATATACAGCCAGAATTCTTTACTCCCAGGTGTATAACTTTACCTTTACCTGAACTGAATTTTATCTGCTATTTTACAATCCCTTCACACAGAATCATGAAGCTGTTGTGCTGCTGTTCATATTAGACTTACATTTTTACAATACAATAAACACTGTAACTTTCCTGTTCACCTTGGTTCCCATTTAATTTGTGAATACGTTGAGAACTAAAGACTCCATGAACAGCAATCACTGTGTGAAAGCAGCAGTGACCACTTAAATTGAGAAAAGTAACTGTTCTTGTCTTTCATTTTATAATGCACTTACTTACCAATAACAGGATCCTCCCTCTCCACTGGAAGCTTAATTTCTTTCAGACTTTTGGTCAGGGACACTGCTGGTCACTATGCTGGAAATGCGGCTACTCTGGATCGAATAACAATCCCCTGTAGACATGACTGCTAGTTCCCTGAGAAAGCTTTGAAAAAGTCTTCGACCTTTCCGTGACATATTGTATTTACTCAGATGTCTACCGGCTCTATATTTATTTAAGTTTCAGTAGAACTGTTCTGTGTTACGAGCTCCTTTATGTTAAGACACAAGGAAGGTGTTGCCTACTGTTTACACTGAGCATCGTAAATTAATATATGTAAAAGGAACATGTCTACAGCAAGAAACATAGTTCCTTTTCTGAAACAAATCTCTGTATGACTTTCTGCAAAATATGAGAATGAGTATACAGACTTATTTGGCATAAATCTGTGAAATGCAATGAAATATTGATAAAATAATAGAAATACACAAACTTTGTGCTCAGTGGCAGTGACAGCAATTCCTCATAAATATTTATATTGCAGGCTCAAACTCCTTTCTATAGACATGTGACCTGCAAGCCTCCAGTGCCATCCTAAGCCTCTCCTGTAACTTTTAAAAAAAGTGTAAAATCATAAATATATCAATCAAATAAAATTTGCCCAGAAATATTCAGGGGCGAGATCTGTTTCATGTCAGATCATCCCAATTTTACCAAAGATTTGTGACCCAAAATCAAGCTAATTTTGTGGAGAAGAGTTTCTGCAGGCATTTCAAGAACTGTACTGCCATTACTTGCTGAAATCCACCTAAATGAGGCATGTGATTTCTCTTTGAAGAAAAAACTTATTCCACTTGGAGATGGATGGTCTTTGCAAAGTTCTGACCTTCTCCTTGACAGCTACAAATGAACTACTATTTATGATTTGTCTCTACAATCCACTTAATGTAGTAAGCTAGATTACAGATAGCAATTTATTTGTAAAAATCATAATAACCTAGCACTGTTTTAAATGCCAGATGTGGATAAATGAGGACCAAGAATTGATGAGATACAATTCGTGTTCTTGAATCTACCCCGAAGAATTATGGCAGCTTCTTGCTTTATCTGCACTTAGAATCAATTTAGTAATTTTTAATTCACTAATTTTCTGTTGTTTGCTTAACATTTATCAATTGATTATTACACTCATACAATTAATTCAAAAGCTGGCAAGTTTAACATACAGAGATTCATTTTCTTTTACTAACCCACCACCCAGAATACCTTTAAAAAAAAACAAGTTACCAAGAAATTACCTCCACATCAATCATATTTATAAATGAGATGCAGTAGGGGTGTTGCATGCCATCTGTCAATCCATATTGAACTTTTCCCCATATTTGACTAAGTTTTTCTATGTAATTTAATAAAACAACATGAAAAACTTAGGACATCTCTGTCTTTCACTCACTGCAGTCCTGAATGAAAATCAGTTTGAACATCTAAGGCTTATCCTTTGTAAGACTGAGAATCTGTTTTAGGAGTATGATGCATTGCAGTTCCAACTGAAATAAATAGTATGCTTGCCCTATCTCCCAGTGGTTACAAGACCTGTACTGTCACAACAACCTTCAGGTTGCTCTGTTGTCAAGTGTTTCTCATCTGGAATGAGAACCATTCATTTGCCCTACATGCCTCATTCATTTACGATGGCTGAAATGTTTATTCAGAAGGAGAGTAGAGGTAATGAGCCAGGTTTCTTTTCTCTTGGTTACCAGGGGCTATTCACAAGACTTGAGGCTTGCTCACCGTGTTCCTCATTGCAACACAAAGTAGCAGAAAGTGAGAGAAAAAGAGTGTTCCTAAGTCTCATTATTTTATTATGACTTTAACCACATTTGGTGTTTAACCGAAAGCCTCAGTTTCGATGTCTTTCTCCCACTGTGTGTCACTCAGGCTGCTGCTCTAAACTGGATTAATTGACAAAATAAAATTTATTTTAAAGAGAGGTAAGGAATGTGCCTCAGACAATGAGTTTCTTTGTGGCCTATATAAGGCTAGAATGGACTCAAGCATTTTCATCTCAAAAAGAGAATTTAATATCTCTCACAGACAATGCAGAGGTTCTGATAAATCTGCACATTTAGGTACAAGAAAACACAAAATGAATTCAACACACAATACAGATTGTAAGATACATGACTGTGCAAGCTGTGATGCACAGAAGTGCTGCAAGGCTTTTAGGAACCTAAGCCAGACCTTTATTTATTTTTGCAAAGAGAACAAAACGTGGTCTTGCTTCTTTCTCCTGTAACGCTGGGAAAACTATGGAAAAGAAAACTCCAGTCTTTTCAGCATTTGAGTTAAAATCTGAAGTTAGCTCCTTATGTAATGACTAACGGTAGAACTTGTATGTACATTCACATATGCTTTAATCACATCATCAGCTGACTGATTTAGTGGAATTATGTCCATATTCTATTTGCAAAATAAGACTGTAAATGATCTGGGCATCTTTTGATAAGATTATGAGAAAATTATATAACATTTAACAAATCGAGATCAGTTGGTTCTTATAGAACGTAACAGAAATCTACAAAACTAATGTGAAAGGTTGTAGAACAGTATCTTTTTGATGGGTTTCAAAATCATCCCATGGAAATCTTTACCAACCTCTTAAATTCTCTCTTAAAATCTATGGATCGTTAAAGATACCTGGAGAAAGAACATCATAATATTCTTGTTAACTTGGTAGAATGTTTCAGTAAAGAAAGCAAAATAGGCTAGGAATATTTGTAAAATTTGGAGACTTTTATATGTTACATTTAGACCTGGAGAATAATTAGTAGCCCATTGAACACTGACCTGCACCCCTATGAAACCCAGTGATGCCTATTGCTTAGACCGTGTAAAACATCTCAGGATTTGGCTCATTACCCCATTTAAGTAACTTTATTATACTTTCTCCTCTATTGTCATCTACTTATGCTAAGCCCCTTCCTTAAATCTCAGGTGAAATCTACAGGACACCGTACAAACACGTGTTTTGAATAACTGACTGTCTGATTTAGCTGCTAAATTTAAAGCAAGCTAGGGCTATGGCCCTGTATATTTTGTTGGATGCACTTTCTGGCTTTGTGGGGTGTTGGCTGCAAGATATGATAAAAACTGAGGCTAAATGAACTCTACAGTTTGTATTCCTATACCCACAAGTTTATTGGCTTGTTGTTTTTTTCCCCTTTGGTTCTGTCTGTAAGGTTCATTACTTACAGTTACTGCAGAATCAATTTGAAATAGCCAAAATCAGTGATGGAATTTATAGTACAATAAATGTCCTGCCATAAAAAGTGCTGTTACACTTGAAAGGGCCTCAGAATAATCTTTTTAGCAGTCCTTCTATGTAGCACAGAGTTCTGTTTTCATCAATGTAACAGAATCATCACAGGCATATACTGAGAGGTGTAATCCTGACAGTTACACAGCAGATTTTCTCTGAGGCAGATATTTTTAAAGGAAAACAATATTCTTGATAAAATCTTAGCATATCAGAACACAGAAAAGAAACTGAACACATTTTTTTCATTCTCCACATCAGGCATTTGCAGTTCCATTTCATACACCACCACCCTACCGAACTAGAAGAGTTTATGAAGAAAGCACTCTGACACACCATGAGATATATACTAATTACTTATCAGTTTAGTGACACGGAAATCTAGTGTAAGAGCACATGGTGGGCACTATGGTATGTGGAAAATGTGGAGAGCACTTGAAGCTAAAACATAAAATATAGCATCAGTAGTTGCCTGTTCATAAAATTTAACAAGATTTACATTTCTACTTAGTCTATTTTCTTTCCAAGTTTCTCTATTATAGACATCTCATATTTTACACCATTTTGAAGCACAGAAAGTTTTAACCTTAGCATGATGCATTTTGAAAAATATACATAAAAGACAGATGCCATGCTGTCCTCCACAAAACTCAATTTCATAATATGCATGTGATTGCTAATAGTCAGGCACTAAAAACCAATCTTCTTTCATGCAGAAGAGCTGATAAATTGTCAACATAAACTTCATCAGTGGCTTCTCCAGTGATCTAAATCTCTTCTGTGAGCTTTGTACCATCAAGGTCTGCATCTTACAACCATATAAATATTTATGAATGTGTGTGACTATAAAGTGACTGAAAAAAAACCATAATACATTTGTGTATCGTGAATCAGCACCTTGCTTCCTCAGGAAACACTGTGTCCAGTGTCCCATTTCTAATCCTGGGCATGTGACTGTGGGAGAGCCAGACTGGGTTCAGTGATGTCCTATAAGCTAGTTAAAACAGGGCTGTGCATTTAGGTATCTCTTAAACTTGGTGCTAGGTCTTGTGTTGGACTTAGCTAACCAACACAGTCTTTGTAAGAATACAACTTGAGGAATCACAAGAACTGAAACAGTTCATTCATGAGTGTGAATCTCAAAAGGTTCAGCAGGGCCAAGTGCAAGGTTCTACACCTGGGTTGGGGCAATCTGCAGTTTCAATACAGGGTGGAGGATGATGTGATTGAGAGCAGCCCTGCAGAGAAGGACTTGGGGTGTTGATTGATGAGAAGCTTGACATAAACCAGCAATGCATACTTGCAGTCCAGAAAGTCAACTCTATCTGGGGCTGCATCAAAAAAGTGTGGCCAGCAGGTCGGGAGAGGCGATTCTGCCCCTCTACTCTGCTCTTGCGAGATCCTACCTGGAGTATAGTGTTCAGTTTTGGAATCTCCAACATGAAAAGGATATGGAACTGTTAGAATGGGTCCAGAGGAGGGCTACAAAGATGATCAGAGGGCTGAAGCACCTCTTCTGTGAGAACAGGCTGAGAGAGTTGGGGTTGTTCAGCCTGGAGAAGAGAAGGCTCCAAGGAGACCTTATGGCGACCTTCCCGTACCTGAAGGGGGCCTACAAGAAAGCTGGAGAGGGATGTTTTACAAGGGCATGTAGTGATAGGATAAGGGGGGATGGATTTAAATTGAAGAGGGGAAGATTTGGACTAGACATAAAGAGGAAATTGCACAATGAGGTTGGTGAGGCACTGGAACAGGTTGCTGAGAGAAGTTGTCAATGCCCTGTTCTTGTAAGTGTTCGAGTCCAGGATGGATGGGGCATTGAGCAGTGTGGTCTAGGGGAAGATGTTCCTGCCCATGGTGGGGGGGGTGGAACTAGATGATCTCTAAGGTCCCTTCCAACGGAAAATATTCTACGATTCTATGATTCTATAATTTGTTAGGGAGAAACGAATGAAAAGGCTAATATGTTAATGATTTTCAAGAAAAGAAACGTTTATCTAATATTTAAGAGAAAAAATATGCCTGGACCTTGCAAAATATGTAAAAAGTGAAAGTGTTCATTGAATTAATATAAAATAATATTAAGCATTCAGTTCATACATGTACAAATTCCTGAGAACACCCAAACTATTTGTACAATATTTACACTGAAAGTGCAGAGTTCATTTCAGATTTAAACATATCACTGTAACTGTAAATTACTAATTTAGATTTTTTTAAAGACTTATAACTATTAAATACTTGCAAGCCTGTAAGGATTCAGGTCTTATTTTTGAGAATAACTGAGAAGCAGTAACTCAACAGCAGTTGAGTTGTAACTGCTGTTATAAAAATATTCACCTGGAACAGAATAATGTGTTAATCCTGCCACATATTTAACTGCAAGAGTTTCTGAAGTTTCATTGTGAGAAGACTATGAAACATTTTGATCAGGCTCTTCTTGTTACACAGAGGAGACACTACTTGCAAGTATGTGACCAATTCTGTAACATGAAGCCATGGGAAGAACCCATATTTCATGAACTTTCTTTTAATTAGAACAATACTGTCAATTTTAAAGGCAATGAACTGTACTCTGTTGCTTTAATTGTTTGCAGTCTATATTGCTCTTCATATGTCTGCTAAATATATATATATATAAAAAGAACAGCAGCAGACCAAGAATAGATCTCAAATTTAGGAAGTGTTGCCAAAGCTAGGCAGATACACCCTTTCACAAATATATTTGGATAGAGTTACTGATGTGCTACATTGTTTGGGTAAGGATGGGAAAACATACAGAGATTGGAGTTAGAACTGAATATGTTTGTACACAGGAAAGGGAAATGGGTGTGTGAATGCAAGCTTCTAATGTGCTATCACAAACAAAAGTAGAAAACATATTCTTTACAACTGGTGAAACAGACTTTGTCTGTGTCCTTTTAATGGTAAACAATTCACACACCAATGTGCACCAGAAGTTCAGAGAGAATAAAATACCTATCCATCAAAAGTGAAGTAAAACTTGTAACCACCTTCAGAGTAATCTCCTCAGAGTTCAGACCTCTCTTCACAATCTGTATGGAGTCCCAGTAAAAGCTTCAACATGAAGTTTGTAAGAAGATTACCAGTTTCATGTCTCTGGGGTCTTTTACAATAATTTTAAATAATAAAGAAAATTAAGAAAATTGTGCTCTCCCAAGCTTATTCTCAAATACTGATTAACCTCCTTTAAGCAGCACAAAATTCTTGGTTCTAAAGAGGGACAGCCAAAAAATTCTTACAGGAGTAACAATTAAGATTTCTTATTTCATACTGCTTATAGATGCATTAAGGCATATAAGCTCCAGGGTAAGTATAAGCCCTGCTCAGCTTTCTTTAAAAGCACTGGGAGTAATAAAGACTTCCATTTTATCTTCAGTGAAATAATACTGCTGAAATATCACCTCATTTTTGATGTCAGCAGTGATTTCTTTTTACCTCCATGATGTCAAATGGGAATTATTATTATTAGAACGATGGCTTCCTAATGATGCCGTAAAAAGGAGAACTGAAACTTTTCCCATGAAACATCTATATTCCATCTTCTCTACAGAGTAAAGCAGACGGGCTCAACCAAACACCATTCTTCAGCTAGCACTAGTGCATTAAATAGACAATTCAAGAGGCATGCTTAAACATTTAGAAACAGAAGCATAATGGCTTATTTTGTTCTATAGTGGTGTACAGGCACAGAGAAAATGGACATTTGTACTATAGGATCTCTTTCTGGGAAACAAGGCCTGAAACACTAATGATCAATTTTCTGTTCTAGAAGGTAAAACCAACAAACCAGTGTCCAGATCGCTGTCCAGAAGTCATTGCGCCAGCTTAAGTCAAGAATTACAGGGAATGAAAGCCCCGTGTGATGGTTCTTATTTGATGAATGGCTTCATGTATGGCATGCTGGTGAGGGACAAATCAATGAAATGCTATATGCCTTTGCCCTCCCTTTCTGTCAAATGCGCAGATACAGAGAAACTCTGCTTGATATGACAGCAAACTATATTAAAAATTTAACTTTTGAGTAAATGATGGGCCTTACACCTTATACAACCATCTATTCATGTAGAAAGTCAGTGAAGAGCAGCTGCAAAATGGTACTATCTATGTGAGCAAACGGGGTATTTGATTTGCTAATACTTTCACTTAGGTCTAAATATAAAGAGCTACAGTACATGTTTCCTTACCATTTTTACTTGTGCTTACTACATGTATTGCTTCACACTAGTTGATAAAGCTTGGAGGTCTTTAGGATGCAGAAATCTATGGTGGTTCTGAAAAAATGTTAAACACATTAGAAAAAAAAAAGCCTCTTTATAAAGTTTGTTTGTTTTGAAATTAGAAAGACAAAGTCTGTGAGGAGCCAAACCAGTTGTCAGCCTAGGAGGTGGATGCTGCCTCCTCTTGCCCAACAAGGTGGCAGGAGAAGCAGCCTCAGGGAGTATCCCTGGGCTAAATCCAAGGAGCAGAAATATATGCTTTTCTGCTGGTACATTGTTTCTTTCTCTTTCTGAGGAAAGGGATCTGTGAGCAGCTCTTCTACAGGCAGTGGAACAGCAGTTCATAATTTTCTAGGTTTTCTGTGAAGGTTAATGCTAAACTTCAGACTATCTGACCTGAGTACTTTATTATTTGGGATCTCATTTTGTATCTTCAGGGCAACCATAAAAACAAAGGAAGTACCAGTCTAAGAAAATGAAGTGTAATGTGGTGGAACACAGAGATGATTTGACAATATTAATGTGCTAGGAAAAGAAAGGCTGAGGATGAAGTACAGCTTGTAATCACAATTGTCTCTGACACAGTCAGTCATTGTTATCTTTGGCAAGTTACTTGATCTCTTGGTATGTCAGCACTTTCCAGCCTCAGAGGAGTGTTGCAAAAGCACATTCATTAATATAAATGACATAATGAGCAACAGGAAAAAGCCAATAAAACATAAAGCTTTGCCCAGATCAGAAACCTGCACAAAAAGTAAAAAAACCCCAAAAACATTTAAAACCACATGGGAATTATAGGTTAAAAATAAATGAGAAGTAGAGATGCTTTTCTAAGTTCATGATGAGGCAAAATCGTAAGCACTGCTTATCTCATTGTTGCACAATGCAAATAAATTAATGCCGTTATTATATCACTACGAAGACAGGAAGAGTAGACAGCAGGAAAAAAGGGAACGGTTATAAAAGATCCAACTTTAACAGGATGGCCAGATCCTTATGAATTGTGAGCAGCTAAAGATTCATCATGTACTGAATACAAGAATTAACAATGAAGGAAAAATTACAGGGAAGTAATTAATAATGCCAATATTAAAATAGCACTTAAAATATTTCCAGATGTTTGCAAAAGAGATTTTCTCTACCATTTTTTAAATTTCAAAGAACATGTGATTGTAAAAAAGTATTAATGAGACCTAACTTGTGTAGCTGGTACATAAAAAGTGCTGTCCAAACTTAGCTATTCAAGGGAACATGTGGATTTCATAGTAGACTTTCCTTTGTGGAATGAATGTGGAGACAGGCAATAACTCACAGCTCTAACCGCTTGAGTGCAACAATCACACTTTTTCTTAGTGTACATTCTTACACATGAATGATACATTCAGAAGGAACTTCTGCTTGCTCACTATTACAGACTGTGGCAGGTCATGATGTAATGAAAGTGATGTCTGAGTGTAGGTTGTACATTTGTGGAACAACTTTATTCCTCAAGGATATTTTTGTTTAGAGTTTTCATGCAATTCTTCAAGAAAATATTTACTTGCAGAGACAATGGTAACAAAATACTGTCTAACAAAACTGTGGTCTGCTCCCCCTAGATAAAAAATCCATGAAAGCTAAATACACGTGTTCACATAAGATGTCAGGATTATACCCTTCTAAATACCAGTTCAAGACTTATATTTCCTATTGAACAGCCATTATCGCCTTTTACCAAATCAAGACAATGTGCAACAATGAGAAACACAATGATAAACAATTCTTTTTAAACGTAAAATTCACTGAAATGCAAGTTTAAGAACCTTCCATTCAATTTCATCTTAGTTCTAAATTTAATTGACTCAATAAAGCTCTACCACTGGAATGATGACACTGCCTCTGCAAGTATCTGCTGAAGAGCTTAAAGATGTACTCATCCACATTATCTTAATATTAGTTACATTTTCGCAATATATGAGCTTCTTGTCTTTCCTAAGCTACTTTGGATAAAACCTTTGTACTGTTGGAAGTGGTAGAGATAATTTAAAAAGGTATTAGTGCCTGCATTTGCATATCTAACACAATGTTTACACTAAGACGAGGAGGGCCAACATAACCAGTGGCAGCAGTCACATAACAGCAAATGAAGCAGAGATATTTGCAACAGCATCAGTCTGTCCTAGAGGAAATTCTTGCTGGTGACTCTTCACAGAGCATTGTGTTTTTCCTCTGCTCCTACATAAGGTATATTCTCAATCATTAACAATAAGCAGTGGAGGACAGCATTGGCGGATAACTTAAGAAAACTCTGTGGACTGAAGACCTCTCTTTTTCTGCAGCCATTCCCACCTGGGAGCCTGATACCTTTCTCCCAGCATGTAACAGGAAGTATTTTGTGGTTCCCACTCTGGTGACATCTCATTGTTCTTATCCCACCCACTGAGCTCTGTTTATTAACAATACAACGGGTCTCACACTGCACCATTAGTTCTCCCATCTAGATAACTAGTGCTACTTATGAAAGTGCCACAAAACATTTTGTATCTCTATGACTCAAGAACTCTTTGTTCTTGAAAGAATACCAGATTTGGCTTGGAGCTGATCTCTGTCCATTTTGAATATTTTATTATGTATCAGAGTAAATCTTGATCTCATAGTTTTCTTTCACTGTTTTATCTACTGACTTTTAATAAAGGTAACGTCAGAATTATACTGCCTAAAGTATAAGGTTTGGAACATGCTGCAAGGAAATCAAAACTCTGAAGCCATATAAATATTTAAGACAATATTTGAGGAGAAATACATCCTGATACAGAGGTCAGGAATACTACAGCTGCAGTCATCATGAGGAATGATCAAAGCTGGAATATTTTTTTAAAAGAAGACTTCTATTAAAATGACCTTTTATATATTACTAACTGGCTATTTTCGTTAGTGCCTAACATATATTAATGCCTCCAGATGGTAGAACAGTGTTATAAATCCCATTTAAAAGATGTTCAGCCCTGAAAATGTTTTCTGAGAAGGTGGAGTTAGTAGCTGCTGAACACTTTATAAAATTGGGTTAATGTATTTAGATGCTGAGCGTGAACCAAGCTTTTCCAGACAGCTCTCCTAATAGAATCTCACAGCTCTATAGAAAGGCATAAAACGAACTGTGGTCTTCTTAATCCTGTTGCAGACCATCTTTTCTTGAACCTTATCTTTATATCTACAAGTAGGTACTTCATAAGACTCAGATTGGCCCATTAGTATTTTGTTCTTTTATAAGTAATGCTGCATCTTTACTAGCTAAGAGACTTCCTTTTGACTAAAAGGTCATCGATTTACATGGGTGAATTCTCCATCAGTTCTTTCTCTCTGACAAATTACCTTTAAGTCTTCTCAGTGCTGAAAAGTCTGGGGAATGCATGCACTGACATTTAGAACACTCTTCACGTAATGCTTCCTGATGTTGGTTTCTTATTTCTTCTTTACTCAATTAGGGAGGTGTGGCAATAGCCATGTGATGAAATACTAAATTCTGAAGTTTTCTTTCTTCCTACAGAGAAAGGTCAAGATACCTTTCTGGGACAGAATAAAATGCTTGACAGAAAACACTTCAAGGGGTAAAAATATTATAGGAAGAGAAAAGAATTTAGGCCAAGCCATCAAGTGTGATATGCGAATTCCCTAAGGCTGAAGACTGAATTAAATCTGACTTTAACATAGCCCACATTTGCGAACTGTATTAATCATTAGACCATTATGCAAAACCACCCAGCTGCCTTCTCTTTCTTCCTGGTTTCTATTACCCTGAAACAGAAGGTGGGTTTCTGCTGTGTTCTTAACCATTGGGTCCTTAAAGTGATTTTGGATTCATCTTGTTTCTGAATTCCAGGTGATTTTTTCACTTAGATGGGAAACAATAATTTCAGTTTTGGATTAAATCGAGAGAATGGTATCACAAGGTAAGTGCAACAGCATTATATTCTCTCTCTAACTGTGTTTCTGGCTCTCTTGCCCTCCTGGATTAACAAATCAAAATTCTGTCCAAACCACACTTACTGCAAGCACCCAACTAAGACTTACAAATCATGCCCAACTCTCAAATTGTTCTAAAAATTGTGGATAAAGGCCAGAATAGCGTGAAAAAGGCCGATCATAGAACTACGGTGGACATAAAATTTCAACAATAAATTTATATTTCTATCTTCAAAATTGACATCCAAAGAATTCTAACTTTATGATTTTAAAGTGAAATATGAGACTGCCGTCTTAGAAAATGTTCAGTTTTAAACAAGTTGGTAGAAAGATACCATTGCACAAAATGAAAAGATGAATTAATTTAGACTACAAAGACTAATGTGTGAAAAAACATTTATGTAGTTTTAAATATGATTTAAAATATTTAGATAAACAGTAACCAATGTACGTGGCATAGCTAACAAATTTGAATCCTCCATTACTGAAATGCAGACATTAGATGTACAACAAAAAACCAAGATTTTTAAACTAATCTTGGTAAGCCAATTTTTTTAATATAGCAATTTACTTAATTTTTTATGCAGTATGTCCACTTGTACTTCAGATTATGCTGTTAGATTTAATAGTTCTCCATGATTTAATAAATAATGAAGATTACTTTGCTCCTTTCATTGCAATTTGGCCTGTTTGTTTAAGTCTGCTAACTCTCCACACTCCTCTTGCATGTGAAGAACACCAGCGAGAACAACAACTGTAAATAACTGCTCTTGGCATTGCTAAGGGCTGTGGTTCTGTAAAGCAAAAACGCAGGGCCCACGCTTGTATCCAAAGCTAACACTTCTGTGCCATATTAAATCACTTCAGAACTCCTGAATGTCATACATAAATAGCTGAAACAAAGTCCATTTCATTAATCTCCAAAGACTATGTATGTGCTTTTCCATAGTCCCAAGGCACTTTTCAAAGACACCAAGGCCTCACTTCCAGGCAGAATTATCTGAGTAACCTAGCAAATACTTCTTTTCTCAATAACACAGGCTCAAAAGTCTAATGTTCTATGCAAGATTGTGCTCAGTACATGATAGCTGCTATATTTACTTCCAGTTACTGAATAGTCTGCAGTGGACTTATTGCCTTGTGACCTCAATGATCTCAATGTTTCAATGACATAGAGACTGTTTCTTGTTGACAATGAATGGGCCAAAGGAAGCACCTAGATAGCACAGCAGATAGAAAGTATCTCTCCAAGAAGCAAGGTACAGCCTGAAGGATTTTTGAGATGCCCTTAACTCTGCTGATGGATCACCAAGAAGGTTGATTGCCAGTTTCTTGGGAGATGGAGAGGCAACAGACGCTGGTTATGCCAAATTCAGACTGTCACAATGACAAGGGAATCTACTCGTGTTTGCTTATCCACCTCTGTCATAAATTATGAGAGGGCTACTCCATAAAACAGCAAAGGAATGTGTATGGATATACACTAACACATTTGATGAGCTCATGAATTGGAAACTACCCGCAACTAATGTCTCTCATGGTGTTTGGTGCTTTGACTACTTCTTTATTCCATTAATCATACTATATTCAAGAGACCAGTATCAGGCCCTAAAGGTTTGAACAAAAATAATCCTAGCACAATCTGACATAAGAGTAAACATGACAAAACAATAGCAGGATACTAAAGTAGAAAATTTATCACTGGACTTGAACAAAGTAGTTTTCAATTAAAAAAAAATTTGACATACACCTGAGTTAGACAGCTGAAACATTGAAGGTGGGACTACTGTTAGGTGGACAGAATTGTGACACTCAAATGGTGGAAACAAATGGAAAAAGAGATAAAATGGAGACAAGAAAAATCCAAATTAAATACAAAACTATGTTTTATTGTTGAAAAAAATGAAAAAAGGATGCAATACATTTTTAGCAGAGGAAAAAAAATTTAAGTGCATCATGTATCTTAGACAACAGATGTAACGGCAATACATTCTGAGTTTTGTGGTGAATGGAACTATAATTTTTTCCTTTTATTTTCAATTTGTTTTGTCCGCTGACCAAATTTTATTTGACTTTTTTTTAAGACTTTAGATTTATTCACTGAAAACCGAATAGCTCTCTAGCATTGTATGCAAACTCTAAGACTAAGAATATGAAGAATGGGAAAATCCAGTTCAAAAAGGATGCTGGAGAACAGTGAAATGGAAGGAGAGAGGGAGGGTTAATCATGTAACCACTTCCCCATTTCAGACTCTTAAGGTAATGGAATTCATGGAAAAAAAGTCATTACCTCCATCTTCACATATAATTCAGGACTAATTAAATCAGTCCGGGAAGGCAGTATAAACAGGGTTCATCTCATGTCAGAACAGTCTGGAACAGGGTCTCTTTGAAGTATACATATGCGTAAGCCGGTTAGTGTGATTTTTGTTCCAACATTTCTTTTGACAGAAAATTAGTCCTGACTAGATCAACCTGAATGATTAATCAATCTCATTCTCTGACTGTTTTCAATTTTATGTGATTTTCCTGAGGCAGGGATCACTCATTCTGAAAATTGGCTAAGTATCTTGTGGACCACCTCAATCATTTGCTATTGAAAGAAAACATTCATCAGCAGTCCTCAAAGCAGGGGAAAAAAGGGAGATGTGGTTCTCAGCTCAGTAAGAGTTTGGAATAAGACACAACCAGTTCACAAAGATAAAATGTTTGTCACTGTTGGAGGACTGAATCCAAAGGGAGCCGAATACCTTTGACAGAGCTAAAGCCTGACTCATATAAGACATAGAGTTCCTAGCACACTGTTCCTGATGAACGTTTGTTTGCTCATTCAGGAGGATTACTCACCCACAATGAGTCAGGAGCTCAATGGAAGCTGTTAGACAGGAGCCTTTGCTTTTTGCAGAGGGAAAATTCGGTGCTCTGTTGTATTCTGAAGGTGTGAGACAGTGGCTCCTGTGTCAGCCTGCCCCACTAGGCTTCCCACAGGAGCTCCACTGCACATCACCCCAGCAGGGATAGTGTTTCCTGACTAAGTGCTGGAGGTCTTCCAGGGACCTCTGATGCAGAATGTAGCCATTTTTTTCCCATGAGTTTTGTCAGTATTATGTCACTGTTCTTCCCTCTGATAATTCCATACAGATGTACATCCATAAGGCTCATGGATCTTTCGTAATTTTAATAAAATATATACCTGGACAATTTCAAGAAGCCTTAAGTTTATTCTGGCACCGGACTTCTGGAAAACAATGAATAATTTGGTGACATTCCTAAAAGTGAGTGACGTTCCCTGTAGCAGTTGAGTTTTATTATGCTAGTCTAACACACCAAATGAGAATGATGTTTAAGGAAAGGAGTTCTTAACACTTGTTTAAAAATATATTCACATGATCCAACTCTTCTAAAATGAACAATCAAGTTTTCTGGTGCTCACTGAGGCTGTGGACAATTAACCATCCATAGAACACAAAGCACATATTATTATGATGCTTTTGAAAAACAAAGTACAGTTCAGATGATTGGACACAGCTGAATTCAGCCAAACACTGTCAGTTACAAAATCCTCAAAAACATCAAAAAGCAAAGGAACTGTGACACCTGCCTAGGATTGCACACTGTGCCATTTTAATTATGCTGATTTGCTGATATCTCATGGAAAAAAAATTGGAAATCCCCCTACAGTTTTCATAGAATTGTAGAATGGTTTAGATTGGAAGTGACCTTCAAATGTCATCTAGTCCAATCCCTCTGCAGTGAGCAGGGGACATCTTCAATTTGATCAGGTTGTTTAGAGCCCCACCCAACTTTCCCTTCAGTGTTTCCAGGGATGGAGCATCTACCACCTCCCTGGGCAACCTGTTCCAGAGTTTGCAGAATATCATACTTTCTTCTATCTATTCATTCTTTGTGTCTAGTAAAAGCTGGCTAAAAATTATATCTGATCTTTCAAAATTCTGCTCTACCTGTTATATCTCAGTTATTGTTTTTAGTATTTCCATGTGACATTGTCAGGCCTAAGAGAAATGAAATTGTATTTATAGCACAGACATTACTGTGTCTTTCTTTTGAGTAAAGGGTCTGCTGTGAATTTAAAAAACTGTATTGTAATGACTAGAAAATCCACCTTGTGAAGCCAGTCCATTATAGATATGTATGTTCTGGTGCTGGACTAACATTAGATTGTCAGGAGTCCAAGAGGAGAGAAGAAACAGATGCTCACATGTCTTCCTTTTGTTCTCACCAACATCTGGCAAAAACTGTCAGACTACAAAATCCACAGACAAGTTTTCTATGTATTTCCATTAGTATTGCAGCAAAAAATATGCAGCAAAGCAAGTTTCCTACAAATGTAACTTTGAGCTAGTGTTGACAGACCTTGCCTAATAATGAAAATTAGTATAACTTCAATGACCTGCCTGTTCATTCATTCGTTCATTCATTCATTCAATCATTCATTTGCCTTCCTCCTCCTGAGACTGTCAGTAGACTTCCTGGTCTTGATACCTTCTGTGGCTTGCAAATCTGTCAGCATGAACAACTACTGCGTGCACTCTTTCAGGTGCTGACAATTAAGCAGTACACAGATCAAAAGGTATGGTGCCTTAAGAAACTACTGATTTGGATCTAAACTCCCGTGAGCAACTACTTTAAACATCATAACCTAGAAATCATTCAATAGAAAGACTCCCAGTCTTTGTTGCAAAGATGACAATTCTACCAGACTTCTGCTGCTCAGGTAGTCTAACTTGATCCTATATTCACAGAAATTTTTTTGGGGGAAAAGTGAATTAGGGAATTTTACTTCAAACCTCCTCTAACTCTTCCTCTGAAAACTTAAAAAAATGCTTGTGAAAGTTTTTAAATGAACACTGACAAGTGACTTCTTTAAATACACACACATTCTCAAACTTAGTTTCTTGTACCACTCTTTTATCTTGTATAATACTTAATGGATTACATATTTCATCCCACAAGTTGACAATTTTAAAAATGTGCTATTCCTTCTAGTTGTAGTATCCTGTAAAGCCACTGATAGCTACAGGCACTATGAGCGATATATGACTGAAGAAAAATGAGATTACTGCTGATAGGGAACAAGAGACTTTCATATCTTAAAGAGTCTGAAATCCAACAAATATGATCCCCAGCAGCAGATGCCCCTCAGACAGACAATGAAAGAAAAATGGTGGAAAACGACTCATTGTGGGTTGTTGTTTCCTTCAGCCACAATGGCAGCAAAATTAAATAGGTCTAGCATACTGTCCACAAGAAGAAATCCTATGACTTTTAAGAAAACATAAGCCAAAGAAAACTACCAGTCTAACTGAGCAGTAATTTTCCACTATGGGAAAAGTGATATTAACTGTCACTCACCTTCTTTGGTAAAAATCTACTTTCACTCTGGAAGTGTTGCTCTTTTGAAGGCTATCATATTCTTATTATCAATGTTTTTTGTAATAATTAACAATTTAATGGAGATGTAGTAGAATCATAGAATCATAGAATAGTTAGAGTTGGAAAGGACCTTAAAGATCATCTAGTTCCAACCCCCTGTCATGGGCAGGGACATCCCGCTATATCAGGCTACCCATGGCCCCATCCAACCTGGCCTTAAACACCTCCAGGGATGGGGCATCCACAGCTTCCATGGGCAGCCTGTGCCAGTGCCTCACCACCCATGTCACTCTCCTGGTGAAGAAATTCTTCCTAATGTCTAGTCTAAATCTGCCCTTCTCCAGTTTATATCCATTCCCCCTTGTCCTGTCACCACAAGTGTTTTTGAATAGTCCCTCTCCAGCTTTCTTGTAGGCTCCTTTCAGGTACTGGAAGGTGGCTACAAGATCTCCTTTGAGTCTTCTCTCCTCCAGGCTGAACAACCCCAAATCTTTCAGCCTGTCCTTAAAGTAAAGGTGCTCCAGTCCTCTGATAATCTTTGTAGCCCTCCTCGACATGTTCCAACAGTCCCATCTCCTTACGTTCAGGATTCCAGAACTGGACACAATACTCCAGATGAGGTCTCATAAGAGAGGAACAGAGTGGGAGAATCACTTCCCTCAACTTGCTGGCCATGCTTCTTTTGATACAGCCCAGGATATGGTTGGCCTTCTGGGCTGTGAGTGCACATTGCTGTCTCATGTCAAGCTTCTTGTCGACTAGCACTTTCAAGTCCTACACTGCAGGGCAGTTCTCAACCACATCATCCCCCATCGTGTATTGAAAACGGGGATTGCCCCAACCCAGATGTAGAATCTTGCACTTGGCCTTGTTGAACCTGATGAGGTTCTCACAGGCTCACTGCTCAAGCCTGCCCAGGTCCCTGTGGATGACACTCCATTCTTTCGATGTGGCAACTAGTACCAAAGCCAAACCTCAGGGTAGAAATACTGTATTAATGATTCTGTAACAAAAGGAATGAAACATATGCAAATGTGAAATAGATCCTTTCTCTGTCTGTTAATGTGTTTCTGGAACATGAACGAACATAATGTCAATATCTCATGCTACAGTGCAATCCTTACCTTGTATCCTGATGATTTGATGTGCACTCCTCGCTTGGTCAGTGTAGATTTCATTCGGATGAAAAAAGAGCGCTCTAGAGTGTTGTCAGTGGTTAGTAAACTGGGGCTTGTAGATTCCACTAGGGAATAGAAAAAATACATATATACATAATTTAGATTTTATACATCCCCTCTAAGCTATTTTTCAGGTGCAATCCTTGAACTCACTAAAAATAAATGACTGATGGATGCTAAGAGTGTTGTAATCAATTTACCTCGTTTAGAAAACGTTTACTTAGCAAAAAAAACTTGAAAAATATATGTGTACTCAGTAAGTCTCATTTTCAAGTTATTTTTCCCATAGAATTTTTAACACAGCTTTGTCTCATTAACGCTTTCTTGCACAGTTTTGGTACGACTGGAGTTATTTTTGCAGGGCACAGCCCTGTTTAAAAATTGTGAGGTTCTTCAGTATTTTGTGAAAGGCAAAGTCTTACTGAGAAAGCAATTCTGTCTGCTGAAAGAGGATGCATACTCTGCAGGCTTTTATTCTCTATTATCTGCTCCTCACTTCTCTTTTTGAGTGCCTTGGTTTCTGCATTACCAAGGGTTAATTGTTATCAATAAAGCACTGAGCAACCTGAAGGCAAAACTGCTAGAGCAAATAACATGTTATTATTATTGTCATCATCATTGTTAATTATCGGTGACTAACTGGTCACTAACAAAATGCCTTTATAGTCCAATTGAAGAGATATATCCTCCTTGAAACTGTATCTCTCACCTGTGCTACTCACTTCCTCAACTGCAACCACTTAAAACAGTCAATAAATAGTCTTAATATAAACCATGATGAAATAGTGGGTATGGCTCTAGTCAGCACTGAGATATTCTTTACACAATCTCTGTTATTGCTACTTTTAGCCCTGACAACCAATCTCTCCCTAAAACACTGTTCATGAGAAAATTCTGGAGTAGCTTACAATAATCAAGCATTATTGGAGATGAATTAACTTTCAATTTCAGTAAGTAATTAACACTGAATTTAAAAGTTATTTTGAAATTACGCTGCTGTTGTTTTGGAGAATCGACCAAACTACAAGCAGAAAGTACACAAATATTTAAAAAACATTTGTAATGCACAAAACCACAACAACTTGTTTATTAGCTAAGGATTATATCAAATTGTCCTTGATTTAATGTGGACACACTTTCTTCAGTTTGTGACACTTTAGCTGTATTGTGATGAAATAACTGTCAACAGTCCTCCTTTCTTTAGTGTCTCTCTTAAGAGTTTTTTGTTTTAGAGAGCATGAATTTGATGTCATTTTTAATGTACAGCTCTTTATCACTCGAGGGAAAAGCAGAGCCATGTTATATTTAGTACTTTCATTTCTTCTGATTAAATATGAATTACTATGAAATTTTTCTCATCATCTAACACACCATAATACGCCAACAGCTTTTTAATACACTATATAAGCACAAACTTCTGCTCTAAGAGTTTAATTTGCCCCTCTAATCCAATCACATCAACCTTATTTCTCTTATCAGAGATTCCCATTTTGAATTAAATGAGCTCATTAGTTTTAATCAAAAGCAGAGAGATCAAAACTTAAACGTAAATGCTTTAGATCAGAACTGTCAGTCAGCCGTGCAGTTCTATTTTACTAAAACACAAGATCAGAGACCCTTAGAACCAATTTTTTCTCGTAAGGGATGCCAAGAGCTTGAAGATGCTATATTCTTTTTCTTTTTTTGCTCCCAAGGACAGATTATACATTTAAGGTTAGACTTAATTTAGAGTATTTTTTTTTTATCCTGGAGGAAATGAGAAAGTATGCCATTCTGTTGTTGTCTCTTTCACATTTATTGGTGCTGGTCCTTGGAGACCTGAACAAATGTGAAGCCATCACAAACCATGCAACAAATCTGTCCTCAAAAAATTCAGCTCTGTTCAGCGTTATCATCTAAGAAATAAAATTCTGAAAGGAAAGATATGTGTTTCAGAGTTATGGATAGTGGAACACTAAAACAGGAACCAGGGTACTAGGATAGTAGAAGTACTGGTAAGATGAGGATCATAATTAATTATTATTTTTATTGTACTGTACTCTACAGTGCAGTACTTAAAGAGTACATTAAGAAACCACAGCATGGATACTTCCCACTGTGTGAGGAAATGCTAAAATCAACTTAACAAGTGTAGTCCAGCACATTATGCTCTAGCACATGCAGTAAGCACAATATGTCCTCTTGTGTTCTAATGGTAATTACCTAAACACACAGAAATAATGTTAATTAAACACACAATACCTCACAGTCAAAAAAATGATGAGGCTGTAATACATATGTACCATTCCCAAGCAACTGAAATTAAAATTTCTTTTTCATATACAGTTTTATGAAAGACAGGAAAATATCTGACATCTAGTACAGTGTACTTGGCATTGACGTTTTCTAGGCTCATGTCAGTTTACTTCATAAGATTAGCATTATTTCGCTGTTACTATAATATGTAGAAACCTCTACATCTCTGTTAGTGAAAGGTATAAAATGCATATAATTTATCCAACAGAGTGGAACAGTGTCTCTCATATAAATATGTTTCCTGATGTGTTTGATTTTCTTTAAGGAAAAGTAGCTGACAATGTATGTGTGAGATGGGATTAGTTACCTAAGAGTCCAGAACAGCTTATGAACAGCTTTCTGAATTTCTCTCAGGAGAGAACCATTACAGCAGACAGTACAAATCTGCATTCAAAGTTGCACCCGCACATGGTACATACTGTAACAATGCTAACAGTGATTATGCATGCAGGATTTTAAAAATAGGATGCGTACAGAACTCATCCATCGATGTCAGTGAGATCTGCACAGGAATATACAAAATATTGTCCATTATGAGTTCTCAGGAGTTTACTTCAAGTGCCTATCACTAAGCCTTTGCAATTCTTTTTCCAATTGTGTCAAAGGAAGCTAGCAATCTGAGGAACATCAGAACGAAACTCTTTTTTTTCAAGAGGATGTTTTTATTTAATTGAAATCTAAGACCTTTAAAAAAACTGAAATAAGCAGGGTCCACTTTTGCTTAATACGCAGTAACTAAAGATGTCTTTTACACTGAAAAATAGTGCTCCTGGGCTGCATTTACTGAGTCTAAACATGCTGTTGAGTTATAAACCTCTGAAACTCTGAGTTTAGAATGTTAATAATATGATAAAAGTCAAAGCTTACTGTGTGTGAATGACTGTCAGGCTTAGAAGTATAAAAAGTAAGTCTGGATTGCCTTAGCAAAACAGATAACCATGTACTCTGTTGGGAAAGCACTTGCTTTTGTGTCCTTAGATATCTTCAACAGACACTACTAAAGGAATAAACCTCTTCTCTTTCCACTCCCAAAGCTGCTAATGATTTCTGGGCACAAGGAACACACTTTCTGTTTCAAAGGCCATGAAGCTGCAACCCACTACATCGGTAAGAAATTGTCATAAACGTATAAACATTAAGAGCCACGGAGGAAAATGAGATGGTGTGAATTAGTGGCCAGTTCCCAAAATTATTCAGCCAACTCCTCCCAAGCATTTCCTTGTAAACAAGCCTTGTAGTTCTGATCCTGTAATGGGCTTTGCCTTGGGAAAAATCTTGTGCTCAGACACCACAAACCAGTCATGTACTGTTTAAGTCATGCTAGCAGAGTTCTTCTGATGTTAGTGGAATATGTACTGATAGATAAACATGCATATAACTGTTCGGAGTACTAAGGTCTTAGGCTCTGATCCTGCAGCGATCTGCAGATGTACTCCAGCACCTGTGCGCAGCCTGACTACCTAATTGCTATAGAGCAAACCAATGTAGAACAATGCAAATAATTGCTATTACATAGCAATAGTACAAGTACTAAGACTGATTCACAAGCGCATTAAAATTCAGATAAAAAATGTGTGCCCCAGGAAAAAAGAAGTTCCAGATTTGATTTATGTCTTAAATAATACAATGCTACTAAAGCAGCCTGAATAAATACTCACCAACTTCTGTTTCTTTTTTCCTCCAATGTACTAAAAATAATTGAGAGGAGAAAAATGCATTTTCACATGTCAAACAGAAAAAAGATAAGCTTCTCATTCTCAAAGAGACCAGAAACTACAGAAGGAAAACCAAACACCAAGAAGAAATTTGAGGGTGTTGGTAGGAAAAAAGCCTATGGTTTAACATACAGGAAATTATGGATTTGGTAGCATTTCAGGAAGTTTTCATCTGGCTGTTATTTCTCTTCCTTGACAATAGATGTCTATACAGCTTTTAAGGGACATTCGCAAACACTAGCTATACAGCTCTTAAAAAAGAAACAAAATAAGAGAACATACAAGTGAGCTTGAGTAGTTAACTGTCCTGTTTTTTCTCATTTTCTTGCCTCTTAAAGTGTGGTTCTAATCAGAACAGTGACTCTCAAAAAAGCGCTGTTGCTAAGGTTTTTCTCTCAGTAGCTTACAGATCAAATTTGATCATTTTATAAACTAAAAAGACAGATTTTTTAACTTAACCACTAGCCCAGGAAATACAAGTCTAAAGCTTCAAGTTAAGACGATGTATTTCCAATAAGTGCAAGTTCCTATGAAATTATACTTAGCACTTCTCAAAATGTATAGTTTTAAATGAAGTGGGTCCAATCCAATTGCAGGCTGAACATGGGCAAGTACTGGAAGCTAATGCTTGGTCTAGGAAGGTGCTGAAGATACTTAGACTATTTCAATGAACCACTTGGGCACATTTATGCACACATGGAGCCTGCTTGCAGATCAGCCAGTGAGCATAGACCTAATCATTTCTACAGGTCTCTTTCAATCTCACTGGTTTGCTCAGCATCTTGCAAATCAAGGACTATCTGAACTGTTTAGTTAACATGGTGGTTGGCAAAGAAAAGGTTCGTTCACTCTTCCAAAGCAATACTATTTCTAAAAGGAGCTGTAGGAATAATATTTTTGCTGTGAGCTATCCCTGTCATAAACAGGAACTTGAATTCCTGAACAATCACATTTGGATCTGAAATTCATGGTACTTGTATCTAACTCGGTAAGACTCTTAAAATTTCTGGTTTGTTATTTACTGAAAAACTGAAGAAGTAAAGAATTGAAGCCCAGGCTTTGGTGACTGAACTCCCTTCTTTACTTTACACCAGTGGAATAATGCTGGGTTCTGGCCAAGGCCTTAAGGAAAAGGGGAAGGCCAGGGAAGCTTTTCCAAAAGAAATGTAAAGAAGGATGACTTCCTCTAAGGAATTTACTGCTACGTAATTTTTTTAGACAAGATGATAAACTGATCTTTCTTGTCAAGTGAAGACAATTCAATTTTCATGACCTATAAGCTTATTAGAAACTCAAAGACATAAAAACTTTAAACTCCATCAGACTCCTGTTGAAAGTTGTTTCTTTCAATTTTTTTTTACCATTGTTGGTTGGTGGGGTTTTTTTCTCTCTTATCCCTCCTGATTTTCCAGAGCCAACAACTCATGATATGGCCTGGCATCTGAGATTGTTTCAGGTAAGTTGTCATTGTATAAAATATTTAATTTTTTACAATTAACTGGACACTGAAGCCTTACATATGTATTTATTTAATTTTCTCATAATATTAAAAATGTATTTACATATAAAGATATGATTACTTCTATAATCAAAATCTGTAGTTTCTAGGCTTCAGTCCACATGTGATGGTGAACAGTGCTAAGCATAGATTATAGAATCATAGAATAACTTGAGTTGGAAGGGACTTTAAAGATTATCTAATTCCACCACCGCCCACCATGGGCAGGGACATGTGACTAAATCAGATACATACAGCATATCTTTTTAATGCAACAAAAGTATGCATGGTCAAGCAAAAGTCAAGTCAGCGAAGAAGCAGAGACTTTAGATACAATGGCCATAAAATTTAATATCTGATCTGCCGTATATACTGTGGATTTACAAGAACTTGGATATTACACAGGAGTCTGTTGACTTGAACAGTATGCCCACAAAACAGAGTGGTTAATATTTTTAATTTCCATAGTTAATTTGTTGAAAAATCTCCTCCAAAGGAAGCAGTAAAATCCCAATGCTTAACTATATACAATTTAATGGGACAAACTATTACAAATGCATTAAGAAGAATAATTTCTTCATTTCAGGGATAAATTCTAAGTGACTGAAGACTTAATTCAGTTGCCCATACATAGGTCTACAGTCATGTGAGCTGCCCCACAGTGTCTGAGATGTGTACAGGAATGGCAGTTTCACACGGGACCTCCAGAAGTCCCAAGTCTTTCTGGAGCTGATGGATACCAAATGTGTCTCATGTAGCACAAATTCCCTGTATCTGGGGAAACTTAAGCCAGTAGAGCCAGGTCCCATTTAAGTAAGCAGAAATACCTGAAAAAGACTCAGATCAAGTTCCTGGTTATCATTTTTTAGGCTACTGTATGGCTTGTTGCTTCAGGCTTTGGTTGCACAAACATTCAGTCTGGTCTACATGGTTACACCAGCCTTAGAAATGCACTTGTGTTATTCCCCAAAATACACTAGACAAGATTAACCACAACCAAATGCATGCCAGTATTGTCTAAAGGAGCCTAATACTGTTTTACCAATGGATAAGCAAAACCGTGCATGCAATTACTGGCAAAATAAGTTATAGTTACACTCAACTACTATACATACACAAACATAACAATGTGCAAACTGTATTTGTGTATGATTGTTAATGCTCAGTTTGCAGGTTCTACAAGTGCAAACACTCTTATGTTCATATTTTGGGCACACAAAAGACTACCTCTGCAGAGAAATATGTCATGCTTTGAAAAGTTCTTAATATTATTACAAATAATGAGTTTACTGTGTCTGTTTTTCAATCCAGACTAGGCCCATATACTGGCTGTAGTTATGTAGTACAACTAAAGCCGAAACTCATTGACAGACTTTCCCTATTATTATACAGAAAAAATTTTGAATGTTCTATTATGCTTGTAGAACCAATGTAATATGAATAACTCTTTACTGGACTAAGAAGTATTACTTTATTTAATGCCTCTCAAAGCTTCCTTTCTCTTTCTTCTGCTTCTGCATTTCCTTCTACTTCTTCTTCTAGTACAGAAACATGTCTTATCAAGGTATTAATTTCCAACATATGTAATTTGCTTCCCATGTAAACTTTATTCCACAAAATTTGTTATATAGCTGATAAAATACAGAACAAGTAAGGTGCTAGAATTGAGCTATAAATAAAGTGTTGCCAGGATGAAGCTATGAATAAGATTTTTGTTACTCCAATAATTTTGAAAGACAGACTTTAGAACAAATTTTGGTAGGTCAGTGACCTATGAAATATATAGCGCTTCCTTTGCCTGTTTGAAAACAACAAAATAAAGATTTGTTATTAAAAGAACCAATGATGGTAGGAAACTTTAACTCTGAAAAAGCCTTTGGAAATGTTACAGTCTACTGGGCTTCAATCCATTATCTAAACATTCGCAAATGTATCCACACTCGTCCAATAGACCGGAACAACTGTCGAAGAGCTGTTATGGTCTAGTGAGCGAGCAGTACATAAACCATACTGCGTATGAAGCTCAAACTTGTTATGTTTTTTAAATTTAAGGTAATCTATTTTATGCAACAGAATAAATAATCTGACCTGACCTGTTGGCTTGGTTTCATGTGAGGTCAGCAACACTCATAAATTTTCAGGGTTCATTGACAGTCTGAAAAAAATTAGCACAGTGGCATTTTTTCCTTACTGTTTACTTGCATTGCAGTAACTCTAATAAAGTTTGAAGCAGAACACATCGAATGGCTTGGAAAGGTCCTGATGTTAGGAGAGGACAGGATCATAACTAACAGCGCATCTACCCTTTGTTAGAGAATGGGTATGGAGTAAAGAAAACAGCAAATGAAGAAACAATAAAGAAAAAAAAGGACCCTGACTAGTGCTGAGGGTAAAACTTGACTGAATTCCTTGAGAGCTCTATGGGCCTGTGAAGAATACAGGACTAGATGCTAAACTTCCTTTGAGATGTGGCTGGTTTCCACAACTTAAATGATCTTTATGCTGACTGATCAACTTATAAACAATTTTGAGCATTTGTTTTCAGCACGAAACCACCATTAAATGTTGATGCTGTTTCTCCTCTTTCATGCCCTAGAAGGATCCACTGAGGGTACTTTTTCTCTCTTGATAGTTTTCTGCTCTTGCCTAGTAACTTGTGAATCATTAACTAACACTCCAGAGCATAGCTGTGAAAACAACTGTGGTTCAGAGCTGCCAATAATGGCCTACTAAAGTTCCTTCCCAGCACATGGCATAAAAAAACACCCAACAAACATTAAAAAGTCCCTTCTGATGTTGCCTAACATTGCCAGCCTGCCTGGGCTTAAAAAGCACAATAAAGAGGTTGCTTTCCAGATTTTCATATGCCAAATGGGAGGTGCTTCTTGGTGAAGCTTTTCCCTGAGGGGATGAAAAGCAGCTGAGTTACCTCATGCTGCTCAGTCAATGTTTGGATGATCCTCCTCCAGGAAAACATACACAAGTGTCAAAGTCAAGCTGCTGATAGTGGATGTTTCTGTACTCAGCAACTAAGCAGTAGGAAAGTTCAAGAGAAAAAACGGAGTATCATAAAGGTTGTCTTTGAGAGCATATGACATCCAGCAAAAGCTATTATTCAGCAGTCTGTGTATGCCAAGGAACAAACAGTATGAATTACAAAATGTGAATGTTCTAAATCTTAGGGAAATACTCTCCATAAATAGAGCCACTTGAGGAATCTATTTCTTCAGAAAATACCTTTTGTGCTGCTGGGATATTTGGGGGATTCTATTTTCAATACCTGTGTTCTGGATCTACTGGAGCAATGCTTTTATCATGACTATAAAATGGTTACGAGCCAATTCCTCATATAAAACAGTCGGTAACAGTGGGGCTTTTTTATGACATACATGATGTCAGACAAAGGGCATCAGAACTTAGTCTTTGTACTACAATACAAAATAACAATACATAAACACCTTTGTGAAAGCAGCTTGAAACCCATGTTTTCTATTAAAAAGTCATGTTCAATCTTCACTGTTGATAGAACAGAATAGCTAACACAGAGAACATTGTATATCAGAAAGGTCAATAGTTATTATGAGCTACAAATATATTTTTTTCCATCCTTCAGGCTGTTTAGCGAATATCACAGCATGAACAGCTGTCTTCTTTAATGCTTTTAAAATTAGAATCCCAAAGAGGAAGAAAAAATTACATTTGCAATGATTGCTCTTTGCTTTTGTAAGTTTACTTTAATACACTATTTTATATACATGAATCTTCCATGCAGCCTAACCAAAGGCAGGGACTGGTTGCTAGTATCTACTGGATTGCTATATCAATGTGTATAGAATCTAGCCAAAAAAAATCACTTTGCACAAATTGTGTAACCTTGCTGAATAATATTTCTAGAGAAGAGAGTAGCGACTGGGCATATGTTTAAACCAAGCAAGCATACAAGTGCAAACACAGGCTGATCATCACTAACAGCAAACGCTTATTGGTTTAGCAGCAATAAACATCATCTGACCTACCACCTTCTGTTCACACACTGAAAAAGGCAAAAAAGGGTGGTAAGATTGTGGCATCATCTCACCTCTTATTTTTTTCAAACATGACAGGTTTCTAGGATCATCCTTACTAACAGTGAACTACTACTACTTTTCATTCTGTTCTTTGGATTTCAGTCATATGGGCTCTACCAAATTGTTCCCTTTTGAAGGTTTGGACCTTATCTTGATGTGTATTGGTGTCTCAAATGTAAACTGGTATTTTATAAATATTTCAAAAAATAGAAGGAAAAACATAATTTTCTTTATAAAACAGTATTCTAGTTAATTTAGTAAATTCTTAAAAATATAGTTAATTCAATAAAAAAAGAGTCTGAATTAGAAGCCACATGTTGTTAAGGGGAAAATTAATATAAGTGGTGACAAAAGTGTTTTTCCCCATGGGTTTTACTGTTTGGCTCATAGATACCTTCATTACTGGACAGTGGCAATAGGTATGGTGCTAACTCCTTGACACTGTGAAAAGCATCATGGCAATATATAGATTCTTTGGGAGAGAAATAGAGATGCTGCAGATTTTGCAGTATGTGTAGAAAGTCCTGGTTTAACGTACCCTAAGAAGTACGTTCTCCAGCTGCACAGCTCCATAGTTAAGATGACAGTCAAGCAACACTTTTAAAATGTCAGAAAACATAGGCTTAGAGAGAATCTAATTATCCATGTCAAAAAACCCAGTGACTAACACTGTTCTTTTTGAAGAAAAAATAATGGAAAAAAGCAATATAGGCTTTCCCATCTCTTGCCCCAAGCAAGTAACACTTAAAAATATCTTGTGAACAGAACTATTACTTAAACATGAAAATACTTATGTCCTCCACACTGTGCATCCAAATTTATTTCATAATGCTATTAATATGTCCATCATTGCAAGATTCACTTTGCAACAGTTCCCTCTCATTTGTCACACAGAAAATCTGACCCAGTCCAGGCCAGGCAGAACCAGGCAGGCTGCTAAACCTGCTGCCACTGACAAACTTGCTATCACAGCTGGCATGGCAGGTAGCTGATGCTATTGGGATGTTGTGCTCGGCTGGTAAGAAGTCCAACTGTCAAGTTTTCTCTGTACCTTTGCCCCCTTATAAGTAGACTTTCTTTGTTCCTATTACAGTATTTTCTCCTCAGGATAGCATATTACATTAAACAGGGCAACAACATTCCTAAGATACACCGAGAGCTTTCTTATATAGATAAGTTAGTATTTATAGATTCCTTTGCTTATGCGGAATTTAGAAAAAAGGCTAAAATAATGACAAGCACTATGTCACCAAAATTCACATAGAGCTGGGAATAGATATTTCCCAAACTAACAGACTTGAGGCTGCTGAAAACAAACACCTGACAGAAGTTCCAGTGGACTGCAGCCATGCATTATTTTTAGAAAACAACTCACTCAAATTATTTGGTGAAAACAAATGTCAAATGAACCGGACATCTTACTTTTATTATATTTTTCCTCTTTATTTATTTATTTTGCATTGTGGAGTTATGAAGGTTTTTGACAGACACAATCAGAATCTGTCATATTACACAGGAAACAGCATTTAAAAAATCAGCCCTCAGTGTAAGTATTTTGGCAGATTTATCACAAGACTTGAATGGTAAACACTTAACAGAAGGAGTGCTACTTCTGTTTATTTATTTACTTTATTTTAACAGTGGGAGCAATGATTTTTTTTCCCCCTAATGCTCCTTTAAGTGAAATAAAGATAATAAGAATAAGATCATCAATAGTAATTGCTCTTCCTCTTTTTTTAGCCCATTTTTCTATTTCCATGGTACAGCATTCCATGAGTTTTTCTGAGTTAATTTTTTTCTATATTTTATTTCACAGCCCTGGAGCTGGCACTGTTTCTTTTTCCTCCAAGTTTGAAGATCACCCCATGGATTAACAAATGACTGAGGATTCTCTCTTAAAAGACTCTTTAAAAAACTGTCAGAATCAGCCTGAGACAAAGATTTATTATGAACTATTTAAAGGGCTTAATATATGTATCCCCAAAGAGCCCTTGGAGCAAACTAGAAAGGAAGAATGGGATTCTCAAAGAATAGAAAAAATCTCCAATGCCCCACTCTCTTCACACCATGATTACTGTTTACTCAAAGGATAAAATGCCTAACCTGTCACATGAAGTCTTCAGAAGCCATATTACTGCTGATGTACAGTAAAAAACCCAAAACAATGAGCCTCAACTGCAATATGGCTAAGAAAGGCAGCTGTAATTTGCTTTCTAACCTGTTCACTAACACACTAATGTGGACACATCTTGTAGAAAGAACTGATCTCCTGACCCAGACAGCAATCAGACAACTGCCAGAGTATTTGCTGTCACACAAGCTGTGACCATTACCTTAATTATAAGTTACCATATAACAAACCTTCCCTAATGAGCAACTCTTCTCCCACCTGTGTGCCAGCTAATCCTTCTGTCCTTGAAGAGAACCACTGCAGATTATTTTCATTTGAAAAGCATATTCACCTGCATTTCTTCCAACAGATAAAAATATTTTATATTTGAACAAAGTTAATCGCTCTACTAGAGTGCCAAGACAGTAAAATATACAGGCTTATACTAAAGAAAGGGAATTAGAAAGAAACATACCATACTATAGGCAAACCTTAAGCAGAGCTGGATCTGACCTTTGACTTCATGTTCATACATAAACACATCCACTTTTACATATTCTTCTGTGTTTACAGAACTATATAGAATACTTTTACACTGCCATTTTTCACTTTGTTCCAAAACCCAGGAATCGTACCTCGGTTCATGTTTTACACAAATACCTCCTTTCCCTCTCTGATACCAACTTTCAGCAGGTTACATTTTTCTTCCTTTTTAGTTTTCATCTTTTTACTGCATTTTATTTTCTTCTAACATCTGATATTTAGGATATTTCTATTCACATTACCAGTTACAGGAAATCATACCCTCATAAACAAATAAAAGACAACTTCCCTCTCCACAGAAGTTACTGTGGGAATGTGTGAGGCACTGGAATCTGCTTTTGGCCTATCTGAGTTAATAGCCTCACCTCTTATGAGGCAGTTTCAATGTTTTAGCTGTTAATGCTAAGGGTATACCTAAAATAAGCAAATCAGTCAAAAGCATCTGCAGGCTTCCCATCTGCTATGTGTTTTACTTGAACAGTGAGTAACAGTGTAGAGATGCAGCTATTCATGTCAAAAGGAGCTCAGGAAGAACAGGAGGGGGACATAAATAGTAATCAGAGTAGACAATTGAAGAACAGAGTAACAGATGAAATTTCATGCTATCAAGTGCAAGATGTAGCACGCATTTCAAGAAACTACTCCTGTATATGGAGGAGTTTTCAATAACTATAACGAGACAGCAAAAGGAAAATATCTCAGTGAAAACATCTGCTCTGTATGGAGACCATTATGACTAAAAAGTTAAATGAGAAGTTAGAACACAATAAAAAGGAATCTAACATTATTAAAGAAAGTATTGCACTGCTATTAGGTAAATTTATAGTTATTGTGTATAGTTCTGGTCATCTACTATGAAAAAAGAGAATCAAGGAAACAGAAAGCTCTAGTAGAAGGACATCTGAAGGGAGATTAATGAGATTGTAAATATTTAGCTTTAGTGATGTGAAAAAAGTACATAAAATAAAGATACCTAGAAGATAATATAAGAAAAAGATTTCTAATCAATTGAAAAGAAAACACAGTTTGAGCTGGTAAAGACAAAATTATAAATAGAAATAATTTTTCATCCATAACTTGTAATCTATACAATTCACAATCAATATATATCTGAAGAACTTCAAAAGAAGGACTAAATATGAGGCTAATAAGAATAACCATACTACATTATATACAATAAAATTTACATGAGATATCAAGTGTCATGCTTCAACTTACACGGTACAATTATCATTCTGTAGATTTCACGTGTGGTTTGGAAATATTTGTTAACAGCTACTATAAAAGACAAGCTAGTGGGGTAAATAGACAATGCTCACTCATATTATATGAGTTCCTGTGCTCCTAAGACATTTGTCTTCCATATGAAAACCTGTGGCAGGAGATGCTTCTCTTGTTTACTCACCCACCACCTGTCTTAAAATTCCCCAGTGGTTTCTAAGTAATCAGTAGCACAGAAAAAAAATGGAGTCCCTCTAGAAGGAATACAACTCCCCATCTCTTTCCTGTTTGCTGGCTTTGAATTGTAACATTCAGATGCACTTTCTCTTGGTTAAAAAGCTGCAACATGAAGCTGAATTGTACTAAGTTAGAAATGAATTCTGAAGCCAAGAAGGTGTGTGGTGAACCTCTTGTCAATGGTTCTCTTCTTTGACTACTCAAAAATTCAAGTACTTTCAGCTGAAGTCATTACAGTTCCTTGAATGGACTTAAAATTAAGTGCAACATCTCTTCATAACTGAGAAGCTTGATCCTCCAGCTGGCCTCAGATGTCTGCCTTTGCTGCATACATATCATATATTCAAAATGTTCACTACGTTTTCCCCACTCTGCTACTAACACGACTGCAAACAGCTTGCAAAGTTTCCCCATTGCCATCATGGGATTGTTCATGAAGACTCTATGCTGAAGTCTATTTTCTCAATCTTTGCAGCTAATCTTTAAAGTTAAAAGACTGTTATTGCATGGCTTGTATAAAAGTGGAGACTTTACAGAGAATAATAATAATAATCAGACTACTTTAAAAGAAATTACAATATAGATGAATCATGTTCTATATTGCAATCAAAGAATTTTGCTGTTGGATTATATTCTGTAGATTAAAGTTATTACTATCATATTTTTAATTTAATCCCGGTATATTTTTAATGGACAATTATAAGGTAATCAGGAAGGACTACAAATCTTACATGCAAATATATTCTACAACACATGTGCCTTGCTATGTAAAATACAAATTATAACAGTGAAATGAACATGTTTTAATGGAATATTGTATAAGTAATTTCTTATAGACTATGACATATGACTTATAAGGTGAAATTACTTTCCAAAGCCAAAAGGTGATATAAGACCAAGAGATTGATTCACATTCTCTTTATACTCTCTTTCTGGCTTAGTCACAACACAGCTCATTATACAGTTCCCTGTTCTATGGAAAAAAGTTTCCTATGTCAAAAATTTAATTTCAGAATAACTTTGATTAAGCAATATTTATATGGGTATACAAAAGAAAACCCATATCTCTAAAAAACATATTTTTCCCTTAAGAAATATTTGTATTTTCCTATTTAGGCTCCCCAAGTTCTCCTCGAAAGTCCCTGCACAGTGCTATTAGTGATTTCATATTAAAAATGTTAGTAGCTGCTTAATATAATCAAGTGTTAGAGTAATGATAATGATTACCTCATCATATTGGTAATTTTTGCATTCTGTTAGCAAATTTTGCTTTTGCTAACATGATGCAAAAGTTGTTAATATAATGAGTCTCATTGTATTAGTAACTTTCTATCGCATTAACAAAGATTAAATTTGCTAATGTAATATGACAGTCACTAACATAAGATTAGTGCAAACAGAGACAAAAATCTCTGTAGACCTAAAGGTAATGCTAAACATGTAAGAAATGCTCATTTGTTTTTCCTTTGTTAGCTATACTTTGAGTGCCTTAAGTGTCACATCCATCTACACTCATCGAATGTTCTCCAGGAAGGTCCATTTTATCAAACACTAATGGAGCCATGAGACAATAATTAACTTTTGATGCAAAATCATGAACCATAAGGTTTCCTTGTTAGAAGATAAGTGACTCATGAAAATTGATCAACTGATATTTATACAACATAGATATGTGTGTTCATAAAAACTGACATTAGTAATACTGCTAATTAATTTATATAGGACCTTCCATGATGAGCCTACTAATGTCTACACAAATATCAAACAGACACAGCAAATACCCTTGGACTACATTGCTTGTGAGGTTCTCCCAAAAGAGATTTCACGAGTTAGAAATAGTTCATGGCATAAATGCCACAACATTAATAAATGACAAACAGCAGAAGTCAGCCTGAATACAATTATTGTCAGTCTGTGCTTGTATACCGCAATGTCACATTTCTGTGGTGATACTTCTACTTGCTTTCAGGTCCCTGTCCCAGACTTCAAACACGAGGAGCAACACAGAAGCTGCAGCACTATGTGAGAATGGAAGTGTAGGTCCCTCTTCTTAGATGAAGTTTAACTTTTCCTAAATTATCTGACTTCAAGAGCATCTAAGTCATGTGCCAAGCTACCGAAAATACAAGAGAGCTTTAGAAGTGGAGCTTGCTCTCACCTTCCATTTTCAGTCTTTTAGGTCATTCTAGGAAGTATTATCCTTTTATGTCCTGTTTCAGAACAAGCTACAAAATAAAAGTAGTCCTTCCTGAAATCCGCATGCACACAGTGTTTAGACTAAACATACTACAAAATGTGGGTGCCTGAATGCAATTCTGGTTTGACAAAAGTGAAAATGAAGTGCAACAGTTAGTCAATACAACAACTATTTACAGTAGCAAGAAATTAAACCCACCGAAATATTCTAAGGAGAAAGAACAGCTGCTTGTTTATAGTCAGAATGTAAAACCACAGTATCGGCAAGACAGAAGACATAGGCTTTTAATGAATAACTTCAGCACAGACTCATGCAAAGAAAGAGAAACATTTGGTATATAGTCTCTTGTCTTCCTTTCAGAAAAAACACCAATACAATGTATTCAGCTCATACAATGTAGTCATTAATGGAAAAGGGGAAAGGTAAAAGCAAAAGCAAGCAGGACTCCTGCAGAACAGGGCTGCTAAGTAAGACATGCTCCAATTTTTTATTTGCATCATGCTTGATTTGCTTTTATAACCAATGAACCATTTTTGTGGTCAAGAGAGTTAAAAAGTTAGAACTAGAGCATAAGAATCGTCTGAGCTGCGAAGTCCTAGATATAGTGGCACGACTCCAGGTACCATAATCAGGTCTGTAAATAAACAAAGGAGCTGAAGAATGAGCTAGATACTTAACAAGGCTCATCTGAAGAGTATGAAGGGCTTTTCAACACCAGAAGAAGAATTTAAAACTGGATTCAAAGCTTTATGTTAATATATAATTTTCTTGTGCTATAAACATCAGGCTGAACTGAAGAAAAATCAAGTTTTCAGCTCATAGTACTAAAATATAAAAAAGAACAACCATCAGTTTTCCATTTCTTTTCCTTCAGATTTTAGGCTGAGATTTCTGTGAACAATTGTTTAATTAGAAGACCATTTATTTTGGGAGAAGTGTATAAGTGAAGTCCTAACCACTAATTGTTATGAACAGCATGCATCTTTTTTTCTTCTGTGCTAGAACAGCTGATCTGTGTCTTAATTCTAATAGGGCAAACTGTATTCTGCTGATCTAAATTTCACTGTCACAGTTTTCTTTTCTGTTTCCTCCCCCCATACAGGAATTCTATTCTGCTGTGCCCAGTTTTGACTCTGACAGTTCACAGCTGAGCAGTTTAGAGGAATTCACCTTACTTGACAACAGCAGGACCTGATCCTGTAAGTCAGCTTTAAAATTGCACTTGGAGGCTGTCATGGAAATCATGTGAGAGATGAATTGGTTCTCACCATTTTTGAAAATAGGTCACTTATTTAGGACATTAAAAAGAACTTAGGAATTATGACTTGAGGCACATATTACATTTTTTTGCCAGTGTAGTCCCCTTACCTAATGCATAGAAATCGATTCATAATAATGTAATTCTAATAACCCAATCTGTCTTGAAATCTGTCCTTTAAAGACATTTCATTGTACTACTCCTTGTGTTTATGTTGAACAGTATGAATGATGATGGCCTTTTTAACAAAACTTCCACAATGCCAAAGATCTTTAGATAGAGCAGAACAAAATTTAGGTAATACAAGGATAGACCTACAAAGGAACAAAAGCCAAAACCAGGGTAGAAGCCCTAATGACATGCAGTATAGCAATAGGGGCAGGTGTTCGAGGAATATATTGTATTCTCCTGAGGCACAAAGGCAGAGGGGGGTAAGTGACATGAGAAGCAAGAGAAACAAAGTGATTTGAAGATTTTTTCTTTCCCTATGTATTTCGTATCACATAATTGCTGAATTCACATATTGCACAATTCCACTCTGCCATTTTCAGCCAAAGTTTAGCCTGTTTGTATAAATTCCCTTCCCAGTGACAACCCCCATACATATCCTTGGATTAGGAGAGGATTGTTTTGCAGAAATACTCAGGTCCTTCTGCTCAAGTGCTTCACACATTGCCTCACACTTGAACCATTGGAGAATCTCAATTGGGGCAACAAGTACTATGACTGATGTCATCTGCAGGCCAGCCACTAGAAGTCAGCAGTCACATACACTCTTATAAAGAGCTCATGTAAACAAAGTCTGCAGAAAAAGCATCTTGCTAGCCACTATCTATATGCATATTCCTCAGGTCTGCTAGAGCACCTTGGAATGCAGAGCATTGCTCAAACACATCCTCCTCTAAGCTTGTGCCAGGTATGTATTCCAAAGAGTTTATGTCTAAGAACAGCTAATAGAGATGTAGAGACTGTACTTGTGCAGAAAACAGAACTGCCATTTAAGCAGCTCTCCCGGCCTTCCTGCATCTGCAAGGAAAGTACGGTTTCAGGGGAGGAAGGAATGGAAGGTGCATGAGCCTGTGTGATAAGAAGAGCACCAGGCATATGAAGAAGCTACCATAAAGGCTGTTGAGTACTTCTGAATAAAAGGTATAGTACTACCATCCTGTCCTTAGACAACACATTATTAATTTTAGTGTCATGCGCTGTATAACATTGTCTGATTAAAGTTAAGTACAAGAATTTGTCAGATGAGTTGATTTCTGCCCTTGTCAGATTATTTTGCTTAGTTTCTGATGAAATCATAAGACAAGCTTTACAAAATTATTTCTTCGGATTTTCTTCTGAGCTTCTTTTCCCTTCCTATTGCCAGATCTAATCTATTTATCTTTGGCTCAATTACTGATTTATGTCCACTGGGATGCTAGATACATATCCTGTAAGTGATATCAGCTTATTTTTGTTACATTATATATAGTGAACAGACACTCTGAATTGTTTCTGTGCATGAAACCATCAACATTTGTTATTAATTATGCTCTAAGGAAGATGTATTTCCCTGTTGAACTTTCCAGAAAAGGCAAAATATAATAGTTTTTCTCACTGAACAATTTTCCCCTTTGTTACGGGACAGCTGATGAACACAATACTGCTTTTACCATGCAGTCCTGAAAGGGCCAGTTGGGGGAAAACAAGTTTTTCAGTACTTAAAAATACCAAAAAGTTACAATAGCCTGCATGGAAGCTCCATGTATGTCTGCTTAACAAAAATAGCTTTTGAACTACAAAGACATTTGGTGATGATTACTGTTCACTGAAAAAAACAATTACAAAATGTTATGCATCTATTTCTTTTCCTGTCCATGTGTTTATCTATCATTTTACAGTTTTCAGCAGAGCAGATGTGCTATGACAGAAACAGCAGCTACAGTATTTGCTTCACATATAGAAACAACAAGTAAATGTGACTCATATCCTGGATTACATTAAACAAAATGGAAGAGTGACAAAAAAAATCTGTTAGTCTAACAACAGATTTTAATTGCAAACTAAATTGAAATTCATTTGTTTAAAAAAGTGTTTTCAAATGTTAACTCAGAGATTTATACTGGCATATTTGCCAAAAACGTTAATGTTCTGAAGTGAACTCCTGTTTCTAGTGAGGTCACCAGAGCTTTGCCACAGCTTCTAGGGGACAAGAGTCCATATTGGCCTTTTATTTGGTCCCCCCCTGGATTATTTACACATCTTATGTACATCAAATGAGCACTAAGCTTTAACTTGTCTATTTTAAAAACAACATCTGTAAGGCTGCAAACGTTCAAACAAAGTTAAGGATTTGTTCATAAAAGATTTAATCAATTATTATCATGCAATGTTCAGCTGCAGAAACTGAGGCTTGAAATATGAGCTATATGTCAAAGGGCAAACTGAAATGTTTTTTACTTTAGCAAAGCAAGTCCTCTGCTGTCGACCCATTAAAACTTTGTTTGCTATTATACTTGCTGGTGAGCGAGTCATGTGGAAAGTTGTTTAGGATATGAGCCAGTGTGTTCCCCAGGTGATATAAATGCTTTATCAAACCGATCCTGCCTTGTTATGTAAACTATACCAGGTACCATTCGTTTTAAACAGAGAGATAAACAGATCTAATATGCTTCAGGGCATCATGCTTTATGCATGAACTGCTTTTTATTTTTATATTAAAGATTTTCTTGACGCAGCCCTTTGCAATGAAGGAAAGCTCTGCTATACATCTTAACTACAACCACTGCAGCACCTGCAAGTTCAAAGTACAGAGACTGATATTCCCTGATCAGATAGTCCCATGCTAACCTATTTAATTAATTCTTAATAAACAATTAATTTTTTAGTGAAATACTTCTTGTAATGAGAAAGTCTCTCTCAAAAGATAAATGAAATAATCCTCTGAGATGGAATTTATAAAAAAATAACCCGTCTATTTACAATACTTAGCTACCAACTCTTTGCTTTCAGTTGTCTGATCTATCACTTGTTTTCTTATATATCATACATCTTTCAATCTGAAATGATATCAGATAGAATGTTTTTAACCTACTCAGGTGTAATATCCAGTTTATTTTTACAGCAATGTGATTATGGTCTACTTTTAGTTTTTGTTTGTGCAAATGCAAAATATAACCAAAGATTTTCATATTGTTCCTTAAGATGTATATTCAGAAATAAGACCAGAATTTAGTCAGCTGTCTTAAAATTGACACATACAGATTGAAACCAAACACATTTATGTTCTCCTTTAAAAAAATGGACCTCCAAAGTACTACAATTACAAGGATCCACTTTGAGAATTGTGTACACTTTTCCCCTAAAATATTATTAAAAATTGCTTGTTTGCGGCTCAATATTCAACATCATCCTCTGAAACTTTAAAGACATCTATTTTCTTAGAACTGAATGAGAAGAAGGAAGGAAAAAGTCTTATAGATGTTGTTATATACACATAAAATATTTATGCCACGTAAAACAAGATTTTAAGTACACTACACAGTCTCAGTGTAGTCTTAATTATGGAGTCACTGTTAAAACCCTTGTTATTTGTCTGCTTCTACAAATAGATTTGCGTGGATGTGTATACGTACTTGCTAGTGCAGGTGTATATGTGTGAATTCAAATGGCTTTCGCATATTCGCCTCTAAGTTTTGGTAGAGTTACCAATGCCTAATTGAAACTCATTGGTCAAAATGATCTATAGAGCATTATTGTATTATAGTCAACTCAACAACTGTAATTATTCTCAGATTGATAAGAGTAGTAGATTTAGTCTGCCTTAGTTGACATTTTCTAGGCTGAAAAAAATTCACTGCTTGATAAAAGCTTTTGTTTTAGCAAACATATGCACAGAGGTGGTACCAGTAGCATAGTTTTAATGCCGAAGGCATCCGACTAATACATGGAAGCTGAATAATATAACATTCTTCACTAAAAGTCTGATTTGTTTGTATTCATAATGTAGTGTTTACTTCAGGACGTACTTTCTGGAGACAAGATGCCTTCCTTCCCTTTATTCCATGCACAACTCAAAATAGAAAAACTAATGAAATTTAACTATCCACAAGTCTTTGTTGTGGATGAACTGAATTATAACTTTTTAATTTAGTCAAGTAAAGAATTATTACAGTAGGACTCTAGGGCAGGAATGTGTTAATAAAATCATACTCTGCCTTTTCATTTAAAATAATCCCCTTGAGCTGATTAAATGAAATATCACTTGTTTAATAACTGACAGAACATTATTTTTAAGCAGAAATGTTTTGCATATCTTCCTATCCTATTTTTAATTCCAGGCACAAAGTAGTGAAGGCACTGACATCACACAAAGGGAGTAGAGTTTAGCACTTGGATATAGTTTGTCCTGTCATAGTGGCATCTATAATTTAGTGTGAAGCAGTGAGGTAGACAGAGCATTATCATTAGAAATCATCCTGAACAGGGATATAAAACACAGTCACAATAACACTTGTCAGAAGGGTGACTGCAGTCAAAACTAATATCCAAGAGTTTCAAGATAAATGCTGACAGTGCAGCCATCTTACAAAGACTATTACTGCTCAAAAAAATCCCTGAAAAAACAAAAGCAAACGGTGAACCTTCCCCAGAGCAAACAAGTTAGTGTGAATTTTGTATCTGGGGTGGCATAAACTTTGTGAGATTTACAGTAAGTAAAGCCCTTCTTTACCTGAATAAGGTACTTTATGATGCTTCAGAGAAGAAATCGGGTAGTGTTTCTGGCTTAATGACTTTAAGTTATCTAAATTTCTTCCTTCACCCTCACCCTGTTATCTGGAGTGTATGAGTACAATCCTTGGAACAGATGATTAACTGTGCTACTTCCAGCATCAACCCACCTACCTACTGCCCAATTCCCCAACCTACATTCCTCCAACAACACTTGATTTTCCATCTTTATATTTAGATGCATCTCTGGTTCAGAATGTAGATGTGATTTTATCACCTTTTACTGCTCATTTTGTAAACTGCAAAGCCACAGGGAAACTCCAAAATCAAAATTATAGTCTTGACACTTGGAGGTAATTATGGTAACGTCATTGTGTGTGCTTATTTAGCAGTGATATGCATATCTCAACACGAAGATAAACAAATGCTCAAGAATGCTGACTTTTTAACACACTGACTCATAGTTCAATGTCTTCGCAGATGTACTGCAGGACAAGATACAGGTGCTGTGTAGAAGGTATTTCTTCTGCTACCTGCAACCTGTCCTAATCAGAGACACAGAAAAGACAAAACAGCTTGAGGATCTAGAGAACCTAGTATCCCAGATCAGATGGGCTTCCAACAGAGACCATCACTGCTGAGAAATGGGAGGAAAGTTCTGTTCCAGGCACCTGTTATTTTCAGTGCTTAACGTACTCTGAATTTGATGTTGCTCATACACTAATCACCATTTTGCAAGGTCTATTGCCTTTTGCCTAAAGAAAGAAAGGAGGAGATTCTTCAGAGAAGACATAAGTGTAACATCTGAAATGACCAGCTTGCAGAAGCTCATGAGCTATATCATGCAGCATCATTGAAAGCTTTTATCATATAAAAACATACCTAGGGTATTATGAGGAAAATTATCCTAGTCTTTTACATCTTTCCTCTAAAAGAAATATTCCAATACCTGCAGTCCTTTTTGTGATTCAAGTTGAAAGCCTTCATACTCGTGTTATGTTAGAAGTGCGTGTTAATAGGAATAGCACATATAAAACCCACATAATTTTAAAAGGTAGTTTTACTACTGTTTTCCAGAACATTTCTGTAGATCAGGAAAATGTCTCTCTCCTTGGTAATCATTGCTACCCAGCAGCTTTCCAGCTTTCTGGTTGCCATTTTACTGGGATATCGTATAATTCTTAGTAGCTTGGTCATTTCACCTTTTTTTTTTTTTTTTTGTTTCTTTGTTTGTTTTTTTTGGGGGGGTGGGTTTGTTGTTTTGATTTTGTTGTTTTTGTTGTTGTTATTTGCCATCCACATCTGCTGATCTGCTGCTTCCAAACCTAACAGTTTGTTTGGATATTTTCTTTTTTGAAATCTCAGGTTTTGACTGCAGTTGTTTTTACATCAGTAAACAATGGTAAAACCTCAGTGTCATTTGTGGTTTAGGCTAATGGAAAGAACATAAACTAAACTGCCTTTATCCAACGCATATTCACTAAACTGATTGGATCATTTGTATCTACCAATAAATATCTTCGTTTTTTGTTTTTTCTTTGAATCTAACCTACATTACTTTTTAGTCTTGCCCTTCATTCTCCAGTTTACCATCTTGCATTTAACTGCCTGTAATTTATATATTCCTATTGTTGTTGCTATGATGGATTCATAGCTTTTCTCAAATATATTAATTTCACAATAACCTCAGGAACTTTAGCTTTTAGAGAGTCATACTACTCTTAGTAAGTTCACACATGATGCCATTCAGGTGTCATTACTTAAATGAGTTCTATGTTGAATTTATAGATTACAGTTTCCCAATATTGGCTAATGAATCTATGGATTACAATTTCTCAGTAAGGGCTATATACAACTCTTTCTTTCATTCAAAATATTCCAGCTAAATTGGTATTAGCAGCAGCAGTTTGTGACGTGAATACTTTTAGCTACACCATGATACTGAACATAATCACATAATTTACAACTTTATTTTTAACAAAATCCTTTAAAGTAAGATAGATTAAGGTAGAAAACAGACTCTTTGCTGAAGAAGCACAAGTGTCTCAAGTATCAAGAAGCATACATTGAAATTCTGTCAAGGTGTGAAATTTCTGGGTAGTCAAATGTATCCACCATTATTCTGTAATTAGATTAGTTGACTCTTTTATCTCCTTCAATACCACTCAGTCATTAGCCTTTGCACAGTCAACATGCCTGAATATGAACTACTTGCATTCCTGCATGCTTAAGGCTCAGGATTTCTGCACATAGGTAGAAAAGAAATTATTTTCATTCTGACATCAAATTATCCCATAAAGATGTCATAATCTGTAAGATCTAAAACTATGTGCTGTTTCCAACTGGTGGAATCTTCTTTCAACAATGTCCGCTTCCATAAAATTTAAAATAAACATAATGTATGTTGGAAATTATGCAGTTCTGAGTGCAGACAATAAAGTGTGCAAAATCTTTTTTGAGCTATATCATCATTGTTAGCCAGCCAAACACAAAACCTTGATAAACATAAGGTGTCAGAGCCTGACTGTTTATTTGAAGCACACACATTTTACATTGTAAGAACTATCATTTAAAGATGGGAGAAGAATATTTACACACAAATATCAGCAGGGGAAATTTCCTCTTCAAAATTACAGAAGATTTTAGAAATATTTTTTCCTTATATGCAGGTATCAACCTGCCTATGAATGGTAGATGCAAGCATAGCTTCTGCGTTTTTTCTGAGAAAAGAAATCTCACAGTTCAAAAGTACGATATGTCATATATATAAAATGGAAGCTATAAAGCAACCATATACTGAATTTCTTCGCTAGCAAAAGAGTCAAGATTTACAGTAAATTTACTTTCCTTCATAGCTTGAAAACTGCATTAAATAAAAGAATTAAGTTAGATGGAGAGGAATAAATTTAATCAAAACATTGTTAGATAAAAAAAAAACGGATTTAGGAATCTGCAGCAGCTACTGCCAAAAAGAAAGCTGTTGTTATGTACCAAATCTAGCAGCATTCATGGTTTAAAAATCTAAAGGTAAACCCCCTAACTTTGCTAAATTAGCTATAGCATTTAATGTGGCAGATTATTTTGTTGCAATGAATTTTTCTAATGCATTGCTTATAGTTGTGTTTCACATGGGAAATGGTAGCAGAGATGCATTTCAAACTATGTTCTTACTGTATAAGGAAAGATGAAAAAGAAGAAACAATATCATGGATATGTAAGCAAGAAGAGGTCACAACATTAAAAAAGTGCTCACCCCACTGTAATTGCATAGCATTTTGCATAATACTGGAACAATTTTATTACAGAAGTCGGAGAATTGCACTGTCTACGATTGGGATTTTGGATCAAGAACTGTTATTGCAAAACATTTTTGAAGATCATAGAGTGGAAGGAGATTTCATTTGGGTGTTAAAATTGATAATTGTAGAAACATGAATACATAGATTCAAAGATGCTAAAGTTTCTCTCTACGTATCCTAAAATTATCACTGTTCAAAAAAACCCCACATCCAGATCAATTTGATCTGTTTCTTGCAGTGTATGGAAGAATAAATAGAAAAGCACATTAGGTGATTTTACAAGTATTAGGAGAGAGAGCTGAGCTAATCAATTCCTTTGTTTGTTCTTTCTTTTGCCTTTATCTTGAACGTTGAAATAGAAAACAAATCATAGTAACCATATATCTCAGAAGTCAGTATCATTTACTTTCAATAGACTCAGTAACACTGTTTAAACCTTGAAAGCTAATAAACATGGATTTCTAGAATTAAAAATATTGAACAATTGGACAAACAGCAACTCACAAAATTAAAGTTTCATAGCTCAAAGTTGAAGATTGTATTCCACAGTTTAAATATTTCATATCTGACATTTTCAGACTCTACTTCAATGTGAAGTTTGATTTTCATTTTTCAATCTAATCCAACTTCTTGAGTTTGGTCTTAAAATCTAGACACCACTAGCTCAGATTCATCTTTGTATATAAAGGATCGCCAGTGCCTACCCAATGATATTTCCTAAATGTTTTTAGTCCATCACATGAAAAAATATGCAGCTTAGAAAAAATACAGTGATCCTATAATGCTGATCACAGTCTTTGATATGATTAAATCCTGTATGACATGTATCAAAGAAAGCTTGAATTCAAAAGTAAATTGTGCTGTTATATCATAAAGCATGCAGAGGCAACTGGCTAAAAATAAAACCAGAACAGTATCTGGATAGTCAACTAGTAACTGAATCATTTTCTCTTGCACTGTTATGGGGTGGAAGCAGGTTGTTTTCTCATAATAATTAGAATTCATGCTTTTTATTTATACTCAAGCCAGGAGTTGGTCCTTACATCTGCAAGCCAAGATATCAGCTTTTTTATCCAGTTAAGGCCAATGTACATTGCTGTGTCTATCAGAAGTAGCAATTATGAGGATATCTATAACCAGGAGCAGTTTCTATTAAAATACATAAACTGATTAAACTGTAGCAGTAATTGCAGAGAAATAAGTTCACATCTAAAACTTGTCATTTGAGTTAACACATTGTTGGTGTTATGGGTGGATTTAACTGCCCTCACTTCATAATTAGACCTGGTAAATTCAAAAGGTCCTGGGCCAAACCCACAACTGATGCCCAACTTTAAAATCAAGGTGGCTATGCTGATTTATACCAGTTAACTATTGAGGCTATTGTGTATTGTTTTCATTGATATAAAAGGTAATACTTACTGAATAAGATGCTGAGTAAATTCAAGTTAATAATATTCTACATGATGGAAATGCACAATATGTGTTTGAAGAGAAACAAAGATATTACTGGGTGTCTATATACATTGCATGTAGAATCATAGACTATTCAAGTTTAAGAATACAAGAATACCAGTCCCATCAGTGAAGATAAAATGAACACAAGCAGCTTGCATAGCCAACACTTTCACAAGTAGTTGAGAAATGGTGACTCAAAATCCATGACTATTAACTCAAAGACAGCAGTACTGCAGGGAACTCTCCTGCACTGGCAGAGAGATAGATAAGTTGACCTAATGGTTCTTTTCCATTTCTAATTTCTCTGATTCTATTAAGTCTTGGTATTTTCAGAAGAATGCAACTGCTTTCCAGGGCCCCTGAGACATGAGGATTTAAGCAATTCCTTCCTGTAAATAACACTGATTTTCAAACAGTAAGAATTCAGGCTAGGAGGGGACATTAAGCCCAGTTTAATAACTTCTAAGCTCTGGTACAACACAAACTCTTTCTTTCCCCTACACTTTTCCTACTGCAGTCTAATTAAGATTGACAAAGCACTAACTCTAAATCAGCAAGGAGATCCTTAGATCCATTTTGTTGTCAAATATACTTTCCCTGCAAATGGCAGGAGTAACACATATCATTTCACAGATAATGTTTTAATATCCTGCATTGAATAAAACTTTTTTTTTAATCAAGTTGCAATGGTAGCACTAAGCTACACAAGGGGCTTGGGGGTTGCAGATGGCTGCATTACTCTAAATGTTCAAGCTTGACTGACCCATTTCATCAGCACTGTCAGAGCCTTGCACTGATACATGTTGACAACATTTAATCTTAAAAAATTGAAAGAAATGAATTAATATGCAAATTTCATCAGCTTTGTAATAAAAATGTCCTTGAAAAAAAACAGAGAACATGACCCCCAAGGAATAGTGTGAATTATCCCAGCTCAATTCTTTAAGTTAGTCAGAGGTATGTGGGTCCGCAAGGAAATCAGTGCAGATTTGACTTGGAAATAATTATGATGAAGAACAAAACACAAGCAGGTTGAATAAATGTAACAACTTGGGAAAAAGTCTTAGTCCTGTTTGTTATTCACTTTGAATTAACAGGATTATGTTTGGTTTTTGAAAATAAAGGAGCACCACCATGTAATTTTAACACCTAAGTAATGTGAAAACAATTTTTTTCTTGCTATCAATTTCAGTAGGTATTAGAAACAGCTCTTGGAAAATCAGATTTTTTTCAACATACTATAGCTTTTAGTACAGAGTAACTTAAGCTGTGGTATTACGGCTGCTGTGTGCAAGTCGGCTAAATACTGTCATTCCTTCAGAAAAAAGAGGAGATATCCGAGTGTAAATCAGGAAGATGAATGAACATTTCCCTGGACATGACTGGGGACACTGCAAGCCAGGAAACAACTGTTTCTAGAAAGAAAGTGTTAAAACTCAGGAGCTTCTTCTCATGAGATAAATGCTTACCTTAAAAAAAATATTTTCCATTTTGAAATCTATCATACATAGTTTGGAATCAGAAAACAGTTCACTGCAACAAGCAACCTTTTTACTAAGATTGTCATTATTAGAAGCAGACTTCAAATTTTGAAAGAATTGATAAGCATGAATGAATAGGAAACAGCTTTTTCTTACTGCTATTGATTTGAATTGAGGTTTGTAGGAATCAAATTCTGAACATCCAACATTTACTTCAGTGAAGTCAAGTAAACTTCAGAAATGAGCACAGTTCTAGATAATATTTGAAAGTTCACTTTGCAATAATTTGCCTGTCAGGTCTTTATTTTTTTATATCTTGTGTTAATCACACTATTTCAGCCTCTGTCTACAGCAATCCGAAGTCCACAGCTAGTGCTATGCTGAGCTTCTCTGGGAGGCAATCGCATCATAATTATTCCACTTTCTTTGTTTAGCACGCAGACGTTTTTGAACATAAGGTTTGCAGAAATTAACACAGTGCTGTACTTAGACTGTTTGGAAAAGGGGTAGTCCATGTCAGTATGTTTTAACAGCATGTTTTCAAACTCAGAACCCCACTACAAATGAGTAACTTCACATGAAAAGTAAAAATAACTACTGTAATAGCCTGGAAAACTCAACACAATCTTTCAGAGCCTCTAAAATAAGCTGTCCAAATTTATAGTTCCATGGAAGACAGACATACTGAAATACAGATAGATCAACCAAATTAATCTACTCTGTAAGCTTTTGTGGTTTTCTACAGAAGTCTTTTAAGTTTCTCTTTTCTCTTTTAATCTACAATCAGTAAAATCCTACTTTTATAGTGCCCTTTGCACCTGTATGCATAAAATGAATAACCTTGCAGTTTAATTATGCAGTGTCTATCAGTTTTGAAATGATATAAAGTTGCAGATAGAAAAAGAATAAAACCTCTTTAAGAATCCAAAATTAATATATGTCAAACTCAGGCTAAATTTTAATCTTCTTGTAACATTTCTCTAAAATAGATGTTCTTTTATCACCTGGCATATCAAGACCCACTGGAAAAAAAAAAAATAAAGCATTTGGTTAACATGCTGCAGAACAGCACTTCTTTTCCACCTCACTTCAGGCTATTCTTGAAAGATCTGAACAGTTGTATAATAATGAAAAATGTGCAATACTTGTGGGGCACTGCTTGTGCACACATACCTCCGCCCACGCATTCATCATTCCGCAGGTATTGTCAGTGAAAGTTTAATTGCATAAACACTCTGTAACTGTCCTGTCATATTTCTTGTCAGTCTGGATTCCCTCTCTGGGCTCACTATCTCACAAAACTATAATTGAATTGCTACCAAATCACAAGAGGGCCCCAAAAAAATAAAATCTTTATGAATAGAATTTGTTTCCTATCAGCAGATTTGACAAATTGTGGCAGAGGAAGGGCCTTAGTGATAATTTCTGAGTTTATTCTAAATCCAGTTATATGCTGTTTGCTTTTATCTGTTCTTTAGAATTTTAAAGCCCCAGTGAGAAAGAATCCCAAAGAGCTCAACAGTAGTATTTTTCCAGGTCCTAAAGAGGACAGTAGGAAAAAAAAATAAATAAAAAGCTGTATTAGCCATGGCTATGGCTAAGTGTTGCTTAAACTAAAGAGAAGCTGAATTAATTTTGAATTATAATGAATATCAACAACTAAATCTTCCATATCCCCTCAAAGTAATTTTATTTATTTATTCAGTTCAAATGACAGCTTCTGCAAAATATCTTGCTTTGAATGTGTACCCTATATCTGTAATTCATTTTTCCTTGTGTGATGCTTTCATGTACATCAGATTCCTGAGCAGATAATGAAGGTAATGACCAAATAAACTTAACACAAAGGTGTGACACATAGTTTGCTAGTGGTACTGTGAAACTGGAATGCAAATTAAAATATAACTTATGATAATATTTTCAGAAAAATGCCTCCTATTAGCCTAGAAGTTACTTATTTAAAGCTGAAGTTGATATTTCCTGATATGCATTTTGATTTTATTCTTAGTGAGTCCCAGCGAATGGCTGAAAATTACAACTCTGGCAGAAACCTGAAAACATGGTTCGTTCTACTTAAAAAAATTATTAGCAGCAGGTGCATTAGGAACAAAGACTAATGAATAACTTTTAAATGGGTCAGAACTTCAACTAGATTGACAACTGTCTGGTTGTTTATGTTTTTAAAATGTGCTTATCAGAATCACATAGGATTGATGGGTGTTTTTAGATGAAGTTATGCTTTTGCAGGAGACTTAATTTAGTACTAAGGTTAAGGCTAAGGATAAATGAGTGCATTAGATGATTAAAGAACATTTGTCTTGTGGGACACTTAAGTCATTTGTTTATGACACTTTCAAAACAAGCTGTAAAATAATAATAAAAAGCAGAGGTTTTAGCCAACATCTCTCAAACATAAACCCTAAACTAAAATTAATTGGTTTTGTGCAGAATTACAAAGTTTATCAACTTATTAAAAATATGTTTCTAGGTTATGTGACTCAAATACAATTGATGAAAGTGTTCCAGATATCATTTTCTACCTTTTTCTGCTTTTTGGTTTTGTTTTTTTTTGTTTTATTTTTTCCCAGTTGAAATGTCTCTGAATGATATTTAGTCTTGGCTGAAGATGGGTGGGGCTGCAGGGCAGGAGAATGAGATTTCTCACCCCTTTGCAAAGAATCTTATTAAAGAGATTTACTGTGCTTTTTTAATTTTTATTTTGGCTTTTAAAATAGTATTATCATTATTCCAATGTTCTCACTAGGAGGAAAACCATTATTATAAAAAAACAGACGCCTCAGGAGAAATACAATAGAAAACACAAAACTAAAGCCTTGATCTTTTGTGCCTCAGTCAGTGATTCAAATTTGATTTAGGTAAGCAGTTAATTAGTATCATCATTTGGCAGCCTATTTGGACTGGATTGAGGGACCAACACACTTTTAATGCCAAAAAGTTCATGAAAATGGATACTAATTGGCTCTACTGCAGATATTCACAGGAAAGCCCTTGGAGTTTGGGCAGGGGATGGACTGTGAACTGCTTTAGCACCTCTATAGATTGTCACTGGAGTGCAAGGTTGGAGAACAGCAATGAAACAGCATTGGGAAACTACACTGCTGCTGCCCACTCTGTACGTGTTCTGTGGATAAACAAACAATTTCATTCCCCAGGGCTGTCTCCATCTGGCACCTATCAACAGAATGAAATTCACTTAAAATAAAAAAAAAAAAAAGGAAGTTCTATTTACTGATGATAGCACAACTACATCTTTTCATTTAATGTTCTACAAAACCTTTAAGGGTGATGCACTTTGATAAGCTACAGTTAATAAAATAATTACTCCTAAGCACCTACGCTGGACTGGATTAGCACTGTGTTTCAGTCCTGCCACAATATCATCCACTAAGTGCATGGTCCTGGGGAGAAGTAGCCAGCATGGCACTGTCTGTGCAGAAGCATTCCCACACACAGCTTATGGACCTGTGCAATAGCCCGACTGTACAAAGCCTTATCTTTTTGACCGGTGTAGATGAGTATCACCATCACCATCATAGGTGGCACTGCCGAGCCCCTGGACTACAGCCTCACCATGCTAGGTGCTGTACAGACACAGAACAGACCGATCTCTAGTAGCTGACCTGCTGCTGCTGGAAAGGAGACAAACTCAGACTAGAAGCATCGGAATTCAGTAGCACAAAGGACTCGGGGAATGGATTTTTTAATTGCCCTGCAGCTGGTTGAACAATTTCCTCCAGCAAAAATATGCAATTTAACAAAACCAGACACACACGGTATCTACTTTACCTAGTGATAAACAAATAGAGGCCATAAGTGATGATAAATCAGGCAAGTTATTCAGAGTCGGCATGTACTATTCACAGCTGAAAAGCAAAGAGTATTTGAAACAAACTGCCTGGGAAAAGCCCTGAGAGCTGGAAGCAGTAAACCTTTCACACCAAAGCAATATTTTCAGGCTTTTCCCAGTGTGACTATGAATGAAATTATTCACTGGAGGTGGACATTCCTTTTGGCCAGTTCTGCCTTTTCTGATCTCTGCCCCCTGCAGAGCCAAATCGATACCAAGTAATATCATCCTTTGTATCTCTGCTGTTTTGTGTATATAAAGAAGATAGAAATGTGTAATTTTGACAAGAACAAGGTTTTAGTCTGCAGTATGATGAATTAAACATAACTGACTTACAAAAAGCCGAGAGCTTTAAGCAACCAGGTCTGATCTGCACAAAAACCCAGATTACTAAGTGTCAGTACTGTTCTACTCCAATATGCAAAAGAAACAGACTATCCAGCTGCAATTAGAAGTATAATACTTGAAGGACAAGTTAATACCCCACAGATTGGAGAAATAAAGCCTGTTATGCAATTTTATCTTACAGAGGAACACAAAACCCACCCTTGTATAACATAATAATTTTGATTTTATGACTCAAAATTTGTAAGGAGGAATAAACAAAATTCCTAAATAAGAAAATAATAGTGTGACCTACATTTCATCCAAACAGGCCATCAACAAGTTTGTCAAATAAAAACAGATCACCATAGTTAGAAAATAGATATAACGAATAGCTGAACAGTAGTTAATTTGGAAAGGTAAACAATAACGCACAGGAAAAACTTAGGAGGAAGAAATAAAAGGATCTTGGAAATACAAGAGGAGAGGTTGGGCCAACAGTTAATGGGATGTGAATTTTTAATAACAGGTCGAGAAAAAAAGCCAAGGCGATTTAAGGCTATAAAGGTGAATTTGGTGACAGGTTAAAATGATTCTTTTGGCTGGGAAAATGTGGCCTTCATCTGAAACTGAGACACAAAATTAAAATAGTTGATGGAAGGGCACAAAATAAAACCTGTGGAAGATTTTGTAACAAATCACTTGTGAGGTAAGACTGAAATGGACATCATGGCTGTGTATACAAATTAATGGAACACAAACTAAATGCACTAACAAGTAAAATTACTTGAATGAACAAATGAAATGAAGAAAAACTGAATATCTCAATAAACTCTATAGATTTATCTGTGTGAGAGGTTGCAAATACAATTATTGTGATTCTTCCAGACTAAGCTGTATGACTGATTACAACCCCAGGTAAGATGGAATATTCAGGAAGACAAGTCTTATTTCTTACAACCCTTTAGCTGACACAGGAACACACTCCATTAATAGTGCTACAGACACATGATCAATGAAACAAAAATCTTGACCTCAAAGCACAGATCAAATAGATCTGAGGAAAGCAGTTGGGGAAATCAATAGGGGCAAGCAGAGATTCTTCAGCCTATTTTGACTACATCTTTCTCTTTATCAAGGAGAGAGGGAGTACAGTAGAAGATCCACACAGACTACAATCCTCCAGCCAGATTGTTAATTTCTTCTTGCCTATTCCCAAAGAATTTATAGGTCCCCACTAAATACTGGTCTGTTCAGAATGCAACAGTGATTCTACAGGAGTCACAGAAGAGTTAATAGAATTTGTGCATAACAATCAATTCTTTTAAAGTACTCATTTCTCACTGTACATGGAGATCAAACAAAAGCAAAGGTATCCTTTTTTCCCACTTATACTGATTTGGAATACTTAATATTTTACCATAATAAGTAGTGCAATAGCTATTTTCAGAACTTAACATGTACATCTTGTATGTTCATATATACTTACACACACACATATATACTTATGTACATACACTGTTTTTAGGCACTTGCATGTGTGTATATCCCTTTATAATGGGCCTACTTTATGGCATAGTTGTGGTAGAGACAAATTTCATATTCAATCCAGTACATAGCTGTTGCAAGTTGCCTACTGGATTCAACTTTATCTTCCTTGTATATACATGGAAAGAAACTATATGCTTATTTGACATACATTTGACATGAATTCTACATTTTGCTTTCATTTATTAATTACTGTCAAAAGATGACAGAAATTCCCCTTGTACATACGGCTGTAAGATTGAAAAATTTGGTTGAAAGAAGAAAACATGCACTTATACAAGGAATCAATTTCTATTTTAGAATAAAATACTACAAGTTTATCCTTCAGAATTAACTATGACAAAGGAACCTAGAAGTGTATAAACTTAAAGCCAAGTTTAGCTCTGTGGTAAACAGAGGCAGCTGAGCCATGATCATTGTAATCAATGAAAATTCAACCTCCTGCAATAGCAGTTACACATATTTCAGGTTAACAGACAGATGAAATGACAATGTACTTAGGAAGAGTCAAATCCAGACATGACAACATCACCAGTAAATGGTTTCAAAGAAACAAAACTTCCCTCCATATGAATATTTGTCCTAATGTTGTTGCCACCACTACTGTAGCTTTTAAAGCGGACTCGTGGCTGCAATGAAAGCGAGTTTTAACATTAGCACACATACAGATCATCCTGATATTACCCTACTAGATAATGACTCCAAAAATCTCTCCAAGATTAATGATGATCACATAATTCCAGAAAGTCAGCACTATATATGTAGGAATATATTGGTAATAAAAACCAGTCACTGTTGTGCCTTTCCCCAGTTGGGAATCTCTCACTTTTCTTTGATTTCTAAAGGCTTCAGATCAATAACTGGAGTGACATTATTAACAGCTCCCTCAACACCTTGGCCAGCACTAATATTAAATCCATTATGCCTTCTGTTTGACATTTGCAGTACAGCAGAAAGTGCTGTAGATACAGTCAAACTGCTTTGGGAACGGGGTTGGATGCAGGGTTAGTGAGATGGCTTCCCTTGCCTGACTCTTAATTCATCTCATTGATAGAAAACTTCAGCTATTCAGAAATTGACACTAGGCAGTAAATAATTCACCTGTCAAAGTGGGGGAAACGATCACTTTCATGCTGTTTTGTAAATACATTACCAAAGGGTCTTAAATTTTTTTTGACATTCTTTATTGTTATCATGTTTGTAGAATTTAATAGGTATCACAACACACTTCGTAGTGTTTCCAGATCACAGAATCACAGAATCACTAGGTTGGAAAAGACCCACCGGATCATTGAGTCCAACTATTCCTATCAATCACTAAACCATGCCCCTCAGCACCTCGTCCACCCATCCTTTAAACACCTTGAATACTTCACAAGTGAATGATGTTGGAAATAATACAGTACACAGTTGTTTGGGTTGTATTTTTAACTTTCATGGTAAGTTTTTTAAGGCATGTCTTAAGGCATTGCAGGCACCATGCAATAATATAGTTCGATCAGCCTGAACAATAATTGTGGGTCAAATTAACTGGCAGATCTCAGGTGGCATAGCTTATATCTATGTTTAATTCCTCGGCTTGTATTTCATACCTACTTCCTGTGGAAATCTCTTCACTGAAGCTCTTATGTTCTGCCTGAGCTACATTCAGGACAGAATGTGACATGGGAAGTTATATCTAGCATACCTTTATATTCCCCATTTCTGAGTATTTAACAGCAGCTTACATCAGTTCACAGAACTCTATTAACTTGACTCACCTCCTGGCTTTACTTCTAACACCAGAACCTGTGAACATAAGGTGTTCAGGGATGACTGTTCAAGGAACCAGAAAATCAGCCAGAAAGAAATTTAAAATTCTATTTCTAGACTATCCTTGCTGGTGCACAAGAATGGATAGAGAATAGATACAGCAGCTGTGGGCTGATGTGCTTTTTACCTCAGGTTCACTTAGTACTAAGACTCTCTGACACTCTAAGTCCAGTAGCCTGTTTTCATTTGCTGTAGACAAGTCTCCTAACTACATTTCCAGTATCTGTACAACTGAAAATGGCAGACAGAAGGAAACTGTAAGCTCTGTAAATGTAAATGAAAGAAGCAGAAGTTGGTGGTGCTAGCTGCAGAGAGAACAATCGCTCAGCAGAATGCTCTTTGACCTCGTGGCAGCTTCTGACACAGTGTTTGTGAAAGAACTTTGCTTAGTAAGAGAAAATAAGGCAACAGGAACAACAGGTTACATATTGTGTCCTAACCTGCTGTGCATTCACAAGAAGTGAAGTTCTTCTGATGAAAACCTTGCTGTCATGGGAGGCAGTCAGCCTTGTGATGGGACTAACGCTAACACATGGCTAAGTTGCAGCTTCATTTCCCTTTGGCATAGTATGGGGTTTGCCTTCCCTCTTAGCTGACTTTAACTAGAATCATAGTCCAAGTGAACCATTCTTGTCTGAATGTGTGGTTAAAGAAAAAATTAAAGCAAAAATTGAGATGGATGTCTCCGAGGTTCTGGGGCCTATCCTACCCTTTTGGGTTTTATTACATGTGCATGTGATAAACCCTTTCCCTGTTAAAAGTAGTATTACAACATATGCCCAGGTGGCCAAGAAGGCCAATGGCATCTTGGCTTGTATCAGAAATGGCATGACCAGCAGGTCCAGGGAGGTTATTCTCCCTCTGTACTCAGCACTGGTGAGACCGCTCCTTGAATCCTGTTTTCAGTTCTGGGCCCCTCACCACAAGAAGGATGTTGAGGCTCTGGAGCGAGTCCAGAGAAGAGCAACAAAGCTGGTGAAGGGGCTGGAGAACAGGCCTTATGAGGAGCTGCTGAGAGAGCTGGGGTTGTTTAGCCTGGAGAAGAGGAGGCTGAGAGGAGACCTCATTGCTCTCTATAACTACCTGAAAGGAGGTTGCAGAGAGGAGGGGAGCTGGCCTCTTCTCCCAAGTGACAGGAGACAGGACGAGAGGGAATGGCCTCAAGCTCTGCCAGGGGAGATTTAGGCTTGACATTATGAAAAAAATTTTCACGGAAAGGGTCATTGGGCACTGGAACAGGCTGCCTAGGAAGGTGGTTGATTCACCTTCCCTGGAGCTGTTTAAGGCACAGGTGGACGAGGTGCTAAGGGGCATGGTTTGGTGTTTGATAGGAATGGTTGGACTTAATGATCCGGTGGGTCTCTTCCAACCTGGTTATTCTATGATTCTATGATATAGAAGTGTCTTTTTTAATCACAGACAACTTTGAGCAAAATTAGCTATCTCCAGCAGATTCTTCTGAATATTTACTCAGATTTGAGGTGAGTTTTGCATCAGAGGCGAGATCCATGCTGCTTTAGTACCACTGCCAGCAATACCCAAACCAACAACTTTGAAACTGGCTTGGGCCTGTCAAGAGGTGCTGCAGCTCAGGAGGTACCTGACATGTAGGCACACATGGAGATTCTGGAAAAGCCAGAAAACACAATCTTCCAGCAATTTCCCAGTATTTATTGCAGCCACAAAAGTGACCTGTTCATACTGTATGACTTGAATATGACTATGAAACCTATAAGAAAATACTTAAAAGAAAGATTTTCTTCCTGTACATTTGGAAGTCTCATACCTCAGCTGAAGGCAGATGGGGCTTAAAAACATTGTAAGAAATATCATTTCCCACAGCCTAGCTCTGTTTGAGAGCACTGCAAGGAAATTTAGTGAACAGTGATGTCTTAATGTAATTTTATGTTTTTAATTGCCTTAGCTTTGAAACTACCCAAAGAAAAAATTTAATTACTATGCATTCTATTGTTTGAATACTTCCAACTGGGCTTTTAAAAGTCACACTTCACTGAAATGGACAGCGTGGGAAAGGAGTGACTTTCCTCTGCCTTTAACTTGTAGTATTTTACTGGTAACTGTCAATTCACTTAGTCTTTTCATAGGCTTTTACTATATTTGTGTTATTTAAAAAGGAAAAAGAGTTTTAAAGTGAAAATCTAAAAACCTAAAATTCATAGAATATTACAGAGACTCCAAAATTATTCTTCAGTTTTACCTGAGACATTTCTTGAGTCTGGTGGTGGGTTTTGGTCTTTGTTGTTTTTGTTTGTTTGTTTTTGTCTTCTGACATTTCTTTACACAACGTGTTACAAGGAAGTTATAGTCTTCCTCACACAAGCTCAGCATTAACCTGTGGGCAGCTCTCCTTGTGTCCGATGTCAATCTATCCACAGAATATGCAGTTACTGAATGTGTGTTCTGCTAAGGCCTTAGCAAATACACTTGCAATGACTGACCTTTCAGATGCTAATTCTCTTCTCAAACAAAGTACAGGTATTCATCTCAACCAGGACCTTCCCAAGAAAGTCTTTTAGTCTTTTTAGTATTGCTTACTCATTCTAATAAGAAAGGTACCTCTTCTATGAAGTAGTAACTCAGGAAAAAAGGGTGAATTTTCTTTACATTTCAGTGATTTTACTTAATTGAGCAATGCTTTAATTGTTCATGTCTAACCTGAGGTTAGATGTGAAAAAATACAACCAATGAAATTCTGGAGAACACATGTGAGGATGTAGCCTTTAAGAAAACTGGATTTGCAGCCTTTACAGGCTGGATACTTTCAGTCCCCTACTAGAGTAATGTTTTATTTCTCAACTAAGAGTTTAAGTGAAATGCTACATAGACTGTACTTCAGGAACTCCATGGGTTAACTTGCTGTTGTAGTTATTCTTTGACCAAAGTTCTGTCTGATATATTTTGCCAAGTTGTCTAAATCCTGCTGTAGTATTGATTTCTCCCTTTAAAAGCTCTCACCCATTCAGTAAGCTCCAAGGACCCCTTGTCCCAGCTCAGTTCATTCTCAAATGCAGCTGGGATATGTTATTCCTGACACCAGTCTTACAGTGACTGATGCTAGAGATATAAGATGGTTTTAGGAACAGAAACGGAAATCTTTCTTTATCACTGAGAAATATACAGTAGTTCTTACAACCCTTGGATGACTGTTTTGCCCAAAGAAAGTGATTTGGAAACGGATGGTTTTTCATTTACTGGGCACTTAACAGTAGCTACATTGAATTTATAAGAAGGACAGTATTACCATTATAAACTCAAGCCTGTAAAACCATTACAACTAATGAAAAGACACAAGCAGGGATATAGATAAAGAATATTAACCACCCTGGCAGCATGGTCCAGAGGTTCTCTTTTCACAACAGGAGTTGGCAAGGTAGGTTCTACATCAAGGCTTTCAAATTACTATAAAATCTTCACTGTTAATATTAAGCTGAATCGAAGGTTTCAGGGCTTTCAGTCAAAGAATATACCCACTGAGGGGCCAGTCTTGAAAACAGCTACCTGCATGAGTGAAGTTTTTTGTTAAACATGTCTTCTGAAAGTGTGTCCTTAAACCCAATTTTTTCTTACTTCTCTGTCTGGTAAGTATATATCTTTAATTACTCCCATTATCTTCTGTTTAATTTCAGAAAAGAAAGGCTGCTGCTTGAAGAAAAACACTTCTTATTATGGTGCAGTATCACTGTTTCTTAGGCTAGCTTAGTCAGTTATTTCTTTCTATTATAATGCCAAATCTTATTTAGATTTCAGTCATTTAGTAATGCTACACTGAACACATCAAGGATTCTGAAAAATTCCATACCT